>PPKA02000001.1:0-110137 GCA_003707595.2 Zygosaccharomyces bisporus
CGACTGGAAAACTTCTCACGCCCTTCACGACCTTCCATCACACGCTGGAGACGTTCTTCACGGGTCTGTTTGTATTTGACTGGTCCTATCAACGCAGCAGAATCTACAACTTCTTCGTTTTGGCCACGCTTGGGTAAACCCATCAATTTTTGGATGCCATCCTCTGTGCGCAGTTCTTGTAATTTGGCAAAATCCGCAGGTGTCAATATACGTGAAGAGGCCAACTCACGGAATGCGGCCTCCGGGTCCAAAGTCTTCGTTTTTTCGCTCTCATCTTTTTCGTCTGCTTTGTCGTTTGAATCCGAATCAGAGCCCTCGCTTGCATTCTCATTAGTTTTGTTGTCTTTCTTATGGCTATCTTCCTCGTCCGAATCAGAGTCCATGTTCACATCATATTCTTTGTCACTGTCCACCTCGATCCATTCACCCTCCACGTCGTCCTCACTGCTTCCGTCCTCATCAACTTCCCAGTTGGCATCATCCTCCTCTTCATTCTGGTCTTCTTCCGCGTGATCATTCTTCCACTGGGCTAGCAGTTCAATACCCTGAATTCCTTCAACATTACCACGCTCCACACCAAATTGTGGTCTTTTACCTGTCTTACCTTGACGCTTAGACTCTTGTAGTTCCATGGAGGCGTTCTTGCCTCTGTCCTTTCTCTTCAGCATATCCGGCGCTACTTCTCTGTATAGAGATACAAGTGACTTTGCCGCCATAGCAACTCCTTTAGCCTTTGATGACTTGTACTCCGTCAGATCTTGTAGCAGCACTTCGTCAAGTGCTAAAGGCGCACGAGAGCAGATTTCACGGATCGTATTCAAACCTGCAGCGGCAACTTCAGAAGCAACACCGTCGGACACGAACTCGTCAGAAATCTTTCGCACCAAGACGCTCAAATTTTCGGGTGGAACCAATTCATGGCAAGACTGAGCACAGGCTGCCAGTATTTGAGTCACATTTCTCTGTTTTGGAGTCAAATATTTCAAAAAATAAGTATAAATCTCCAGTAGCATCAGCTTGTGTGTTCCGACCATTCGCGAGATGAGCTGCATGAGAGATATTTTTTGGTCCATGTCAAACTTGTTACCATTCTTTCCTGAAAGGTGACGGTTGAACAAGTTTTCTGCAAAACCTTGGGGGTCTCTTAGCAAATGAATAGCACTAAAGTTCAAGTATGCATTATTTTGGGCGTCACCACTTTTGTTCTTACGCTTCATCGTCTTGAGGGCGCTCTGTAGCTTTTTACCGCGTCTTCCAGTTTTTTTATTGATCTTCAGCCTATGTTTCAAACCGTCGAGGTCAATGTCTTCCTCATCGTCAGAATTCTCCTCGAAGTTAGCCTCACGTTCCTTATCGGCGTCGAGAAAAAACATGACACCAGACATAGCAACCTTAACATTTCCATGCAGGGTTGCTTGTACCATAATTTGCACTGAGCGCGAGTCGTCCCAAATACCGCGTCTCCAAAGTTCCCTCGTTAACTTCGTGGCCCAGATTCCCTCGCTGTCTGGTTCATCTAACAGGTTGAAGCAGAGTGCCTGTGTAGATCTGTTCAACTTCTGATTTTTAGAGCCTGTATTACAGTTCTTAAGTAGTGCAATCAGACTCTTGTAAATTAATTGACGCAATTCTTTGGCATGAGAGTTGACGGTCAAAGCGTTGCCTTGGGAAGAATACGCAATAAGCAGAGGAAACATGGTTGATATTAACTGCTCGGCAGTCAACACACCCTTGTTTCTAAGCATCATTAAGGAGGTCAAAATCCTCTCCTTCAGCTCAAACGGCAGAGCTTTATGATGCTCAAGTATTAACTGCTTCAACTCATTGGGAAAATTAGCCGTTTCCTTGGGAAAACAAGAGCACACTTGGGCCACAAATGCTATCAGCTCTGAAAATTGAGAAACGCTATTATTGGAGGAGCTATCAGTCTCTGACGATTCGGCACCAGTGATCCCACTGAGCATAAAAATGTCCCTCAGTGATTCGTAGTGTGCATATTGCTGTAGAAATTCCTCCTGATATGAGGGAGGATCTCTTTTAACCAGATTTTGCAACAGAACAATATTAGTGGGTAAGATTGCTGATCTTCCCTTCCTTGCCATGACTGTTCCTTGCTAGCTGCTCGCTGTTGGGAGATGATAAGATGCGATGAGATGAGATGAGATGAGCTTGAAATTTTTCACTTTAAACAAAAAAAAAAAAAGAAAATGAAAAACAAAAAAAAAAAAAAAAAATACATTAAAAATGAAAAAAAAGTAAAAGATCATTAACATAAACACCAATTTTAACATCGAATATAAAGTTGTGCATATTGCTCCTGATTTATTTAAAAAGCCCGTCAATAGCGTCGTAGTTAATTTTCTTGGAAAAACTAGCCTTTTGTAGCATGCTTTTAACGCTGTCTGCTGCTGTAAAATCACCACTTTCTTCGGCAGCCTTCAAAGCTACTTGCAATCCCGATGGATCCTCCAAGGAAGACATAACACTTACAGCGTTGGCAGCATCCATCTCTGACTTTCTCTTTCTGCGTTTAGTGCCACGTTTACGTTTTGCTGAAGTGTTGCCTGCTGCCATATCCGCCTCCAATTTGAGCCTTTTACTCTCTTGCTCCAAAAGATATTCCCCATTAATTCCGATCCATATCCGTTCTTTTAAGCGGGAGGCTTCTTCGTCTAGCAATTGGGCTTCCAGCTCATCATCATCCACATCCTCCAAATTATCTGCATCGTCAGGGACCTTTGATAAGAATGAATCTGTCTTTGGTAGCAAATGCAGGTTACGGGGTCTGTAAGGATCTTCCTCGAGCGAGTAACCGTCAATTTCGTCCTGGAAATGGCGACCGTGATCAGATTCTGCCAACGCCTCGTCATCCTCTTCGCTCTGCGGATTACTCTGTCTCATTAAATCAGAACCATCAATACCATGCGTGGACTTGACTTTTTTCAAAGCATTTTCTCTTCGCTGTGAGAATTGCTTCAAGTAGAACAAAATTTCGCGAGACGAGAGTTCTTGTGCTCCCAAGACTTGGTTCAAAATTGGATTACGGTTAAGAGCCTCCTCACTAGTCTCATTCACACCCAGGCGGTCTTTCAGTTTCTTTTCATTGAGCCTGTTTCTAGTAAAGGAGGGTGGTTGTGCCCCGGGTTCCGTCGATTCGTCGCTTCTAAACTCATTAATGGACAACTTCCCCGCCTTAGTGTTTTTGAACTCGTTGAGACGTTGCTGGATAGTCTCCTCTGCCACATGAGAAACGGCTACGATCTCGGAGTGCGTTCTTCGTAGATTATTCATACGGCACGCGAGTAGGATGCAGGCCCCCGCAATACCAGCAGGTCGCCGTCCTTCGTACATCCAATCACGAGACATTCGTTGTGCCAGTTTCACTGCGTCCTTGGCCACTTTGATTTTCTTGTCACCTAGGTCCAACTTCTCTGCAAAATGCTGGATAAACAACGACGGATCCGCCAGGGGAAGATCCGTAATGTGCAGCCTTTTCACCATGCGCAGGAACGTCGCCCCAATAGAGTAAACGCTTACTTGCAATCGCGATGAGAAATCGATCAGCATATGGTGCGTCTTCTCCTTACGGCAAGCAACATACAGGCAGGATGCAATCACATTCTGCGACCGCCGCCCTTGCACAAAATTAAAGTGCAAAGCCAGCTTGTACCACTGGAAAGCAGCATCCGTAATGTATTCCGGTATGCGAAGAGCTTGTGACACCGCACGCAACTTCCTTCTGGCGTTGTTCAGAGTAGCCTCTCGAGACTCTAGGGCACTGGAGCCCCCATGGGACATGAATGCAGCATGGCTCTGACCTGTTCCAACAAAGGAGCCCTGCACAACGGCTGCACCGCTGCTGTTCTCACCAAATGTCACCTCAGAGACAATAGGATTATCTTCACTGACCAAACCGCATCCCAAACATACCAGATCATTGTTCGCATTGCTCAAGTCTCTTTCGAAGTTGGTTCCCTTACACTGTTTGCAGACTGGCATTGCAAATGTTGAAACTAAACCTCAAAAGGAGTGTAACCCAACTTGAAGCGATCTATATCTTAGCAGATAACAATCCTTTTCTTTGTAGTTAAGCTCATCTCAAGTTGTTTTGACAATCAACTTCGACAAAGTTTTGTCATTTTTGGACGGGTAAGAAAGAGAGCCCATCAGTCA
Source organism: Zygosaccharomyces bisporus (assembly GCA_003707595.2). Classification (NCBI taxonomy): domain Eukaryota; kingdom Fungi; phylum Ascomycota; class Saccharomycetes; order Saccharomycetales; family Saccharomycetaceae; genus Zygosaccharomyces; species Zygosaccharomyces bisporus. The sequence goes on from PPKA02000001.1 coordinate 4,174, forward strand.
ATGAATGTGAACATCAACATAAATCAACGATATAGTTTGGCAAGGCCTTCGAAACGGGGGACCCGGTGGGCCATTTCCTCTGAGCCATGCTACAGTGATTTCATATCGCTGCTTCGCAGTGCGAGGCTCTAGGAAACACTTGATGAACTATCATTGATGTAAAATTTACTAGTCTATTATTTTATACAAGGAACCACAGGCGTAGAAAGAGGTACGTAAGCCAGAGACGTAGGAAGGGAATGGTATGCAAGGCCACAGTAGAGCCCAACATTAGAGAGGTGCAGCTACGTTCAACCCGGGAAGAATGACAAGTTAAAAGTACCAAAATAGAAAAAAAAAAAAGTCTTGGTATCACTTTCAATTGTTTGCCTTACTTCAACATGATCTTAATTTGCATAGAATTGTGTCGAACCTCTCAAGTAGGGAAATTCAAGTGCAACAACAATTTTTTTGAACTGGTATGCCGTGGTTGGCATTGCCCCCGCGTTGTGCTGTGTTGTGCTTTCTTCTTGGCAAGGGCTTCAGTACCTGTTGGCGTACTCCAAACTGGCATGGTTGACACGAGGAATTGAGAAGGACTGCACAGGCTAATTCTCAAACACGCAAAAATTCATTGTGTATTTAGATGTTGCAAAGTCACGCCAGCTATTGTGCACTAGCAAGTTCACAGGTGCCAGGTTGCATATTGTTCTTATTCTCCCCTGTGAAGTAGTCCGCTGTACGATGGGCTTGTCTTTATCCACCAACGAATGAGGCATACTTTCCAGTGGAATGATCATACAAGAACCACTGTGAATCTGCGATTGAGGTATGCCGCCCCTCAAAGTGAGCAGCCACGTCTAGCCAGCCCAGAATGTAGCGTGAGCATGCCACAAGTAAGGAGAGCTTGAAAAGTCTTGCCACCATCGTAATCGTCGACAATATTTGAAAGGAGAGGGCGCACGCAGAGCGCCCAAGAGATGAGAGTAGCATATGCTGTGTCACCATTCACTAGGACGAAATAATCGGTATCGGTAAACATACGTTTCTACCTGATCAAATCACATTTGCTGGCTGCAAACAGTGCCATCAAATTAGAAAAGCCCCACGCGAGTTATGTCGAATCCCTTCTTCACCCCTTCCATTGCGTACTCACGGTTGCCACAGTGCTTCAGACTGTTGGCCTCAGATAAGATCATTGGGAATACTGTCTTCCGCACTGCAGCCTGAAACTCACCCATCGACATGATCTGCTGAAACGTTAGGCGACAGTCAAACGTTCGGTTTAGTGTCAGGTCTCTAATCCGATGTATCCAGCTCCCGCATAATATAACATAGGCGTGGCATTCCCAAAAGACAACAGTTGCTAAAACTTTTGACAGCACTCTTAATCATTACTAGGAGCACTTTGAGTAATTAGTCGCCAGTGACTCGTCATAGTCTGTTCAAAGGTGCCGATTTTCTCTTACTTACTTACTAGCGATGCGATTTTCATGATGCCGAACATACGTATATAATATCAAAATTGATTAATTAGACCTGCTGAGAGCGCTAATAAGTATCGGCTCTTCCATCCACCCTTCATGACCATTGCACTGTGGTACTGTCCGCTCCAAGGCACTCCTGCCTACGAAACGTTAGAACTGATCATCATATCCCTGCAAAGTCTGTTCCCTAATAGCCCCGTATTCGAACCACACATCACCATCACTTCAGATCTCGTATGCAGCACAGGAGACGACGTTAACAAGATCCTCACATCGTGTGTAGCTGCAATTAGGTCAGTGCGTAATGAACAACGCCAAGCGCCTACATTGATATCATTCAAAGCATGTAGCGTGGGCAAACACTACTTTCGCAAAGTGGTACTGGAATGCAACGAGAACCGCTACCTTTACAGCATAGCACAAGTAATGAGGGAGGTTTATGTGGAAATTGAGGACGCGTCCAGGAGTCAACGGGCCGCTACTTGGGCCAGAGACGAGTTCAAGCCCCACCTTTCACTACTCTACTCAGATGTGACCCCCATTAGCCAGGCATTCCTCAGAGTTATCCAGCAACGCATTGAGGACGTGCTCAACATACAAATGGTAAGGCACCAGGGCAATAGGGATACCCAGTTGTACTGGGACTTTCCACAGCAGCCAGCACTCTCGTGGGGCCTCCCGGGGACGTTCAAAGTGGTTAGATGTGAAGGTCCGGTAGAAAATTGGAGAGTGCTGGGTAAGACAGATGTCTAAACGCGCAACGCTTTGTGCTGTCTTGTGCCTTTTGTGCCCTTTGCCCAGTATTTAAAATCTACGTAATCTTTTTAAGCAAATCCACTTCTCCCTAGTGAACAACTTCAAATACAATTAACATCACCAACATACAAGACAGAAAGACAGACTGATGGTTAAAGTTTACAGCTCGAAAAGACCTGAATTTGTGCGTCGTGTGGGTGAGCATATTTTGCAAGCCCAGGACGAGGCTTTAAAGAGGGATCCTCAAGGCCCCTTCACCATAGGGATTTCCGGGGGGTCTCTCATCAAAACTTTGTATGGGGCTCTTGTGGCGGACAAAGAGTTGGCCCCCCGGGTGAAGTGGTCCCAATGGCATGTCTACTTCGTGGATGAAAGAATCGTTCCACTAGACGATCCTGACAGTAACTACGGTGCTTTTAAGAAGGGGGTCTTGGATCCTCTTTCTCACAATGGGGACCACCTGAACTTGGGGCCCACGGTATTTGCCATCAACGAATCATTGGTCCATGGTGGTGCGGAGGAGAAGGAAAAGCTGGTCCAGGAATACTCTGACCTGCTTCCGGGCAAAGCGTTCGACCTTTTGCTCTTAGGATGTGGACCAGATGGCCACACATGCTCACTTTTCCCTGGCTCCTCTCACGAGTACTTGCTTGGTTTGAAAGAACCAGTAGCCTACGTGCACGACTCTCCTAAGCCTCCTAGTGATAGGATCACCTTCACTCTGCCAGTTATTCAGAGGGCCCACGACGTGGCTTTCGTTGCTGAAGGTAGCGCGAAGCAGGATGTTATGCAACAGATCTTTGACAAGAAGGATCTCAGCTTGCCTACCGCTCGTATCAACTCCATAGCCGGTGATCATGTTTTCTGGTTTGTGGATCCAGCTGCCTTTGAGAAGGTGACTTCTGTTGTTCCAGAATAGGCAGTCATTTTGCGTGCCCTCTTATGACCCCCCCCCCTCTGTATAGTTTGAAATATGCAGATGTTGCTCATTGTTCCTACGGCCATATGAAAGGCAAAATCCACCGTAGGCATGAGTCGAACAAAGCTCAATGCTCCAAATTCAGATACTTAAACAATCTAAATGTTTGTGCATGAAATATAAAACTAGTAAAATATTTATAAACAAAAAAAAAAGAAGAAGGCACTGTCATATCATACCAACGATAATTTATGTCAAGTTTAGCAAGTGGACCTAGACGATTAAGCTTGCAACCCTCACGCGTACTTCAAATTCTTATAAGGTTATGTTAATCATCATGCCAAAAAATTTATCCAGGGATTTTAAAAAGCATTACTAGTTTTCATTTGCCCAAATGCTAATTAGAAATTGTGTGCTTGCAATTTTCTTGTCCGTACTAATCATTCTAATACACTCTCGTGCAGTGGTAAGGTATACATTAAGCAATAATTTTCAAGTCATCACCTGTTGATGAAGCAGTCTGTAGTAATTGTTGAATGAAAACACTCAAAACAGTCCCTAAGACATTTTTTTTCTGTTGGTGCCATAGGAATTGCGTGGTTGTCATCAAAGATACTGATGAAACGCAGAGAATCTTGTACAAACAGTGTTCCACTGACATAAAGATGGATCGAGCGAAAAGACAATTTGATTGCGAAATCCTGTTCAGTGGACAAATGGTGCACAAGGGGTGGCCACAAAAGAAAGGAAAAGGAACAGCAACTTGATTCTATTTTGCCTTAAGCCCTGGTATGTGCTTCTCAAAAATACACGATACTACAATTAGAGAGGCGAAGCAATGGCTAGTCACAATACTGAACAAAATGCAACTATGGTACAAGACTTCTAATTTGTGGGTGTTCCAAAGGTTTGAGAATAGAGCATTGATGGGATTTCTAGGCAGTGCGTCTCGTCTATTGAATATGTGGAGGGAAAAGTCTCGGAGGTTCATTTTTAGCGAGTCCCTTCTGTATAACCTTTATGTGCCAAAAAGCTGCCACTTCAATGCAAATAATGACAAAAGTCTTCCTCTATGAGCATTTCCTCCCTCTATTTGAGAAAAAAATGAAACATCTATGGGAAATGATTTCTTGGAAATCCATTATATGAAGAATGACAGGCTGGCGCGAAGCGGCGACGGAAAAAGCTGTCAAATAAATAGGTTGCAGGATTTATAAGCAAACATCCTCGTGCGAGATGTCAAGAAAAGATACAACTGCTTTGGGTAGGTGAGTAAATGTATGATTGATACTGGGGCAGCCTGCCAATCATACTATTGTATATCCTCAAGTTCAATGTTTCTTATGTTAATTCCTTTTGCATGTTGGGAATCGTGACTTATTCACCGATAGAGGCGATATATAAAAAAAATGGCTGGAGTATTGCACGGCTGCGCGGCCCTTAGCAATCTTACTACTAAATATCACCCATAACTACTCCGGGATCAGCATCTATTCCCGCAACCATTGCAAGGGATCAGCTATGTAACGTTTATGGTCGAAAGTATCTCACGGGACAAGGAGAAATATCTTTACAATTGTGCCCAAAGTTGTTATTACACATACCGTTTGATACTACACTGAGTCCTATTCTTCATGAAGAAAAATGCGACAATTTTGGTATGACAAGTAAAAGCACTTACCATGGTGAAATTTTCAAAAGAAAGGAAAAAGAATGGGTGAAAGTACGTCCCTTTCCAACTGAGGTTCTGGATCAGTAGACTAAATGTTGCTAAAATTTATCAGAAAATTCAATTTATTTTCATGGAGCTACTCTCAGCGTGAAAAAGTGAATAGGCGGCATTTTGGGCTTTTGGGATTCAGCATAACATCGTTACTATGTTTTACGAAGTTGGTCAAGACGCGGCCTTAAAAATAACTCTATAAGCTTCGAAAACAGAGATCCAGAAACATTTCACCGAGTCAAATAAAGAGAAATAGCTCCTTTTCTAATTTGGCTATTTTTTCACAGTTCCTAGTAGTGCTGTAGAGTGCTGAGAGTAATTGTTTCAAACCGCGGACCAAGAATTGGCATCTCTAGTAGTGCTTCAAACAGGACAGATGATTCAAGAAGAGAAGCGGCAAGAGAGAGTAGAAACTTGTTGATACAGTACTAGAGATCTAACTCCGCTGCAAAATTTCACTGGTTTGGAATGATCTAGAAGCTGGTTTTATCTCGTCTGGGCGATACCGAATAAACATTCAATCCAAACCAGCCTACAAAAATTTTTTGTAACGTGTTCCTCACCACTATAAGTTATTTCAGAGACGACAAGAGTACAATAGCAGCGTGAAAGCGAGATTTGTTGTCTGGTATAACACTAATTGCAGCACAATGACGTCGTATGAAACGTTCTGTGGGTCCCGCATACAAAAACTTTGCATACCATTAAGCCGTTTATGCAAGAGAAACTGAGAAATTCAGACCCTGGACTATTTGTTCCCGGCTGCGTAAGGATCCGATAGCCTCTGGTGTAAGATTTCAATTTTCAATGTTGAATGATATCTCGTATAAAGAAATTATCGAACCACGTTTTAAGTTTTCCTCAAGAAATCCTTTGGCTACCCCAATGAACCTTTTTCGCAATATGCAAAGTAAGTTCAGAAGAGTTGAGACAATGCTGTATACTCGTGTCGCTCGCCACCAATTCTTTTGCTTCTAATTTTTTTTAAAAAGTCTTGTATTTTATTTGTATTTTTGTTTTTCTTCCTTTTCTTAACAGCGTAGTGATCCGTTTTTGGAAAGTAGTATGTAAAAAAGAATGCTGGCGAAAAGGTCTGACTGATACTGCCTACCACTGAATATATTTCCGACTCCATATCCTCCCATTTGGAATAGCACATATCAATAGGCCATTTGCTATTTTTTTTTTTTTCTGCTGAGTTGAAGTGGTTTCATCAATGCGTTTGATGCCAAGAAATCTTACTACAACATTCCCCGGTTATCCTCGTAAAACATATAGACAAGTTAATGTCTTTAATGGGAACATTTCTTTTGAGGCAGCAATAGTTTAGTGTCGCCAAGATTCTTGCTAGCCCAGCACGCAACCAGTTCCAAGCCGTATTTTCTTTATTTGGTTTTTTTGCAACGGCTGACACGACTGCGCCCTCCTTTCGATTTTTTGCAAATAAACGTCACACAACAAGAGAAAATACAAAACCATTTTGATAAAATTGGAAAACTGTGGCCTCACAGTCACGGAAAAGATCTGGTGAACTCTGGATTATTCTTGATTAGTCTACCTATGGGCACCTCTGTCCGCGTGCAAACTTTGCTGTCTTTTGGCTAGCACCGTTATTTACAAATATAATACAGTATTTTGTTTTTTTTGGTTTCTACTTGCTTCCAGCGGTGTCTCCTCAGCAGCATCTAGTAGTTCCTTGGGCGCCACCATTGCATGCCGTCGCCACCAAGTCCATCGGCAGGCCGGCAGCTCTTGAGCATTTATTGAGACCAACACATAAGAAAAAAAAATAAAAAAAAAGGCTGAATAGTTAAATAGATAATAACTGTTACCGAAACTCACCTGCCAGCCAGCGTCCAGTAGCGTTGTGCCGCACTCTCTATGTCTTAAACTTTTGTTGAAGTTGCATCACACACAACGGGAACATGGAAATCGAATCGAAACTGAAAAAAAAAAAAAAACACCGATGGCGCCATTGTTCAAGATGACCTTGCATGCAGATACAGCTATTGTAGGCCAAAAAACCTTGCGCATGGGTAGTTCAGTATGCACAACAAGACGTTTATCCACCAGCTGCATGCAATATTGAATGAGCCAGAGTTGGAGCAGTGGATACGGTGGTCAAAAGAAGATGACGGTGTCTTCATTTTGAAGCCGTACGACCGCCAATTCAGCACACTGGTGTTGAAGCGATATTTCAAACACGGGAACGTCAGCAGTTTTGTGCGACAGCTGCACATGTACGGGTTCCACAAGCTGTCAAATGTGCCCGAGCAGCACACATCGGCCCACCAGGTCAAGGATAAGAGCCAGACGGTTTGGCACTTTACGCATCCGCTCGGCCTCTTCACCAAAGATGCCACAGCGGCCACTTTAAACAAGATACCTCGCAAGAGCACTGGCGTAGGTAAGGACGGCAAGCGCAAAAAAGTCCTGTCTACGGTATGTGTCAACTACATTTCACAGGGCGATAGAGCCGCAAGCCCGCTAAGCAGCGAAGAAAGGCTGCCGAACGGCAACGCCAGTGCACCTGGTGTACCCAGTGCTAGCAGCTTTCTCCAGGACCGGGAGCACTATTCTTCGCTACCGCTGCTCCCACCTACAAGGCCGTATAGTCAGGAACAACCTCATCCGCTATTACCACACCTACAAGTGCGAGAGCAGTTCTTCGAGAGGTCAAGAGCAATATCGTCGCCAGAAGTCGTACAGAGGCCGTTGCCGCAGCCTCAGGTTTACACCTCGACGCCTACTTACTCTTTGCCGCCGCCCTGGCTGTACACCCCGTCATCTTCCGTGTCTTCGGTGCCATTCAGCTCTCCAGATCACCAACAGCTGCTGCAGGGCAGCGTGCAGCTACTTGAAAAGACCATGGCAAGTGTAGTAGAATTACTACCTTCCCTATGCCGGCGGCCCCTATCACAGTCTGACTGCCAGCAAGTCTTACATACGGTGCACTCATTGAAAAGGGAGCTGTTGGCACATCACGATTCCCGCAGTAGGGGCACAAGTTTCAATGCGCCACCCTCCTTTCCAGGCGGTCCCATGGTGGATATGGAGGGTCATAAAAATCCATGGTGTGATTCCTAAACAATCGGAATCTATTTGCTATCCACGTTACCACGAATTCGATTTCTACGAGAATTTTATTTTCTTCATAACGTTAAGATCGGTGGGTTATTTGCTTTATGTATATTTGGGTTTGTTCTTTTGGGTTTCCCATGAGCAGTGTGTTATATAAAAAATTATCGTTATCTACCTTTGTTACTACTACTTACTAATACTTATAATACTACTACTACACAGCTTCTCGTTCCTCTGCGCCCTCGTTCGAAACTGTCGGCGGTGCAAATGTAGATGGCACAAGCGTCATCGACGGCGCAGGCGACAGCATGGGTACGAGTGGCCAATGACCATTACTGGCCATAAATTCACGTTGTTGATGGTCTCTCATAGCTTTCAAAAATTTTGGATTGTAAGACATATGACCCATGGGTGATCTCTTCATCGTGATTCCGCTTAAGCCTGGCCTTGTAGTCTTTTGTGCAAATGAAACATGTAAAACGTGCGAATCTGTCAGCGGGTACCCATCCGTGGCTAGAATTGCTCCAGAGGCATCCAAAGGATCTTTGAAACACACAAAACCGTAACCTCTTGAAGCCCCCAGAGACTTGCCAACATCATCAATATCATTAACGGCATCTTTTCTTCTCTTGCTGCCCCCGACAGTTATTATCTTAGCACTTATGATCTCTCCAAACTGTTGGTAAAATTCGAAAAGATCGTCGTCTTTCCATGAAAGAGGTAAGTGCTTCACATATAGATTAGACTCCTGCTGGTCCCTTGTCGGCAGTGGAAATCCGAATGGTCTATTGCGATTCAGAAGGCCATATGGTGGGGTTCTTATTGGCATTAGGGACCCAGCGTTGTTGCTGTCGTATGTCCCAAGCCCACTGTTTCCCATAACGGGCGACGGCATATTACCATATATGCGAGAGTTCCCACTTGTTTGGCTCGCCATGTAGGGGAAGTATTCCCCGAAATATCCCATTGCAGCGTTGGGGGAAGTATTGGCAGCAGGACCGTAGGGAGTGAAAAGTTGATAACTGGCTTTGGAACCTGGTCCAATTGAAGATGCGGCAAAGTTATGGCTCCCACCGACATGGTCTACGCCAATGCCGACTCTAACCCCGACTCCGACTGGGTTGGTTGCACTGCTGCCGCTCCTTCTGTAGTTTTTCTTCTGTATTGCCTTATTGACAATCAGATTTTTTCCATGCCATTCAAAATTGCTAAAAGTTTCAATAGCGACTAAAGCCTGTTCATGGTTGGCAAATTTGATGAAACCGTAGTTCTTCAGCCCACTATTCTCTGTTTGCCCAAACGGGTCATCGTCGCCCTCGGTGGGCGCTCGCCTCAGGGGCGTATCGTCTTCTGGTCTGTACTCGATGTTGCTGAAGTTGTTCTTCTTGGGGAAATAAGAGGATACGGCGGTCAACTCTCCAAATTGGGGACGCAAATTATCTCTAAACAGCTCCACGACATCCGAAGGCGTGATGAGCTTACCGTCCGCGTCTTGTGCCGGTAAATTACCAACGAAAATGGCTTTGAAATCTTTGTGGTTGTTGTTCTCTTTGACACTATCCCTATGAATTCTTTCCCTCTCCTTTCTCTCCACATGGTAGTTCACGAAAAATCCTGACCCGTCTATGACTTTACCATTAAGTTCTTTGATGCAATTAGACGCCTGTGACCCTAACGGATAAGAGAGAAACCCGTAACCGAGTGACTCCCCGGTCTTGCTGTCACATATTATCTTGAGAGAAGATATAGGACCAAATTTCTCAAACATGGGCGCTATTTGCTCTATGGTCCAAGCCTTAGGTATGCCTCTGGCATAAAGATTGCCCGGCTGTGTTAGGGCATGCCTGTTAATGCTTATAGACCACTTGTCTACTGTGCTATCTTCTTGGTCCTTTAACAATCTTTGGACTTTACCACGGACTACATTTAAGGCATGGGGCCTTTGGAACTGAATTTGCATCACCACGTGATATTTCCAGTCTGATTTGTCGCGATAACTTTCCTTGCCGTCGACTTCCTGGCCCTTCTGGAACTTGTCTTCCTCCTGCGAATCCGCAGACCTAGCATACTCTTCCGTGCCACGCTCAAACAGGTACACGTCCTTATTTTGTCGTAGAGTCTCAAGTCTGCGGTCATCACTCAAGTACTCATAAGGCTCTATGACATCCGAACTGAGCACGAAGCCCTTATAAAGATGGCTAACATTTTCCACCTCAGCAGAAAGTTTCGAACCACCACTTCCTTCATGTTGGTCACCTTTGTATTTGAACCTTACCGTTAGCAAGTTTGTACCTGCAAGCTGTTCCACTTGTGAACCTGCACTCGTGCCGTCAACCTTTGAAATTTCTTCCGCAAAAGATAGTTTTGACGCCGGCGCGTCCTCGGGCGACGAGCTGGAACTTTTGTCACTGTTGTCTTCCGAACCTACCTCTACTTCATTTACGACGCCCTCAAATTTCTTGTCAAGTGTCATAATGCTTGTGTCTCTTCTGAACGCTTATAACCGATCTTCAAGTTTAGGAAATATCGCAACTATTATTGCATAAATTAGCAAGTCAAAAAACACTGATCAACCAACCAGCTAGTTGCGTAAAACAAAAAAAAACAAAAAACAAGCTCCTTTCTTTCTCTGGTAGTTTGAAGCTCAGTCACAGTACCTCAAATATTGATGTTCCTATTCTTGTCTTTTAGAAAATACGGATGATCTTATTTCTACTTCTTCTTCTGCTTTTCCGGTTCAACTGATACTATCCTATTGTGGCTCTTGAGATTCGACGCCGTGGGCGGTTATAGCATGGTAGCTTCCACCTTCTGTCACCTAAATTGACATAAATCCGCAGAAACTTAGGTACCAGCCTTCTTTAACCGCTTTCGTCTTATATAAGCACTTTTTTGGTCCCGAAGAAAAAAGTGCTTACGACCGATGCTTAAAATGCCGGCAAGGCACATAACTAAGACCAATCGGGGTTGTTCCTTGAAATTTCGGACAGTGTTTGTGAATGCGGAAGTTGAGGGAAAAAAGATGGAGGATCAAGGGCTCGCGGCCGAGGCTCCACGAAGTCGGCTACCAACAGGACAACGTAACACCGTAAGGAGTCCGAGCTGTTTCGACCCTGTCTCCGGGAGCGGCAGAGGCAAATGTTTAACAACAAGGCTGTTTTGCTGATGATCCTGAGAATCTTGGGGGTCACACTGCGCGGGAAATATTTGTTGATCCAAAATCATTTCGCGTGTGACTATTTTTTTTTTCTTCGGCCTCTTCTCGAACTCCATAGTATTTTCTCGGCCCTACGACCGAGAGACCTTGCCTTTCATTATCGCCTTGTTTTCAGTGGAAGAACTAGAAAATCGAGTAGGTTCTAGCAAATCGCTCCAAACCTTGCTGCAGGGCATTTTCACAAGCTGGGCTACTGGCATTCAGTCTATAGATCATGTATTGGCCAGTTTGCAAGGAAAATAAACAGCTGCGGCTATGTCTCACGCTAAATCAAAAGAAGAGAATATTTTGCCAAATCGAAGAGGATTTTACTATGCAAGATGGTAAGTTAACGTACAGGTGCCGTGCATGTTCATGCGCAGTTTCTGTGGTTCTGCCGCATGAAAGGGGGGTCAAAAACTTTAAAAACATGTAGAAGTAGCCACGGGACACCTCCTTCCTTTCAGTGGGGTGGCAGATATGACCCCAAATGCATGTGTGATCGCTCTTTGTTACCATGTCCGGCTTACTTGTCAGACCCCCAGATTTTCGCTCGGCCTTGGGCAGGTAACGGATTAAAGTGCAGTTTGGCACCTGCGACTTTTTTTTTCCTTTGTTTTTCCTTTACACAGGAATCCCCTTTGAGCTTCTTGTAATCGATTCTCAACGAGATTTTCTTAAAGCCTCTCGATATCGTGATCTCGAGCGAGAAAAACAGCGTAAATTCAATGAGGGCTAGCGATTAAAATTCCAGCAGGGCTTGTCTAACGATGGGGTGATTCCTGGCCACATTAGAATTGGGAGTGATGTTGGCAGCACCACGGACCCCGCCTTTGTGTTTGTGTTTGTTTTGGGATCCGCTAGCCGGAACAACTCGATCATGCAAGTCCGTTCCGGTGGGGAAAGTGTAACAATGCTCGAAGTTTTGTGGGAGCTCGTAAATCCACCCTTTTGTTTGCAGAAAATCGATAAGCTTGCACATCTGGGGCACGGAAGCGATGGTGGCTCTCGAACCAACGATGATCAGCTTGGACTTCGCTCTCGTCATTGCTACGTTTACCCGCCTCAGCTCCCTCAAGAGAGCCCCTCCGTTCTGCTCTTTGTTGCTTCTCACCATGGAGATGATAATAGCCTCCTTGTCTCTACCCTGAAACTGATCAGCCGTCAGTATTTCCAGCGCGCTGTGGCGACCGCTGTCGAACTTTTTCCTCAGCAGATTCAATTGTGCTCTGTATAAGGTCATGACACCCACATCTTGGCAATCCAGACCGGCATGCATCAGTCCTTCCACACATAGTTCTACAATCTTAATTTCCTTGTCGTTAGTTATATTGTTATGCTCATTCCTTTCGAATTTATCCGTGCAGTTATCGTAGTTCAGAAAGACAACCTTTTTCTTGGGATCTAATAAATGGTGAAGCCATCCCTCCGACAGTGGTAAGCTGTGGACTTTCTTCAAGGACTCTAAGCGAGGTAAGTTGATCTCTCTGTTAGCTACTTCCTCGCTTCCGCATTTCAGCTTGTTGCCATAAATCAAAAAATTTGAGAGAGCTGCGATATCCTCGCACATTCTGTACTGGTAGGTAAGCTCGCATACGGCGTGAGGTTGAGCTTCGCACAGCATCTTGAAAAGCGACTCTTCCAATCCTCCCAGCCGCGCCTGTTCATTTTTTACCAAAGGCGGCAGCTGAAAATGATCACCGACCATGATGAATTTGTCGCCGTACTTCAGTGGCCCGAGCGCAACCGGCATTGAGATCTGGCTAGCCTCATCGACTATAACGTAGTCAAAGTCTTTTTTCTTGAGAGTGAAGAAGATGTTGTTCAGCCCGAGACAAGTAGTTGCGACCACTTGAGTTTCGCTAATCTGCTTTATAATATCCTGATACGATTCTGCATTTTCGTAGCAGGGCATGTAGCGATGGATTTCTGGATGTATTTTGCGTTTTGATCCTAATCTGACGATCTTCTTATCAAATTTCTGCAATTTTAGCAAAATGTTGTCCACCGCTGAATGTGTATACGATGTCAAAAGGACGTCCTTGCCTGCATCGACTAAGATTTTGATAATCTGAGCTATGACTGTTGTTTTACCGGAACCTGGCATACCCAAAATCAAAGCGTAATCTTCCACTTTAGTCACTTTCTCTATCGCATTCTTCTGATCACTATTAAAGGAAGATATTTCAGAGACATCATAAGGAATTACGGGCTCCTCCATGAATTTCGGCGTAATTTTATCGAGTAATATTGCTCTCATCCTGGCGTCACCTCCTTCAGACTTTCTTAACTGGCGCTCTTCGCCTGTTTGTTCATCGACAACCATCTGTCCCTCCGCAACTGGCGGTAAAAACAAGTTTAGCAAATTGAATCTAGTCAAAGAAAGACCATGTTCAATGATATTTTTATCGATTCGATATGTCACTGAAGGCTGTGTCCCGCCCGGATATTGCTGAGTGGCGGTTGAGCAGACATTCTTTGCAATCGCTACTGGATCTGGTAATTTTTTCCTAGTGCTAACGATAACTTCATCTCTGGATATTGCCATTACATAACCTTGACTTAAGGCAAAATGTCCTCTTTCATCGCTGATCAAAACGCTATCATTCAAATTCAATTGAGAATAAAGCATGGACTGAGATCCGTCTACACTTGAGTTTCGTTTGAACTCGTACAGAAACTCACTTGGAATTTTCACATTTTCTGAAACGCCTGAAACACGAAGGTTAGAAAGACATAAGCCGCTAATAGATTCCTTACTACGGCTGTCTAACAGAAAAAGTTCTTTGTTCATGTGCATAACAGTCGATTCCTCCTTAGTTATTAGGTCATTATATTTTTTGAAAAAAGACCGGTATTGCTCGTGATTTGTCAACAAATGGCCAGTCAACGCCTCATATTCGCCATTTCTGAGGCCGCTTTCATCCGCCGTACCATTCTCTAAAAGATTGTTCATTACCATACACGGCTCTTTTGCATAACATTTGTCGCACAAAGAATTTTGCATCAATGGCGGTAAGCTCATCTCAAACGTCTCTTGTTTCGTAAGTTCTTTCAACTTGTATTTTAATTTGGTAGCCATTTGGTTTCTAGACATAATAACATGCTTCACGGAATGTAAAAGTTTTGGGTATTTTGTCATGTCATTGTTTCTTGTGTATAATAATAGAAAAAAATCTACAGGGATTTCGTACTTGTCTCGTAAAAGTAAGGTATAGATCAAACCCTGTGCCTCATGAGAAACACTCCTTGCCTTACCAGTCTTCACTTCCAGTGGCACAATAGCGTCTGCATTCCCAGCATGAGCTATAACGGTGGCATCAAGAAATCCTTTTAAGCCAAAACTATGAGACCAGATATTTTCCTCAATATCAAGCACGCCAGGAAGGGAGATTGGTTGAGTTCTTCTCGTTCCAGAAACAGAGGCATAACAGCCGTAGTTATTCTTTCGGACATACTGGTTGACAAATTGTAATATATTAGTAGCATGAATCTTCATAACGTCTTCCTTGACTTGTTCGATAGTGGTATTGCACACAAATATGGCAAAAGAATATGTCTTTAAAATTGAATCTAAAACCTCTTCCAGATATTCTATTGTAATCTTTTCATCTTCCAGTTTACATCGAAGTGCTTCTTGCAAAAGTTCGTGAACGATATTACCAATCGTCATTAGTATACTGGGCTCACCCCTTGGATCTTCCAAGATGGTCTGAAGTACCGCACGCCTTAAGCATTCTATCGAGCTTCCAACTGATGTTGCAGATAAAAGAATATCAGGGTTCAAAATCAGGAGATTATCATTTTTGAGCTGTGTCTGGGGATTTACGTCGTCTGATAGTAATCTTTTGTTTGACATATTTTGACCTTCGATAATGTGTATCACATCACCTTTGGAGAACTCTAAATAAACCCATGGGTGCCGAACCATTACTGAAGTTGTTTTACCCTCGCTGTCGATACAGTTCAAGATCTTTTGCCGTCCCACTTTCGGTAACTGAAACTGAGTAGCGCTCAAAATGACAAGTCTCACTGTGCCCACTCTTTTTACTGCAGTTTTAGCCAACTCAATGTATTCTTGCAATTCTAAACTTGGATCTGAATTAGAAGTCTCCGCTTTCGCTGACTGCTTTTCAATATTCAAATTTTGAGAGAGACGCTTCTCTACCTGCCCTAACTCTTCTCGGTCCGTGCATATACTATCTTCTTCGTTCTCTTTTTCATCATTTTCAAAGTAATCTAGCAGAGAGTCATCTAAAAGTTCACTCCCAGTGCTCAAGTGGTCCTGAGGAGCTTCTGGTGCAGGTTTTCTCGATTCAGGTCCCTTGGAGACAGAGTCTTCAGCGCAACAATGCCCTGAGCCACCCTTCTGCGTCAGAAACTCGATCAAAGACTCGTCACCATCAATGGTAGAATCTTTCACAGTATGTTGAGATTCTTGCTGTGGTTGTATCCCCGAGGGGGATGATGGAAAATCGTTCAATCTCGACGTATTGGGTTTTATCCTCAGATCCCCTTCAATGTCACCGAGAATGTCATCAATATCTCGCAGTGACTCTTTCATGGACTCGGTGTTGCCCCTGTCTCTAATGCAATCTCGTTGCTGCAAAGATACTGTGGTTTGTGGCTCAGACTGCTCCCTATCATTAATATTACTAAAGCTTAATACGCTCTTCAATCTGTTCGGTACCATGGGCGTGGAAGATGGATCTTGGCCAGCATCAGCATCCATAAAATTCTCAGAGTTATCGTTGGAACTATTGACTCTATCTGATAAGTCCTTTTCGCGGGGAGAATATTTCCATATCACCTCTTCAGTAGGTCCCTCTTCTTCTGGACCCATTGCAGGCGCTCTCAAAGTGGGTTCGCGCCTCGGGACTGGCTGCGGAGGTGCACTTGCTCGTTTCGCTTTCTGTGATAGTTTCGTGCTGCTATATGCCGTATTTCTCACCTGTGACACAGATATTGACCTCAAAACATTTGGTTCACCTTTTACACCAGCGTCTAAGTTATTTATTGGAGCAAATTGATAGTTTTTTTTCCTTCTTCTTCTGTCTAAACCCGGTCTTTCTGTTGCCGCCGAGGTGGCGCTTGGTCGACTTTTCGATGGAGCTGTTTCTGGTGAAGCCACCAAGCTCCCAGACCGCTTCTTCTCGGGTGTCCTAGGCATGACAGTCCACAAAGCCCTTCCCACAATGAAAAGGCTTCAAGTTCAAATTTTCTCGAGGTCGAAAGATCTCTTCCAAGTATCCAATCTCAGTTAAGGTATTCAGGATAGGCTTTTTTTTTTCTACCTTGCACACTTACGTTGGAGGCAGATCGGTCTTTTCAAACGAGGATCAAGATCACGTGAATTGGATATTATGCAAGTGGGAAGTATAAGTGGTATTGAATCCAACGCATAGATCGACGGTGGCTCGTACAGTCGAGTTGGAGGGAATGCTATTTTTGTTTTATGCTGTCTTCCTCTCTGAAAATATTTGATAATAATACTTTTTAATCAAATTAAAACTGTAAAAAAAATCACAGGCATGACGGGGGAGATCCAGGTACTTGCTTAAAAGGAGTACATTCTATTTTATCATTATTTGTACTAAATATTATTAAGGAGGAACAGAACTTGCAGGTTTATAAAATGCGCTACCAAAGAATTTGGTATCTAAATTATGTAGGCCTACGCTTGAAAGAATTAGCTTGGTCCAATCGATTTTTAAGATATCCCTAGAAGACGCAAGAGAAACATAGCTTAATATGATGATATTAAGAATAAAAAGTACAGGGCTCTGAGTCACACAAAGCTCATGTTATCGCCCGCAATAGTATTTTATCATGACTAATATTTCTGTCTTTTTAATCAATTGTTGTGCGATTCCTGGCCACTTATGCAATTAACTTGTCAAAACGCGTACATTTTGACTTCTGTCAAAGTAAGCATTGAGTATATTCCCACCTATCCATGATTATTATTGTAGGATACTACTGAGTGGTAAGGTTTGAAGTCTTCTGCTTCAGACTGCAAAATGATTAGCATGTTAGTACAAGTTTGGAACCCACTAGAAATTACGGTGAACATACCTTTGAAATTTTCACAAATCCGCTGTCTACCAATACGTTTTCGGTACCTTCGAATAGTTCGGAGTTGGAGGGCTCTTTCAAGTGTCTCTTCGACGTTTCTTCCTTAATACACTCGATTTTCCTCTTCCTCTGGTTTTCAAGTTCATCCTCTTTCTTTGCTACTTTGTCGAATAATTCATTCACACTGTTTATTACACTTTGTCGCTTGGCCTCAAGCTGTTCTTTTGTAGAACTATTCTTCAGTTGCTCCTTTACATGCTCATGATCCAGAAATGATGATAACTTGTTCATTTCCAGTTGAATACGCATCATGAACAGCTGTATTTCAACTTGCACACTTTTTTTCGCTTCTTCTTGCATAGGAGAATCTTCTTCGCTGACGCTTTCTTCATCGCTGGTTATGATCTCAAGGTCAGGTTTTAGCATGCAGTACCCAAGTTCCCGAAAACTCTGCTCCAAAAACGATCTGTCAACTTTAGAACCTTGCAAAATTGTCTCAAAATCATATCCCATTCTAACAAGAGCATGAATGGAGTCGTGAACGTGGTGCATCAAGTCATTTTGAGTGTCTATCGGATCATCTTCTTTCGGTGAATTTTCTAGAGCCTTGTCCACTTTTTTCTCCTGAATTGACTTAATTAGTGTTGCCCTCTTCTGCAATATCTTAGAACTAAGTGAATCCATCCACTAAAGCAGAATAAGTTGGTTGGATTCTTTTTATGAATACACACCGTTCAGGTAGTATTAAGTTTTTAGGTGGGGTCGCTCCGCGTAGAGAAAAATAATAAGAGAAAGTAACTAGTTCGAATACAGGTATGTTTACATTATTTATTATTTTACAATTTAATTCGTATCTCTGTCATTCATTATTTAGGCGAGCACATTTGCTTGCTCAGCTTCCAGTTCTTCATCTCCTGCAAGTTCGCTGAACTGCATGAAATGGGTGATTCTGTGCATCTCATTGTAAAAATCCAGAGGAATACCAACCTTCAGCTCATAATCTAGGTCGAAATTGAATGCTGCCCCACCAAATGCAAAATTCCAAACATCGGTAGAAGGGACTAAAAAGTTCCCCATAATACGATCAGAAAGCAGCAATTGGGCGTGTTCGCTAAAGCTTGGTTCAAACTCTTCTGGAGTACTATCGAGAATGTTCATATTTTTCAAGCCCCACGAATAACCCTCGTCAGTAAGATTATAAGCTGCAAGGGATATTGAACCTGGTGCCAGGCATACCGTGAGGTCAATCGCATCCCGTTTAGTGGTAGCAAACAATTGACTATGCGTAGCGGTCTCATATGCGGTCATAAATTTGACTTCTTCCGTCTGGGTGTGAATCCAACCAAGCAGCTCTAATCCCTTCAATTGAGGAGTATCATCCTGCGAAGGTAGTTTGCTTAATTGAACTGCTCTACTATTCCCTAGCTGTGGTACCAGGGCGATAGTTTTAATCTCTTTGATATTTGGGTGCTCTGGAGGACAAGAGCCATATATGTATGCTGCCACATGTATCTTCACGTCAGATATTTCCACCAGCTTTTTCAGCAAGTTCCTCGGTAACACGAATACATCCTTCTCTTCTATAAACTCTTCAGACGCAATGTAAATGTTCTTCAGGCGCAAATATAATAGACCACTGGCGATGGCATTCTTTCTCCATTCGTTCTTTGAACTGAACGCTTGATTTTCGTAGTCAGCTGAGGTAACGACGACGATCTCTTCCCCTTGAGCGTTTACGGTTTTTGTTTTCATTACAGTAGACGCCCCACCATCTAATTCATCCTGGTTAGTACTGGTTTTCGAAGCTTCCAGCTCTGCCATCTTTTGCCTTTTCACAGAAGGAGCTTTCACATCTTGTCCCAAAATTAAGTCCTTAATCTCCGTTTGAGTCAGAGAAGAAATGTTGACATCGTACTTTTTACTGTATTCCTCCAATATTAGATCGCGCATCTGAGATTCTACATCTATCCACTGTTCGTCAGTGAAAGAAGGCCATAAATGGTGAGATTTGATAGGAATAGTTGGATCACTTAATAAAATGGTTTTGGCCTTTTCTTCATTCGTTTTCAGGCCCCTCAAAAGCAAGATTAACCTCGAAAAAGCAGTATAAGAAGAAACTCTTTCCAACCAATCATCATATATGTTGAACAAAACCATTTGAGGTTCCGTCGCTTTCAATACAACGTCGGATAGTTTGTCTATTGCCATTGACGCTGCAAAAGGTAGCCGCAACTCCGTTGGTCGAATCGCGATGTTTGGAAAGTCCAGCATATGAACCTCCAAAGGATCGAGCATGGCCTTACGGGTTACAATGATCTGTTTTGGCTGCTCTTCCTTGGGCAAAGATCTAACCAGTGCACTGATTTCCTCTGCTGTTTTCCACTTGGCTAGTTGGCTTAATCGTTTTTGGCCAGTCCAGACAGATGTGTGAATGATTTTTAAAAAGAGATGACCCGTTTTGGGATTTAATGTAAAGATGCAACCATTTATTGCCTTTGTTGCAACATTGCCTTCGAATGTTTTATGGACTGTAACTCTGTAAACGTTGGTATCATCGACAAAAAGCTTGATATCATTGTTGAAAAGTTCGGCATAGTTTGAGGAGTTCAGGAAGGGTTCTTGGACACTAGATTGGTATATTTGTAATCCCTTCCTTATTCTTTCCCGGAGCACATAAAGAGCAGGGTTTGCTTTCATAATAGTTCTCATGCTGTTTTGCATGAGAGGCTTCAAACCATGAAACCAGTTTCCATAAGCGTCATACATGTTGTAAGCCAAGTCTATGCCTACCATGACCCCCGTTGGGGATGGATACATGCTTGTGTTATCAGTCGTATAATCCAGAAACTTTGAACGAACGTACCTGGAAATATCGTGAGAATCGTAATCACCGTAACGTAGTTGGACGTCAAACCACATCTTGTCTGTTAGAGCTGTACGAAAATCGTCATTGGGAGCGTGAAGCAATGATGGACGCGAAACTTCCCATTGATGTATACTGTTGATGGTAATATCTGCAGCAGAAGAATTCATTTTATAGGACTTACGAGGATGAACAGCCTCTTTGGTGACATTTTCGATTTGTAAAACATCTAGTTCCCCATCAAGAATTTGGCACAAATCAAAGACAATACTTTCGTGAATCTTTTGCCACAAATGAGCCCTGAATATTTGAATCAGAGAGATCTTCAATGTAGGTATCTTACCGTGTAAGAATATGCCAGTAAGGTCTAGCTGAACTAAAAACCCCACATAAACATTCGCTCTATTAATGGTGGGTGACCACCACAGGGTAAATCTTCTATTAGGAATTTGACTTAAGCCGGTTCTTTGTGCATGTGTCAGCTTCTTGAATTGCATAGAGTCCTCAAAACCGGCCGCTTTCTCCCAGAACAATCCTTCCCAGGAACTAAAGCCAGTGCCTTTGAATAGTGTGTGCTCCAGGATGGTTTCAATCCCTCCAAGGGCTTGGATAACGTCAGTTCTATAAGCATTTAGGTTCCAAAGCTTGCCGTCATGGTGGGAATTTGTCCACCAAAAAGGGCTGCTGCGCTCAAGCGAAAACTGTTTAAACTCCCTGCGGATTCTGTGGCCTCTGTCATAAGCCAAAGTGTGGCGGTCTCTCTGGAAAAGAGTACTGATACGTGGAATACCTCTGTCCCACGAACCTTCTAATTCTTCGAATGCTAATCTACGATTTTCTTGGATGGCCTCCTGCCGTCTAGTAGCGTATTCTGCCCACACTCTCTGGGAATCTAGAAATTCGTTTTCCCAGGTTGTGATGTATCTAAATACAGTTGGAATAAGCTTCTCGTCGTCATGAGTCATACCAGCACGAAAATGGGTTACACCGGTATCTGTCTGCTTTGAATACGTAAGATCAGACGCAGGAATCAATATATGTGATGCACTAAGCATTCCTAAGCCGCCGAGTTCCTTCGGAGTGTAGAAGACAGCGGGAGGGAAACGCGTTGGCATTTTAGAGTTGAGTCCTAACTTTACTCGGTTTTGAATTCTTGTTTCAGATTTCACTAGAATATCCAATAGAGGTTCGGTTGCCACAATCGCTTCTCTAAAGTAAGTAAACAGAGAAAGCAACGCTGTATTCCATTTCGCAGCTACTTTAGAAAAAGTTGTTGAACCGGATCCCATCAAAATGCCTCTTATCTTGCTGTCAAACTTGTCAATTTCTTCTTGAGAGACTTTCAAATACGCCTTGGCGGTTCTTTGTTTTGTTTTTTCATCTATCAAATCCCAAACACCCTCACCAGTAGAAATTACTTCATCTGTTCTCTGCTTGGGAAGAATACGCACCTCAAATCCACACATTGAAAATAACAGGTTTGGATTGTTCTTACTGTAAACAGAGACAAAACTGCTATCCCAGTTAATGCTGGCAAGCGACGCTGGCATACGGGCTTGCATTTCCCAGAAAACTGCCCTTCCAAGGTTGACATCTTGGCGCATTAACCGCATACGGGCGTCCCGCGGCCAGCATTTCTTATTGTTATATCCTACTGCATTCGCAAAATTTGGATCTGGATTTTCTGACAAGTAGTCATCCGTCAGTTCGTCGGCCTCATCTTCTTCAAAGTGAAATAAAATGTACACTTTGTCAAGATAGCGAGCATATAGCCTTATTGGTTGCTGTTTTTCAATATTCAAGTGTTTGAATTGTAAAAACTCGCTAGGATCATTGGCCGGGCCCGCGAAATCCATTGCTCTTTGGGGCCCCAGCATCAATATGTCCATCATAAGTCCATAGTACTGATAAATGAACGATGCAAATTGTAAGCCACGAACCAACCCATATTTGTTAACATGACTCATGTCCTTGTAATTAATAATAACATTGTTTTTGGCTGTCATATAGTCGGCAAGATTAGGATCAACAATTAACCTCAGTAGTCTATTGAGCAAAGTAAAATCTATTTTTTCGGCCATATCTTCTAACGTAGTCTCCATCATGACAGTGGACTGGCCTCTCGTTGTATCCCACACCTCTGTAAGATTATTAATACCCTGGCACCACTTATAGGTCAATAGAGGTGGTATTTCGGAGTCGCTGGGTTTGATCCAGTTCGGAAACAGCTTCCTTTCATCAGCCTCATACCATAGGTATTGATCTAGGTACAAATCAGTGAGTTTTTCGAGCGGATCCACAGAGTACACCGGCGAGATATTTTGGTAATGATCTACCATGGATAATTCTACAGGTTTGAACGCACGCTGAGTCAAAAGATATTTCTTTATTCTATTCAGCGCTTCATGGGGGTTGTCATAAGCTTCTTCAATCAAAGCCAATTCTTCCCGCTCTGCAGAATTTAATCTTACCTTCGAACCGTATGCATCCTTCAAATTCTCCAAAGTTAGAACTAATATTTTGGTATCATTTTTGTATGTCAAGGGGGGGAAAGGAATTGGCGAAAAATCTCGTTTTTCTAGCCAGTCAACCATGGTGGAGAATATAGTAGTAGCCTCTTCTGGTGTAATCTCTGGGCCATTTTTCTCTATTTGCTGTTGTCGCTCTTGTTCATGTTTAATCCACAACCGGGTCATTCTACCCAAGTTCTTCTTCACAGCCGTTTTCTCAACATGAACGCCTCTTTTGATGCGCTCGCGATTTGAATGGGCACCTGATATCCAGCCATCTGCTTTAGCCTTTATGTACCTTTCGATGATGTTTTTAACCGGAACAGGCATACCAGGTACATCCCAGGGGATGTTAGCTTTCCAGCACCTCCAAGCTTCACTTAAATGCTGCAAGATAGTTTTTGCTTTACCTTGCCTAATGCCCTCTGGAATCATTTCAAGGATGTCTTTCATAACGGAGGCCCTAAGCTCCAAATCAAAATATGCATCTGCTCTCTGTTTAGTGGTAGTTTTGACCATTTCATTGTTTCTTCCTTCAAATTGACGAGTCAGAAGGTTCCCTAGCCACCGTTCTAACAACGGAATAATACCCCGCATAAAAAAAATCCAAACTCTCCAAGCGGGTTGCCAAAATCCACATCCTGGTCCCTTTCCTATAACCCTATTAAACCTGTGATAGACAACATGCTTCAGATCTTTGCAAGCACGTATTTGGTGCATAACCTTGTATTTGTACCTGTAAATACCAGTCAATTGACCCAAATGGTTTAAAATGTAGTATATGCCATCTGCAAGTTGAAACGCATCTACATTACCCAACCGATACTGTATATGAGCATCAACTAAAAGTTTGATGATTTTCAATATTTCCCTAATCAAGTGGAATGCGTTCCCAAATCTCGATTTTTTGCGCTCCTTTGTCGTTAAAGTCTTGGTTGGTTTCAAATTAAAATTGTAATCCAAATGCAAATATGTCAACCCCTTACGGTGTATGAGGAGGTTTAACATATTGTGTCCCTGCCTGCACAATTGTACGCCAGCCTCCACCCAATCTATCGTTGTTTGTTGAAAATATTTTGTATTTCGTAAACCTTTCAAAAGTTTGACCTTCCTATTATTGGCAGGTTTTGCTTGTTTCAGCTCATTCAAAACATTGCATTTTAATAGTTTTTGATAGGAAATTCTTGTCTTGAGCGGAAACTCATCGTCCGATCGCTGTAAATACCATTTTTTCACCAACGCAACGTCCTCAGCTCTGACCATTCTTCCCGAGTTTCTGTTGAATGGGTACGGTGCATCATATAATTCAAACGCATCCTTAGTTTCTGGTAGCTCAAGATCTTCAGACGCCATGAGTGGCAAAAAGTTCGAGTCTAAAGTAAAATTTTCATCAACAGCTTCTTTGTGGTGTTTTCTCGATAGTTTCGTGATTTCATGAAGACCAGAATCAAAGGAGAAAGTAGGTGTTTGGAAATCCTCATCAGATTTAATTGTGCAACAAATAGGTTTGCTATACCAAGAAAGCTGAACCGACCGAGGTCGCGAATTGTAGAGATGAGGAAAAGCAATACGATACTCACTTCGTATGGGTACTCTAAAAATTATTCTATCAATCGAGTTGAATTCGTTGTAATCTTCTTCTTCATCGCGGGGATATAATGGTTCAAATTTAGGGCCACCAGGAATAGCATTATTTAGGGCCTTCGCTGTGAAGAAAGACTTTTTATCGAAAAGATAGTACTGGTTTTCACCAAGAAGTTCGCTTTTTAAGGGAGTTGACAATCTGTACAAGTTTGCCATAATCTGCGGTGACAGATACCATGTCTTATAAGAAGTTCCGTTGACTTTCCTAGGATCGTCGATCAAAGGTTTTGAGTCGTATAGCCATTCTCTAACAGGCTCATCTTCGTAGTTATCCAAGTTCAACGCAATAGGATCGGGTGGTTCTATCGGCTGTACGTTGTCGGCATACGATAAGGGAGGTTCATCGTCGTCGAAAGGTGGGAACCTCATTCTTTTGAAATGGGTTCTATCACGTTTCTCACGTCGCATGGCAAGCCACATGGTAGACCACTGAGCAATGTAAACTGGCTCAATCACTCGAGGACTCTCGTTGACGAAGGTTATTGTGCCTTTAATGTGATAAAGTACTTTGACCTTCTTCACTTGCTCCCAAGGCTGAGGCATATTTTCTAAAAGCTTCAGAACTGCGTGTGGCATGTACTTTAAAGCTCCCAAAAAGGCCCTTTTATCGTAATTGAACCTTTTGGACGTCATGTCAGTATGGCTCTCGATGATTTTTCTTAAATGCTCAGGGGGCAACTCAGGCTTTTGGACCTGAACTTGTCCCCCATGTATTTTTCGCAGTTTCTTTGATCTTTTCCTGCTATTCTTGGCACCATTAAACTCTTTTCTCTTTCTTGTATTCCCATCTTGAAGCTTTCGTACGCGCACATCAGAAGACAAAGGTTTATTCGAATCATCTTCTATGCCGGGAGGAGGAGGAGGGGGGATGTTATCGATGCCAGATAGTCCATCCTCATATCCTGGTGGAGGTGGAGGTGGCGGTGGAGGCAATGTATTCCCATCATCATCGCCTATTGGCGGTGGTGGTGGTGGTGGGGGAAGCGGATCCACATCATCCCAAAGTCCTGGAGGAGGAGGTGGTGGAGGTGGGGAATCTGATCCATTCATTTCGTTGTGCTCAACTCTTCTAGAAGTCGTTGTTCCGCCTATTTTCCACTCTCAAACTTCCCTCATCAACTATTTATTCATTATATTTTACCGTATAGACAGACTCATGGGGGACACGATTTCGATAGCTTACCCGGCTAAGTCATATTCATATAAAATGGAGTGTGAAGTATAAATCAAATATGTGAAATTTTCTCTCCTAACTATTGTATTCTTCTTCTACACTCTCGTGCTATTGCCCTTGCCTCCTCTATCTCTTGTGAAGTACCGTGAGAGACGCCTACGGCGTAATTATATGCTTCCTCAAAATTCCTCCGTTTAGCTTCAAATTTTGCCAGCCATAATCTGGCCTTGGCCGTTTCATCCGTCACTAGGCCTTCAGTTAATTTTTCCATCTCCACGCAACGTACCATAAATTCCTTGCAATTGTCTAGTTCGTGGATCTGTTCGCATAACTCTGCTAAACGATATAATATGACTGAATCTTGATCCGCGTGTATTGAAAGTTGCAGAGCTCTTTCGTAACATTTTATGGCCTCTTGCCTATTCCCCACTTTGGCATAGCAAGCCGCCAATGCCTGCCACATTCGTCTATCGAGTGGTTTCAAAGTGCAGGCTTTTTGGAAATAGTAAAGCGAATACAGATGCATGTCCAACACTTCGTACGCTTGCCCTAGCCCATACCAAGCTTTGAAATCTCTGGCATTGATATCGACAGCTCGACGATAGCATTCTATGGCCGCATGAGAATTTTTCAATTCGACAAACTCGTGGCCCATAAGGGTCCAGGCGCTGGTACAATTTTTGTTTAATGTAAGTGCCCTTCGAAAGTACATGATGGACTTTTCATGCTCCTGGCGGGCGCTGTAGTAGTTTGCCACTATGCAGCAGGTTTCGGGTCTAAAGTTATCGACCTGTGAGGTGAATTGTGCCAAATATGCCAGCTTAGAGTGTTTCTGCATGACGTAGAGAATGTTAGAATAAGTATCCAAGTCATCTAGTCGGTACGGATCAGATTTCACTAGCTCGTTGAAAAGACTTTCGGAATTCACATAATCCATGTAATTGTAATTAATTAAAGCATTTTGTGCCTTGAGGTAAGAAAAATTGGGGAAAATCCCATGCAAATATTCGAGTTCTTGTGCGAAGTCATAGGTGTTACCGCTGAATTCTTGGAAGAGAATCAATTTGAAAAATCGTATCATGACATTATGTTGGCGGTCCGCCTGTGAGCCTATATTCTCTGGGACTGCTAGTTTGAATTTCTCCTCGAGATACTTGACGAGTAACAGCGATTCATCAGGCCTACTCAAACAATCCACCAGCTCGAGCCAGCAAGCCCAATTGAAAGAATAGCACGACAATGATTTTAAAAAAAAAGACATCGCATGAGTTTTATTATCGTCCAATTTTAGAAGTATTCCCTTCAGATAATACAGTAAAGCTAGTCCAATCCCATTATTTTGCTCTACCACCGTTGCATCAAGGTAGGTATCTAGTTCTTTCAGAACAGCGGACAACGAACTTTGGTGGCCGTCACCCATTGGCACGGTTTGGTAGTTTTTACTTCGATAATCTTTATCAGTCTCATCTTCTCCACTTCCACTAGGATCGAGATTCAATCCTGGCCGTGGATTTTTGCCGGTGGTCAGCACGCTTTCCATGTTTCCTCGAGTTTTCTTATCCCACGACAGGTATTCGCAGTAAAGTTTGTAAAATTTTAAGCATGCATTGCTCACATCTTTGAGAAAGTACGCACATCTATCGAATTCCTTGCAGTCAAACAAAGAGGAGGCTAAGAGGTAAAGATCGTATTCCTGCTCAGTTAGGCCAAAATGGTTGTGATGAATTATGGAACTTTGCAGCGTGATATCTATTCTTTTCCTCAATGGTGAATCTTCACCACTCATATCAGAGGACAGAGCGGGTTGTGAGAGTGTAGATGACGGCGGTACTTCCGGCATTCCACATAGCGCTTCTGCAGACCACTTGGCAGATTTGTGTAGTTTCCACTGAGCCAGTTCCACAGAGGAAACCCTCAAACTGGATCTGATATCAGCCAATAAGCTCGTTTCGAATTCAGAATTCATGGACTGTCAGCTTTCTGTAGCTCAATACTTTTGTTTTAATCCAGGTTTGCGTTTCTTGATGATCTTTAGCTGCGTACGGGTTCCGCTCGCATCACAAAGTTAGCTGAATAGCATAGTCATTAATCAAAGAAGATCGGTACAACAAAAGGTCAATAAAAAAGACTGTGAATGCATCAATCTAGAAATGAATGCAGACCAGGAATTTACGTATTTTGATTCGCTATGTGAAGAGGAGCAATATCTGCAGGAGAACTATAGCAAATTGCACAACGTTTTGAAGACAATGAAAAGCTTGGCACAGCCGGGAAAATCAGATGAGGATCGTTTGCAGTTGCTGTATTCGCTACAATCTTCTCATCAAGAGCTGGTTGATAGCTCGATTGGTTTGAGATACGTGAAGTACAAAACCAGAGAATCGCAAGTTATCAGCAGTAGAAAATTTAGACGCAGTGGAGAATATAACGGTTTGCAAGATGTAGAAGGAATGAGAGAGTTCATTACTTTATGGGAGGTTGTAAATAAGGAAATGCTGGATTATATTAACCTCCTGCAAAGGTTGTCTGTGGACCTTGCCAAACAAATTGAGATTTCCGATCCAGAGGTAAATGAATTTGACCTAAATAATTGGACGCCCTCCAGTGCCATGCAGGCCATATTGGAGCAGTTCGCAGATCCTCAGGTTGAATCTTCTCGCTTAAAGCTGCTGCTGGTTCAATATATGGATCAAATCAAGATGGAGCGTGCCAAATATACTATAGAAAACAAGCATTCTTTGCAGGAAAAGCTCATTGAATTGAATAAGGAAGTTAATTATTGGAGGAGGAATTGGAATGCGATAGAAAATTTGATGTTCGGAGACAGCACACATTCCATCAAACGGATGCTTCAGAGCATCGATCTTCTAAAGTCAAAATTAGCCGAAAACGAGCAGACAGAAGAGACTAATGATGTGAAAATGGGTTAAAAAAGCATTTTTCCTTCCAATACTAGGATTTTGTATACTAATTTCTGCATTGTAATATTTCTCATTTAATATACGTTGAAAAAATACATCATTTGCAAAGCGACGAAAAATAAAGCGATGAGCTCTTGTTATTCTTAGCCGTCGTAATATATATACGCAAGAGAAACCAAGATTTGACATCTGAGATGTGGCGGAGAACAACTGTACCCCAGTGGTTTAGACAATCTAGATTCAATTCTACTGTCGCTCCGGATAATTCCCCTCGAGCTGCCGACAATGAGCAATGGTTGGAGCGATTAAGCAGAAAGACCAGGAGCCCTCCGGCAAATAAACACAGTGCACAGGCGGCGACAAAGTCTCTGTCAATAAGCCACTTTCCCATAGAGATTGTTTCTACGCCTCCTGAGACGCCGTATGTGAATGTCAAAGCTGCCATCGCTAATTTTACCTCCGTCAAATATTTGCAGAGTTTCGACAAGCACAAGCATACCCAAGGAAACTTTGTTGACGTCAGAATAGTGAAGTGCAGAAGTGGTAATGGTGGTGATGGTACTGTGTCCTTTTTCAGGGATTCCAACAGGGCAGTAGGGCCACCTAACGGCGGCGACGGCGGTGATGGCGGTAGCGTTTACATACGTGCCATTCCTGGTATTAATTCACTGGCGAAACTTCGTTCTACTTACATTGCAGAAGATGGCCTAGCTGGGGCCGCAGATCAGCTAGATGGATCTAAAGGCAAAGATATCTTGATCACAGTTCCAGTAGGCACAGTGGTTCGTTGGTGCATGGATCCCAAGGATGTACGCAGGTATATTTCAGAGAAATTGAAAGAGACACCCGGAGCCTCTTTGAGGTCTCTTCTCAATGAGTGCAAAATCAAAATGGAGTGCACGGGAAGGTATGAATTCGACCCAAAACCGAAAGACCTTCAATTATTCAGAGACGCTTACGTTCCTGGAGAAGGCTGGCTGTTTAAGGGTAAAGATCAGGCTTACCATGAAGACAAGGCTTGGTTCGTAGATTTGAGTAAACAGGTGGAGGCCTATGATCACGCATTGCATGATACAGAATTGTCTAGCGATAAATTTCCACTCTACGGCCTTGATCTTAATGAACCCACTGAAAATCCTATTTGTCTTTTGAAAGGTGGAAAAGGCGGATTAGGTAATATGCATTTTTTGACTAATATCATTAGAAATCCCCGTTTTGCTAAGAAGGGTCGCAGTGGACTCGGATGTCATTTTATTTTTGAACTCAAGAGCATTGCTGATTTAGGACTAATAGGTCTTCCTAATGCAGGCAAATCTACCATACTCAACAGAATATCCAATGCCAAGCCAAAGATAGGTCACTGGGAATTTACTACTCTTATTCCCAGTATTGGAACCATTAGCCCAGCTATCGATAAGCCCAGCTTCACTGTGGCAGATATTCCTGGTATAATTGAGCATGCCGCCGAGGACAAGGGAATGGGACTTGAGTTTTTAAGACATATTGAAAGATCAAGAGGATGGGTTTTTGTTATCAGTATTGCTAATGAGAACCCGTTGCAGGATTTACAGATTTTAATTCAAGAGTTAGGAGGCATGAAAAGGGTACAGACTAAGAATGTGTTGGTTGCGTGTAACAAGGCGGATATCGACTTCGAAAAGCCTGGATCAGTGGCCAAATTTTTACAGATAGAACAATTTTGCAAAGAGAATAATTGGGATTCCGTGCCGATCAGCGCATTAAAGAACGAAAATATTGATCTTTTGCTTGAAAAGATGGCTAAATGTGCAGGGAAATCGGTATAACGTAGTTTTTTTTTTTTTTTTTTTTTCGCCATATCTTTTCGAGCGCGTCCGAAGTTTGGAAAATTTTACGAACTCATCTTATCTACATCTCATCGCACATATCAAAAGGGCAAAATCCTAACGTAGCGATTTGAAGGGCACTTCAAGATGTCTGAAACTACTGCTAAAAACTTCAAAGCTTTGGGATGCTCTAAATGGCTGGTAGAGACTTTGCATGCAATGAAAATTGTTCAACCCACGGCTATTCAGAATGCATGTATCCCTGAGATTCTGCAAGGTAAAGACTGTATCGGTGGTGCAAAGACTGGTTCTGGTAAAACGATTGCATTTGGTGCTCCTATGTTGACCAAGTGGTCTGAGGATCCCTGTGGTATGTTTGGGGTGGTGTTAACACCAACGAGAGAACTAGCCATGCAGATTGCTGAACAATTCTCCGCCCTAGGGAGTAGCATGAACATTAGAGTGAGTCTTGTCGTTGGTGGTGAAAACATAGTACAACAGGCTCTGGAATTGCAGAGGAAACCACACTTTATCATCGCTACACCAGGTAGATTGGCTCATCATATCTTAAACAGCGGGGATGATACTATAGGGGGGTTGATTAGAACGAAGTTTCTTGTACTTGATGAAGCTGATAGTTTGCTGACAAGCACCTTTGCTAAAGATCTGGCCACATGCATAGGCGCTTTGCCTCCAAAAAATAAGAGACAGACACTTTTGTTCACAGCAACTGTCACGGATCAAGTCAGAGCCTTGGAAAATGCTCCTTCCGAGGGTAAACCACCACTGTTCAGTTATGAAGTCGCTAGCATGGATAAAGTTGCCATCCCTTCGTCTCTGAAGACAGAATACCTTTTAGTACCCGAATACGTCAAGGAAGCCTACCTGTATCAACTACTTACTTGTGAAGAGTACAGTCATTCCACAGCAATCGTCTTTGTCAATAGAACCATCGTGGCAGAGATTCTGCGAAGAACTTTGCAAGCAATGGAAGTGAGAGCCACTTCGCTGCATTCGCAAATGCCTCAGCAAGAGAGAGTAAACTCTTTGCATAGGTTTCGAGCTAATGCAGCTCGCATTTTAATTGCTACAGATGTGGCTTCGAGAGGTCTTGATATTCCCTCAGTGCAGCTGGTGGTCAACTACGACATTCCATCGGATCCTGACGTCTTCATTCACAGATCTGGTCGTACTGCTCGTGCTGGTAGGCGAGGTGAAGCCATCTCATTCATTACACAGAGGGATGTCTCCAGGATTGAGGCTATCGAGGAACGTATTAATAAAAAGATGGGGGAGTGCGATAAGGTACACGACACTGCTGTGATTAGGAAGTGCCTTAACAAAGTAACCAGGGCTAAGAGGGAGACACTGATGGCCATGGAGAAAGAAAATTTTGGCGAAAAAAAAAATCAAAGGAAGAAAAAAAATCAAAAGGGATATAGGAACTAGCGCTTTATAGAGTTTTATTAGTTTTTTTTTTTTTTATTGTTGGTTTTTCATAAACATTCAAGGCAATGCTGATGGGCTTGAAAAATAAATTTTAATCACAATATCATTCAATATATAATAAGGTACCAGAGCATGTCACGATCCAAAGAACTTCAGGAGAAACAGGATGTGCAGGCAAAACTGCGGAGCTCCTACAGCGATGTAAACAATACGGTGCTCAGCTGGCTGGGCGAAGAGAAGAACAATGAAGAGAGGGGACGGGAAGAACTCAACCAAAGCAAAAAACAGTTCTTTACTTTACCACTGGTGCCAACCGGTGCTGGTTTAAGCTTCGGACATTCTCAAGAAACTGAAGATATCAATACGGTGGGCGAATTTGTGAATAGTGAAAAGAAGGTAAGCTCCCTGTCTAAAAAGAGGAGGAGACAACAGGATAAGTCACAGGCCAATAACATCTATAGGGTATCTAAGGACGATACGAAGGCCATGCTTTCACTCAAGAGAAAGGTAAGGAAAGGTAAGCTGGAGGAAATGAAAAAGGGACCTCTGCGAGCGCCAGAATCTAAAGAGCACCAACTCAAGCGTGATACCGACAGCGAAGAAGATGAACCCCGCGTAGAAAAGGTCAAGAAAAAATCGTTTGGTCTACTGTTCAATGGCTCCAAGAAGAAGAAAAAATAATCGAGACTTCGACTCTTACTGTCTAATATTGTTATTTCTTGTGTTACGTAAGTAAGCATTATAAATCGCTGCGTATCACGTGTAAGCTCTGATGCCGACTTCGAGGCAAAAATTTTGCAAAGCTCATCTCATCTCATCGCATGGCATTAACAGTTAGAAGACAAAAAGCAGTATATCATACTAACCCAAATATGAGTTACGCTCCCTTGGATCAAAGTCAGATGCACCAGCACGGTGCAACCGTGCTGTGCTGCAACTGTGGTGTGCCCATCGATGGGTCCAGTGGGCTAGTGATGTGCTATGACTGTATCAAGATGAACGTCGATATCACCGATGGCATTCCAAGAGAGTCAAATCTATCCTATTGTCGAAACTGTGAGCGATTCTTGCAGCCTCCAGGCCAATGGGTAAGGGCAGAGCTAGAGTCCAGGGAGCTCCTCGCCATCTGCTTGCGTCGTTTGAAGGGTCTGAGCAAAGTGAGGTTGGTGGATGCCTCATTCATTTGGACAGAGCCACACTCTAGACGTATTAGGGTCAAAATCACAGTTCAAGGTGAGGCGATGATGAATACTATTATTCAGCAGAGCTTTGAAGTCGAGTTTGTGGTCATTGCCATGCAGTGCGCGGACTGTGCCAAATCATACACTGCTCACACCTGGAGGGCTGCTGTACAGATTAGGCAAAAGGTATCACATAAAAGAACTTTCCTTTATTTGGAACAGATGATCTTGAAGCACAATGCACATGTGGATACCGTTTCCATTAGCGAGGCCAAGGATGGGTTGGACTTCTTCTATGCACAGAGAAATCACGCTGTGAAAATGATCGATTTTTTGAATGCTGTGGTGCCTATCAGGTACAAAAAATCTGAAGAGTTGATCTCTCAGGATATCCATACAAGTACATCTACTTACAAATTCACTTACTCGGTAGAGATCGTCCCCATATGTAGGGATGATCTGGTGGTATTGCCAAAGAAATTGGCTAAATCTCTGGGTAATATATCGCAATTTGTCCTCTGCTCCAAAGTAACCAGTTCGATCCAGTTCATGGATCCCAACAGTATGCAAACCGCAGAAATATCCGCATCGGTTTACTGGAGGCAACCTTTCCAGTCTCTAACAGACATGAGCCAATTGGTGGAGTTTATTGTGTTGGACGTGGAACCCACTGGATATAGCAAGGGCAAGCGTGTGCAAGCTGACATTACAGTTGCTAGAGCCAGCGACTTGGGATCAAACGACCAAGAGTATTACGTGAGGTCCCACCTGGGTGCCATCTGTCACGCCGGTGACAGTGTCTTGGGATACCACATCAGCAATGCCAACTACAACTCCGATTTGTTCGACGGACTGAACTATGATCGTGTACCAGACGTTGTGTTGGTCAAGAAATTGTACAGAAGAACCACAAAGAAGAACAGAAACTGGAAACTAAAGAGGATGGCCAAGGAGCACAAGGATATTGACGCCTCAAATGACTACAGTTCCAGGCAACAGAAGCAAGAGATGGAACGTGCAGAGATGGATTATGAAACTTTCTTGCAGGAATTGGAAGAAGACGCCGAGTTGAGACAGTCTGTCAATCTATACAGGAGCGACAATCCACCTCAACCTGCCAACGAAGGTGATATGGATGAAGACGAGGACGATGATGCCCCTCAAATAAATATGGATGAGCTTTTGGACGAGTTAGACGAAATGACTCTAGAAGATGGAGGTGCTCAAGAAGGCCAAGGCAACGTATAGATTCGACATCCTATACATATACATTTTTAAGCTACTGTAAAATAAATTCTGGTAAATGCATCTTGATTCACGAGAAACGTTTGCACGTGATTTTGTATCACTAAAAAAGGTCTGGCATTGTATCAAAACTAGTTATGACTTTGCTTAGCTACGATGGTGCAGGACAGGGGACTCAAGATTTTACAATGTCTGGAGCACCTTTGACCTATGCAGCGCCAGTGCAATCGTTTTTGGATACGTCCTTTTTCCAAGAGTTGTCCCGCTTGAAGCTTGATGTGCTGAAACTAGACTCGAGGGGGCAGCCCTTATATACCAAGCTAGATTTGGAGCACATACCTAGATCGAGCAAATGTGTGCCTCTTTTCCTGGATGCACGAAGTTTTGATGATGAGTTGCTTGGTTCCACCAATGGAGTGCCAATGAAGGGTATGATTTACAATTTTAATGTAATGGAAGAGTTCAAAAGCTTAGACAAACAGCGACTTTTGGAAGAGAAAGCTCGAGAATTTTGGGAGAAAGGTTTGAAAAATATAAACGAGTGTGTGGGGTTCTATATCATTAGCTTTGCGGATTTGAAAAAGTACAGATATTTTTACTGGACTTGTGTCCCTTGTTTTCAACAGAAGGACCTGACTATTAAGCGGTTAGCCACCTTGCCGCGGCCTGCTGAAGCCTTTAATAAGTGGTTTGCAGACCACCAGGACCAGTGGGTGTGTCTGCAGACATCCAGTGGTGAATTGGAACCATACGACGAGTTGAAAGGAGCCAACTGCATATCAATGGCTATTAGGGATCTAAGTCGTCTGCCAGAGACGCCCGCCGCATTGGCCAAAAATTTTTTAACGATCTTCAGGTACCATAATCCTACACAGGAGACGCTAAATGTGTTCTTCATCAGATCTGATGATTCTAGCTTTGGCCTTAAACTTTCCCTGCAGGGTCGGGGGAAAAAGGGTCTTTTACAAGTTAGTGGTTGGGAGCGTAATTCTCAAGGTAGACTCGGACCGCGTGCCGTGGATTTGAGTAGTCTAATTGACCCATTGAAAGTCGCTGATCAATCTGTGGACTTGAATTTGAAGCTTATGAAATGGAGAATAGTTCCCGATATTGATTTAGAAAAGGTTAAGGAAGCCAAAGTGCTGCTACTGGGGGCTGGCACCCTTGGATGTTACGTGTCCCGTACTCTCATGGCGTGGGGAGTACGCAAGGTGACGTTTGTTGATAACAGCACAATTTCTTACTCGAATCCTGTGAGACAATCACTCTTTAATTTTGAGGATGTCGGTAAGCCTAAAGGACAGGCGGCTGCAGATGCCATGAAGAAAGTGTTTCCACTGGTGGATGCTACAGGTATTCATCTTGACGTGCCCATGATTGGCCATCCCGTGGCAGATGCTAAAGCTTCAGAGGCCGACTATGTCAAATTACGACAGTTGATTCAGGAGCATGACGTTACTTTCCTGCTGATGGATTCAAGAGAGACTCGCTGGCTGCCCACCGTTTTAGGAAATTTGGAACAAAAGCTGGTCATGAATGCAGCTTTGGGATTTGACAGTTACCTTGTAATGCGCCATGGTAATTACCACGAAGATGTTCAAGACAATCGATTGGGGTGCTATTTCTGCAATGACGTTGTAGCCCCCAAAGACAGCCTTACCGACAGAACTCTCGATGAGATGTGCACCGTTACGCGGCCTGGTGTGGCTCTCATGGCAGCATCTCAAGCCGTAGAACTCATGGTTTCTGTCCTCCAGCAAAAAGACCAAGGGGAGGAATCCATTTTAGGTGACGTACCTCACCAGATTAGAGGCTTTCTCAACCACTTCAGTACTTTGAAGTTGAAAACTCCTGCCTACGACCATTGCTCGGCCTGCAGTCCACAAGTCGTAGAAGCATGTCGTGAAGCAGGTTGGGACTTTGTCAGTGCTGCTCTTAACGACCATACCTACATAGAGCGGCTCAGTGGACTCACTAAAGTCCAACAAGCGGCTGACAAAGCAGCTGAAGAATGGGATGATGAAGAAGAAGAGATAGAAATTTTGGTCTAGCTTCATTCTCTTGACATTAAATTTCAATCCTCCTGTCACATGACGTGTTGGTGCTTTTCTCGCAACTCCATTAATTTCACAATACGCGATGACGAGGATAATAAATATTAAGTGTGTAAAGTTTTCAAAAGTTGGATGAATTGGAAGGGCTGAATCTAGCGCGAGGGTTTGGGAGGCATCGAGAGCATTCTTTAATGGTTTCCAAACGCAGTCATGCAAGATCTCGAAGTGAGACGAAATTGACCCCTCCGGAGGCCAAGAAGGTGAAAATCGAAGAAGATGCTGAAGACGTAAAAGATGGGCCTGTTTTGGATGCAGATGAGGCTATAGAGGAGGATAAGCCCCCTGAGAAAGAACAGGTGCAGCAAGATGCGTCGAATGAGAATGGTGGGAGGGTCTCCGACGAGATCATAGAAGATGAGGAGAAGGGTATAGCCAAGTTTGAGTTTGATGGTGTAGAATACAAATTCAAGGAGAGGCCAAGTGTGGTAGAGGAGAAGGAGGGTAGGATAGAGTTTAGAGTGGTGAACAATGATAACACGAAGGAGAATTTGATGGTTTTGACGGGCTTAAAAAACATTTTCCAAAAGCAATTACCCAAGATGCCCAAAGAGTATATCGCACGATTAGTGTATGATCGTAGCCACCTGTCCATGGCAGTTGTCAGAAGGCCCTTCACTGTAGTTGGTGGCATAACATATCGACCTTTTGAGACAAGAAAGTTTGCAGAAATTGTATTTTGCGCAATTAGTTCCACGGAACAAGTTCGGGGATACGGTGTTCATCTGATGAACCACTTGAAAGATTATGTGCGATCAAGTACCAACATTAAGCATTTCTTGACCTATGCAGACAACTATGCTATTGGATATTTCAAGAAACAGGGCTTCACCAAGGAGATAACCTTGGATAAAGGTGTCTGGATGGGATATATAAAAGATTACGAAGGCGGTACTCTAATGCAATGTACCATGTTGCCACGAATACGATACCTGGATGCTGCCAAAATTCTTTTGCTGCAGGAAGCAGCTTTGAGAAGAAAAATTAGGACAATATCGAAGTCACACATGGTTAGGCCTGGTTTGGAGGTATTCAAAGATTTGAACAACATCAAGCCGATTGATCCCATGGAAATACCAGGTTTGAAAGAAGCGGGATGGACTCCTGAAATGGATCAGTTGGCCCAGATACCGAAAAGAGGACCTCATTATGCGGCAATGCAGAATGTACTGACAGAAATGCAAAACCATGCCGCCGCATGGCCTTTCTTGCAGCCCGTGAATAAGGAGGAAGTTCCCGATTACTACGATTTTATCAAGGAACCAATGGATCTGAGTACAATGGAGATGAACTTGAATAGTAACAGATACGAAAAGATGGAAGATTTTGTCTACGACGCTAGGCTAGTTTTCAATAACTGCCGCCTTTACAATGGTGAGAATACGTCATATTACAAATATGCCAATAGGTTAGAGAAATTTTTCAACCTCAAGATGAAAGAAATACCGGAATATTCACACCTTGTCGACTGATACTGATACGAATGATAGATGTATAAATGGATTGTAATTTATTTTTTTTTTCTCTGTTTGATACACACGTGCACTCTAACTCATCTCTACGTCCTCATTTTCAGCGTTCTCTTCAGCTTCCTTATCCTTCAACTCTTTGATGATAGCTCCAGTCCTGGCATCATCATATATTTTGAAACCTTCCTCCTTTGTAATACTACTTAATTGGGCATTGTTTTCATCTAACTTCTCCTCCATGACTTGTTTGAGAATTTTTAGTACAAGCAATTCTGCCTCCTTTAGCGTTAACGATGAATGCCATTCATTTTGTAATTCCGATTGGGCTCCTTCAGAACCAGACCCGATCGCCTTAGCATTATAACGATAAAATGTTCCCGAAGGTTCCGCATGGAACAATTGATATCCGCCGTCCTTGTCGTAGCCTGCAATCAGTAGCGCAACGCCGAACGGTCTGGACATGAGTCTTTCTTCTCCGGAGGCACCTTCACCAAAGCGCAGTGCTAGATCACATACAGATTGCGTCAGTGACTCCACGCTAATATCCTCATCGTAATACAAGTTATGTGTTACGGCTGCTGTCCTAGCATGCTCTATCATGGAACGTGCGTCAGCTGTCAGTCCACTCATGGCGCAGCCTATGTGGCGATCCACCTCTAGAATCTTTTCAATCGAATCCGCTTCCAGGAGTGGTGAATTTGCTCTCTTCTCTACGCCCAAAATCACACCGGCGCTCGTAGCAATACCGATAGCAGTGGAACCCAACTTGATGGCTTCCAATGAGTATTCAACTTGAAACAATCTTCCTTCAGGTGAGAAAGTGCTCACACCACGATCATATTCGCTTCTTGTTAAAAACATAGCACCTCAATTCCTTTGAACAAGTCCTTTCAACACCTATTGCCTCCTTATGTTGGTTATGAATATGAGATTAAAGCAGTATTTGCCACCTTTACTTTGGAGCTAGCCAAAGGGTTTATGAATCTCGTATCAAGTGATGATAATACGCACTGGATTGAAAATCATAAATTTACTAAAATATGAACGTACTGCTGAATAAGAAGGTGAAAATGGGTTTAATATTTCACATAATTTTGAATTTTGAAGACGCAAGTAAATATTTGTACGTATGTATTTGGCATGTCTATTTATGTGGTCACCTTTGGGTATATCAAGCTGGGTTTTAAGTAGATGTGCCCTCGTCATTTTTTTTTTGGAGTCATTAAAATACGGATATGTCCCCTGGTTGGAAATAAAT
This sequence comes from Zygosaccharomyces bisporus, assembly GCA_003707595.2. NCBI lineage: Eukaryota > Fungi > Ascomycota > Saccharomycetes > Saccharomycetales > Saccharomycetaceae > Zygosaccharomyces > Zygosaccharomyces bisporus. Next base: position 43,020 of record PPKA02000001.1, read on the forward strand.
CAATTATTAGAGCATTTTCTGGTCTTTGGCGCTACTAGATACAGCAATATGTGCTGCAATTCGACGACCAAAATCTTGATTACTTTTTGACAGAGATCTTTTGGTGGAAAATGTTTAATTACAAAAACAGTATCAGGTAGTCATAGTGATCAGGGTGCTTAAAGTTTTAAGTTTAAACGATCTCAAGCAGGAATTTAGTGCAGTGGGAAAGTATATCGAGCGATTGTTTTATATGCTCTATGAGAATTCATGTTTATTTCTTGATTCTGAAAATCAGGTATTATTTTGGAAAATCAGGTTAACAATTATAAAAAAAAAAGGCCGAGTGGGAACTGAGGAAATATTGTCATTGTACGGCAGGGCAAACATTGCGTCTCAATACTTAATCTTTGCATAAAAGATCTCAAGCTCTTTTTTTGATTGAGCTTGAAAACAAGGCACATCGGAGATGAAACCATTTACCCTCGTAGTTTAAAAGAATAACAAACGACCGAAAGAAAAACCCAAAAAATAACATCCAGTGATACCATAAAACATGGAATTTTCTATTCGTCATAACTAGTTTATGCAACCGTAGACTGACTATATCAGTTCCTATAAATCAGCCTTCCAGACACCATATAGCAGAGTAGGCGGATGAATGACGATTTCAAAGGAAGCCTACCACCATATGATAGCTCAACACACACGGATCTTTGCACTTGTCCCATCAAAATATAGCCTGATAGACGTCAGTGCAATATTTCTCTAGCAGTTGCCATAGCCGTATATTCATCATGTGACACGAATGGTTCTTGTGTAGCCGCGAAAGATTTAAGATGAGGTAAACATACAACAAACAAAGAATAGTATTCGTCAGTACTCCCATACAAAAACCCATTATATTCTCACGTACTCTTCTAGTATGGAAGTAAGGCCTGTGGAAGATGATGTGGTGTTAAAATTAGACGAGGAAAGACCACCACTGTTGGGTAGATTAGTGAACTACCAGCCGCTTTCTAGTGTTAATCCCAAGCTACGATCTTACCCGCTGAGAGAGCTTACATCCCCGGATCAGAATCGTGTTAAAGAAGCGCTATTGGTACGTGACCTGTTGAATGTGCTAGTAGGGTTGGAGGGAGCTTACATTCGATATAACAACAGGTACGACCCATACAGTGACAGCGTACCGGAATTCAAGATAGCCAAAACCATAGACCTTTCATTCAAGAGCTTCAGCAAAAGGTTAGCTAGGCTAGGAAAGTACTATATTGTTCTGGGGAAAGTAGCAGAGCATTGGTCTGACCCTCAGCATGGAGTAGTATTGCATCGATTGGGCTACGAGATCGGACGCTTTTTACAACAAACTTATTTGAGATTCATTTCGAACAAATTGGAACAGGCTTACAAGAATGACATAAACTTCTCCATTAGAGAAATGGAGCAGCTGATCAATGAGATGGAAATTGCCAAGCAGATGGACCTTTTATACGCCGTTTGCGACAGAATTGACAAGGAGACTACTAGAAGGCAAAGCATGGATCGTACTCAAGTGGATTTTGACAATTTCATGAACGATCTTAAAGACCAAGGTCAATTGCAGAGCGATATGATTTTAGCGACCGATACGAGAATTTTACCCGCGGCTAAAGGTGGTGTAGTACTGCGCATCTTGCAAGATTTGATAAAAGAGAATTTTGGGGACCGCACAGGTGTTGCTTTCCTGAGAGACCTCTTGAGGAACATTTCCACCGATTATTGCGTCATGCTGGAAAATTGGTTAACAAAGGGAGAGTTGTACGACCCATATAACGAATTCATGATAGTGGACACTATGAGGAAACTCAAAGACACACCTTTAAGTCTCAAGTATGGCGACAGACTATGGGATACTCAGTACATGATCAGAAAAGATGGCTTGCCGCGGGATTTCACCGTCAAGGACGACGGGGAGCTTTTGTTCAAAATACTCATCACTGGGAAACTGCTCAATGTAGTGAAGACGAGCCTGGGCGTTAGACAATTATCCCGATCTACAGCGACGTTTGACTTTCGTGAATTGATGGAGGATGTCAATTGGGAACTCTGTATCGATGAGTGGTATCAAAGAGCCAACGCGATGTGTATGGAGCTGTTTTGGCAAGGCTACCAATTGGACGAATTTTTGCTACTGCTGCAGCGCCATTTCTTTGGTTACCACAACGGTCATAATGTGATGAGATTTCTGAGCAGTAACATGGTCGATTTGACGAGGAAGTACCGACCGAAGGGCGGTGAGGAGAGCCGCATAAGACGAAATTTTGAGTTGGAACACCGATCTAATGAGAACATAGTCATTCGATTGCTAACGCTGCAATTAGACCCGCGTCCTTTTGCGGAGACGATAATGCAGTATGGCACCGCACCGACCGACTCCAGCGAACGTCTGCTAAGTGCCAACAATTTCGAAGCGCTCCGCAACATGCTTCTCCAAGATTACGACTCGAATTCCACGAAAACGGTCCAGCGCAGCGTTATACACCATCTGCAACACGAGTTGATGGTGCCCTACCCGCTCAACGTAGTGGTCACGCGCACCTGCACAGTTCAGTACCAATTGATTTCGAGATATCTCTACCTGTTGCAGTACTATAGCCGCCTGCTCGACGACACTTGGATCGAGATCAACAAGAACAAACTCTGGAGGTCTCGCCTTGACCCGCTGGTCAAACAGAAGTTCCTCCGCCCGTGCAGATTATTGCACAACCGAATGAACCAGTTCATCAAGCTCCTGCTTGAATATTTCACCGCTGACGTCGTCGACAGGGAAATGTCTCGGGTGATGCACACACGTCCGCCAGGTATGACCGTGCTCTCGCTGCAGACACTCTTGCAAGAGGGACTGACTAACATAATGACCAATTGCTGTCTCTCGCAACTGGTCCAAATCCAGCTGCAAATACTAGAAATTGTCCACAAGTTTTGCAAGTTCATCACTTCCCTACGGGGCGAAATACTTCTCCTACAAGAGCAAGACCTTACACGTCTGCCAGCACTCACAAGTTATACAAATCTTGTGTACCTTGCATTTGAGCAGCATTTGGCCGCCTTCAAAGAAGGGCTCTCCCACTACCACACCGAATCTGCCAGCTCGAATGACAGCCGCCGAGACACCTCCCGTCTTTTGTGTGCCCTACACGTTTCGAACCCGGGTTTATGAGACAAGAAAACGAAAAAAAAAAAAAAATCTAGCTGCGGCCTCCAGACTCAATTGACTTCCTGAAAAAGAACATTACCGCATTGAAAAACAATTTCCTTAACCAGCCATTGATGAAGCTTCCACTACTCGAAGACGCGGGAAAAAGTGGAATCCCGGACCAAGGGCATCCACTAAAGGCTGGCATCCACTAATTCGCTCTTTTTTTCGATTTTTTTTCTTGTACTCACGCCAACTGCGCTTGATTTGATCTGCAAAATAAGGTGCTAGCTGTAGTGGGATGAGCCAGCGCAACGCGCTGGGGGCAATGGGAAACTATGCTCAGTGGCAGGACCACCTGGACCACCACCAGAACCTTCTGCGAATGGGCGACACGGTGTGTGTGTGACTGATGCGGTGGCACCAGAGAGGAGCAGCAGCAGCAGGAGCAGCAGCAGCTGCACGAGTGGATTGTAGCACCAGGTCGCAGCAGCACCAGAGGGTAGGAGGTAGTGGTACCAGCACGTTCCCCTTGTGGTATGAACGACACGAGAGGTAAGGAGGGCATTCATATGAGGGGTGGTGAAAACTATATAAGTACCAAAGAGATAACAGTTTTTTCAGTCCAGCAACTTTTTATTCCGTATCTATACTCTTCTGTTTCCTACATCCACAAGCTTGAAGAGTTATTCATTCAAGGTTAAAACAAACTAAAACAGATACAAAATGGCCGTGCAGAAGATTTTTTCCAGATACGTCTACGACTCCCGTGGTAACCCAACTGTGGAAGTTGAATTGACCACTGAGAACGGTACTTTCAGATCGATTGTCCCATCTGGTGCTTCTACCGGTGTCCACGAGGCTCTTGAGTTGAGAGACGGTGACAAGACGAGATGGGGTGGTAAGGGTGTGTTGAAGGCTGTTGCCAACGTCAACAACATCATTGCCCCAGCTGTCGTCAAGGCTAACATTGACGTCAAAGACCAGGAGGCTGTCGACGCTCTATTGAACAAGTTGGACGGTACCCCTAACAAGGGTAACCTAGGTGCCAACGCTGTTCTAGGTGTCTCCATGGCTGCTGCCAGAGCTGCCGCCGCTGAGAAGGGTGTGCCATTGTACAAGCACTTGGCTGACTTGTCCAAGAGCAAGGAAGGTTCTTACGTTTTGCCAGTTCCTTTCCTAAACGTGTTGAACGGTGGTTCCCACGCTGGTGGTTCTCTAGCCTTCCAGGAGTTCATGATCGCCCCTGTTGGCGCCAAGACCTTCAGCGAGGCCTTGGAGCTAGGTGCTGAGGTTTACCAGAAGCTAAAGTCTTTGGCCAAGAAGCAGTACGGTCCTTCTGCCGGTAACGTCGGTGACGAAGGTGGTGTTGCTCCTAACATTCAGACCGCTGACGAGGCTCTAGACTTGATCATGGCTGCTATCAAGTCTGCTGGCCACGAAGGTAAGGTCAAGATCGGTATGGACTGTGCCTCCTCCGAGTTCTACAAGGACGGCAAGTACGACTTGGACTTCAAGAACCCTAACAGCGACTCTTCCAAGTGGTTGACCGGCCCACAATTGGCTGACTTGTACCACGCCTTGATGAAGAAGTACCCAATTGTCTCCATCGAGGACCCATTCGGTGAGGATGACTGGGATGCTTGGAGCCACTTCTTCAAGACCGCCGGCATCCAGATTGTCGCTGACGACTTGACTGTCACCAACCCATTGAGAATCAAGACCGCCATCGAGAAGAAGGCCGCCAACGGTTTGTTGCTAAAGGTCAACCAGATCGGTACTCTATCCGAGTCCATCAAGGCTGCTCACGACTCTTTCAACGCCGGCTGGGGTGTGATGGTCTCCCACAGATCTGGTGAGACTGAGGACACTTTCATTGCCGACTTGGCTGTTGGTTTGAGAACCGGCCAGATCAAGACTGGTGCTCCAGCCAGATCCGAGAGATTGGCCAAGTTGAACCAATTGCTAAGAATCGAGGAAGAGTTGGGCTCCAAGGCTATCTACGCTGGTGAGAAATTCCACCACGGCAGAGCTTTGTAAGTGTGCGTATAGAATAAGGCTCATGAAATTTTTTACTAAGTAGATAATTATGTTTTAACGATACTTATGAGTAGTCGCAACTGACTTTCTTTTATTGCAATTCAACTTTTACGGATCACTTTTATCTCTGGCTTTGACGGCGATTCGGGCTTCGTCGATAACGTCTAAGCGTAGGGAGCAGATAGGGGCAGAAGAAGAACGGCCCACACGACTACTCAAGCAAACTGTACAAACCTACAAGTGAACTGAGATGATGGATCATAGCGCTCATCACATGGATCAAGGAGTTCAAGCCACGATGGATCACGGCCACGGGCACGGCGACAGCCAATGCACCATGAATACGGCTTTAACGTGGTCATACAAGGATACGTGTGTGATCTTCTCGAGCTGGCATCTACGTAAACGGAGGGACTTGGCGTTCAGCTTTATCGCAATAGTGCTCCTGGCATATCTCTACGAATATCTCAAGTACTATGTGGGCAAGTTTCAGTCGAACCAGGGCCCACTCACGGCAAATAACCAGAGAAACTACAGATTGGCCAACAGCGTCTGGTACGGTGTTCAGGTGGGCTTCTCCTTTATGTTGATGCTAGTCTTTATGACCTACAACGGCTGGCTCATGCTGGCAGTCGTCCTAGGAGCCATCTGGGGCCACTACTCCTGGGGTTCGAGATCCAGAGGCGGCCAGGAACTGGCATGCCACTGAGCTTTTGTGCAGAGTGGACGCATGGACGCGCTCTAGATAACACCACCACCTGAGACATTGACTGCATGTGATAGGTGTGGCTTTATATAAATAGGTTATCTCAATTTTACCGAAATTTGATCGACAAATTAATTCTCCAAGTAACGACGGATCAAGATGTGTAGAACACCTCGTCTTGCAATCATCGGTGCTGGGCCAGCAGGTCTCAGCACTGCGAGAGTCTTTCTGGCAAATGCCTCTCATTTCAAGATCCAGATGTTCGAGAAGGATTACTCTCCGGGTGGCCTGTGGCACTATCCCGACAGCGATAGACTGAATCGGGTCATGTACGACCAGTTGGAAACCAATATTAGCAAGCACCTCATGAAGTTCAGCGGGTTTCCCTTTTCCTCGAAGGTTCCTCATTTTCCATGGAGGCAAGATGTGTATGGTTATCTGATGGATTATTACCACAAGTTCATCGAGAACCAACAAAATATGCAGGTTCATTTCAACACTACCGTGGTCTCTCTGTCGAAGGCTAAAGGGTTGTGGAAGATTGTATCGAAGAGCAATGCAACCGGTAAGGAACGTGAACAAGAGTTTGATCATGTGGTGATTGCCAACGGCCATTACGGGAAAAGCTACGTACCCGAGGTGCCAGGCTTGGATTTATGGTTCGAGAATGATGCTGCCATTCACTCCAAAAACTTCGTCAACGCTGAGATTGCCAAAGGCAAAAACGTGGTCGTCGTGGGGAACGGTAGTTCGGGCAGCGATATTGTGAACCAGGCGTGGACTGTAGCGTCCGAAGTGTATCAGAGCGCTTCCAACGTGGATCAGCACGAGTTGGCCACCGTTGTGCCCCGGATAAGCAAGGTCGACTACGCTACTCGCAGCGTGGAGTTGGTAGATGGCAGGACATTGAATAACATCGATTTGCTCATATACGCCACAGGATATCTGTTCTCCTTCCCGTTCATGGAGTCGTCTCTATGCAAGGAAATACTGGGTACCTCTCAGACTGCAAGAAAGCGACTATACAACCTGTGGCAGCAAATATTCTTCGTGAAGGACCCAACGCTAGCATTTTCTCTACTTCCGGGCATGATTATTCCTTTCCCACTGGGTGAATTGCAAGCTGCACTAATGGTTAAAGTGTTCACGGGCAAGGTTGAAGTGCCTTCTCAGCCGGATGACGTGTTGTACTCAGAGGAAATTTCTCAACGCCGCAACTATCACCAGATTCCAGATTTCAAAGACGTTAACTACTATAGGGAATTACAGGCCATCTTGGACAAAGCTGGGGGCCAGGATGATCCTTTCAAACCTGTGTATTGGGACGACCATTACAAGGTGATGAGGGAGAACGGCCCCAGCGACAAGGCTAGCCGTCAAAAAATTCTTGCGAGTCACTTGAAGGATTTGAAATCTCTAGGTAAGTCATATCAACTCTTGGAACGCTCGACTGAGCCTTGATTCAACTTGTCGGTTGTGCTTGACAACGTAAATCAATTTGAAAAAGCGATGATCAGCTGCGTTATAGATACAAATAGAAAGTAAAGGAATATAGCGAATCCCATTTATCTGCAACACCAGCATCGCTGCTGCTGTTGCTCGCCGTTTATCGCCACACAACAGCTGTTGGTAGCGTACCGTAGCGTATTGTACAGCTATGGTCACGATGAATGACGGGAATCCCAGAAAACAAGAGTCGTATTCCTGCTCGAGATGCCGCAAACTGAAGAAAAGGTGTCCCAAGCAGTCACCGGTATGTCACAACTGCCAAAGAGCTGGAGAGGCTTGCATATACCCTGGTAGGGCTCCTCGAAGGACCAAAAGACAGCTGGAAGAAGCTAGACAACGAGGTGAACTAGGAGCTGGGGTGCATAAGAGAAAAAAAGCCGGTAGCTTAGAGGGCCACGGTGAGAGCATGCCCTTTATGCGAAGCATAATGGAGTCTACAAGCTCTCCAATTTCTTCATTTGCAACGATCTCACCGGGTTCTACTGCTGCCACCACTATTAGCACTGGACAGCCTGCGCGGTCTTCAACATCTTCGGTTGCACCAGTTATTCAGGGGAAATTGGAACATGAATTGCACATGCCTGATTCCACCCCCATCAGGGCCTCATCTATCCAGATCGAAACCGTCGCTGGCATATACAAGGGCGGCAGGACAACACCATGGGTCACAGAAATGGGCAATTACAAACCCATCGAGCGGTCACTTTACGATAAATTCATCGCTGCGTATTTTACACATAACCACAAGTCCTTCTACATGATGGACAAGGTGGCATTTCTCAACAAGGTATCCACGATCAGAGATTTTACAGCGATGGACGGCGAATACGAGGAGCACTTCATTTTCCAGTTATACATGGCAATGGCCATAGGGTGCACTACTTTGCAAAGAGCTGAGATGCTCACAAAGGATGAGGAAGGGCTCAGTGACCATTTTGCGTTTCTCGCGATGAAGAAGTTCTGCAACGTAGTTCACAGTCAAAACGTCGAGACAATTAAGTGCTTGCTACTACTTGGCATCTATGCGCTTTTCGAACCCAAGGGCGTCTCCTCCTGGACCATCAGCGGCCTTACCATGCGGCTTGTGATAGGGCTTGGCCTCCACAGAGCCCTCCCGCCGCGCAAGGCGCAGGCCACGACTGACCTCGTGCAAGTGGAGGTGAGGTCTCGGGTCTTCTGGAGCTCGTACTGCTTCGAACGGCTCGTTGCATCGTGCTTGGGACGCACCTCAGCCATCGACGACGAAGAGATCACAGTGCCGCGGCCGAAACCGCTTTACGAAGAGGAAGTAGACGACGTGGACGTCGCCAACATGATGATCTCGCTCCGGCGCATCAGCGGCAGAATCTACAAGCACGTCCACTCTGCGAGCGCGGGCCGCCAGCAGTATAGCGTGGAGCAGCGCCACGCCGTCGTCGCCAGTCTTCAGCGCGAAATCGACGAGCTCTACCAAGTGGATAAGGCCAAGATTATGCGGAAGAACGCTGCCAGCGCCAACGGCCACGGCCGCGGCGCCAACACCCTCTCCTTCCACTCGTCTGACACCTGGCTCGACATGCGGCACGCCCAGTTGCACATCATGCTCTACAGGCCGTCGGCCCTCATCCGCAAGCCTCCGCCAGACTACCTGGCGCACCTGGGCGAGTGCTGCCTGGAGGCGTTGAAGCATACCTACACGCTCTGCAAGAAGAAGCTGCTGCCCTTGAACTGGATCACACTCTTTAGGACCCTGATCGTGTGCAACTCGATTCTCTACTGTCTGTGCCATTGGAGCATCGACCTGGTCGAGAGCAAGATAGAGATAAGGCAGTGCGTGGAGATACTACGCCATTTCGGTGAAAAATGGGTCTTTGCCCTCAGATGTGCTGAAGTCTTTGAAGGTATAAGCAACAAGATCCTCGAGATAAGTTTAAGCAACGGCCAGGTACCCAACATGGAGAAGCTAACCCGAGAATTGTTCGGCGCCAGCGATCACTACCAAGAGGTGCTCGAAGAGAACGACGTCGATGTGCTCTGGATGGACCATGCACTGTGATGCTTTCACAAGGCAAATCTCTGGTCGATGTCTGTCAATTCATCACAATCTGTTCTTCCCTTTAAACGCATTATTGCATCTTCCGCTTAAAAGCATACACACAGCCGCTCTTTAAAGGCTTACGAAACATTGCCCGATAATTGCATGACGCGAAAATAAAACCGAACAAACGTGAAGCCAGGAGAATTCGTATCGCATGGACAACGAGGTGCGGCTACAGGAGCTGATCACCTGGTTTGAGGTGGTTATTTGTAAGCAACCTCGAGATTTACTCGGATGTTTTACTCGAGGAGGTTATAAAAAGTGACGACGTGCATACAAGAAGAGCTTGCTCGAGCAGCTTTTCGTTTACTCTTGGATTCATTGAAGTCATCCACAGCGCCGAAGTGTAGACTAACCGAGCAGCATGCCTTACAAGTTCACCGATAGAGTCAAGCCCCAACCCCTCGGGGACACCAACCTTTTCAAGCCCATAAAGGTGGGCAAGCTGGAGCTGGCGCACCGTGTGGTGATGCCACCTTTGACCAGAATGCGTGCGCCCAACAACATACTCACCGACATGGCGCCCGAGTACTACGCGCAGCGTGCCCAGAGACCCGGAACGCTGATCATCACGGAGGCATCCTTCCCAGCCCCCCAGTTCGGTGGTTACGACGAGGCGCCGGGCCTGTGGTCGAAGGAGCAATTGGACGTGTGGAAACAAGTGTTCGAGCGTATCCATGCTGAGAAGTCGTTTGTGTACGTGCAGTTGTGGAACCTGGGCAGACAGGCAGACCCTGCGACGCTGGCCAAGCACGGCCTGCGTTACGATTCAGCCTCCGACGGCGTATACATGAGCAAAGAGCAGGAGGAAACTGCCATCAAGTGCAACAACCCTCAGCACGGCGTGACCAAGGAAGAGATCAAGACTTACATCAGGGAGTACGTGCAGGCCGCCAAGAACAGCGTGGAGGCTGGCGCAGACGGTGTGGAGATCCACAGCGCCAACGGGTACTTGCTGAACCAATTTTTGGACCCCATCTCCAACAAGCGCACCGACGAGTACGGTGGATCCATCGAGAACCGTGCGCGTTTCACTCTGGAGGTCGTGGATGCCGTGGTAGAGGCCCTAGGCGCCGACCGAGTCGGCATCCGTCTCTCGCCCTACGGTACCTTTGGTACCATGTCGGGTGGCTCTGAGCCCGAGATCGTGGCCCAGTACGCCTACGTCGTTGGTGAACTGGAGCGTAGAGCCAAGGAGGGCAACCGTCTTGCCTACGTTCATCTGGTGGAGCCAAGAGTCACAGACCCATTCTTGACCGAGGGCGAGGGAGTCTACACTGAAGGTAGCAACGACTTTGTGTACTCGATCTGGAAAGGTGCGGTGATCCGTGCCGGTGACTTGGCTCTACACCCTGAGTTGGTCAAAGAGATGGTCAAGGATGAGCGCACACTGATCGGTTACGGTCGTTACTTCATCTCGAACCCTGACATCGTCACTCGTGTCGAGAAGGGCGAGCCCTTGACCCAGTATGATAGAAACACCTTCTATTCCCCCAACAAGGAAGGTTACTTGGATTATCCCAACTACGAAGAGTGTGTCAAGGAGGGCTACACGCAGTGAATACGATCGAGGATTTTTTAGCGATTTTTATTCGTATACGATTAATAAGTTTATAGTTTTAAGTTGTCAAGATAGAGAAAAGATTGTCCCGATGTCATCGATGGTTGGGGGAGGCCAACCCTTGGCGAGTACTCAGCTGTTCAAGCCTGTGCAAGTCGGTGCAATGCTGCTAAAGCACCGTTTGGTGATGGCCCCCTTGACAAGGTTGAGAGCTCCCGGAGGTGTGCCACATCAAGAGTGGGCTCCACAATACTATGCCCAACGTTCTCAAACGGCTGGGACACTGATTATAACGGAGGGAGCGGTTCCAGCTCCCCAGTTCGGTGGTATCGACCATGCTCCCGGCTTATGCTTACCAGAGCAACTAGCGAGCTGGAGCCAGGTCTTTAAGCGCATACATGAAAACGATTCATACGTTTTTGTCCAACTCTGGAGCGCTGGAGCCCAAGGTGATCCTGCGACGCTAGCCAGAGATGGATTGCGTTACGATTCAGCCTCTGACAACTGCTATTTGACTCCAGAAATGGAGAAGAAAGCCATTGAAGCTGGGAACCCGCAACATGGACTGACTAGCCATGAAATTGACCAGTATATCACAGATTTCGTCAAGGCGTCCAGGAATACTATTGGTGCTGGAGCGGACGGTGTGGAGATCCACTGCGCCAATGGGTATCTTTTAAACCAATTTCTAGACCCATCGGCAAACAAGAGGACAGACGACTACGGCGGCACGATCCCCAACAGGGCCCGTTTTATCCTGCAAGTCGTAGATGCCATCGTCGAGGCGATTGGCGCTTCGAAAGTCGGCATTCGACTGTCACCCTTCAGTGCCTTTGGCGCCATGTCTGGCCCTGAGGAGCCGTCCACGCTTGACCAGTACTCCTATCTGATCGGAGAACTTGAAAAGAGAGCCCAGGCGGGCCACCGGTTGGCATACATTCATTTGGTGGACCCACACGACCGAGCAGCAAACGATTTCGTGTATTCCGTCTGGAGTGGTATAGTGATCCGAACCGGTGGTTTGGCCAGAAGGCCTGAAGCGGCTCGAGAACTGGTCAAGAACGGTCGCACCTTGCTGGGATACGGCCGCTTTTTCGTTTCAAATCCAGACCTAGTGCATCGCATCGAAAAAGGCTTGCCCTTGACCCAGTACGATCCGGAGACTTTCTGTTCACCAGGCCCCCATGGATACATCGATTATCCGAACTATGGGATGTAGAGGATATTTAGCTCTATTTACAACGTAAATCTACATCAAAGTTCACTCATCCGTGGCTGGTTTCTTGACTCCGTACTTCGACCTCGAAGTGATTCTATTAACCACACCGCTCAAGTCACCGGCACCTCTCACCAAATGGTACTTGACACCAGGCAGGTCTTGACAACGTCCTCCACGCACGTAGACGATACTGTGTTCCTGCGCATTGTGACCTTCGCCCGGTATATAAGCACTCACAACGTTTCCATTGGTCAAACGCACTCTGCACGCCTTGCGCTGGGCGGAATTAGGCTTCTTGGGTTTCAAGACCATCACACGCAGCACCACACCTTTACGGATGGGACAGCGCTCCAAATCTGGTGAGACGGTTAGCTTCTTGCGGCGTGGAGGCTCCACCCCACGCTTTATCTGATTCAAAGTGGCCCAACGGCTCACACTGCTCGATAATGGCCTAGAAAACCCGTTCAGACCAGTCGAGAGCGGTTTCACGGCAGGTGAAATAAAATTGCAGCTGCGAGCGCCTGCAAAGAGCCTCGTAAACATGGTTATAGCTGTGCTTTGGTTCTTTAGTTGCACTGCAAAATTCGTTCATGCACAAACTCATCTACTTTTTTTTTTTCATGTTTAAGGCGGAAGGAAAATAGGATAAGCTGCCTAACGATCATCTTCCCATCGCTAATCACGGATGATCATAGGTGCTGATCATGGAGCTTACACGCTAGCAATACTCTTGGAGGCCATTTAGGAGGATTGAAAAGTCGAGTTGCATTTTTGGCTGCCCTTCAGACGTCGTCTGTTATAGTTTGCGCCACACGGGTGTTTTGGCAGGCGTCGTGTGATGATTAAAAGGGTTGCCGACCTGTAAAGAAAGCAGCCTAAGAGAAGACGTGAAACTTTGCAAAAGAGAGTCGATGGGGAGGACACAGTCGTTCATCCACATAAGGCCGGCGAATCTTCGGGTAGGGTTTGGTAGTTCCAGGCGTTGGAAGCCCGTTTTACCCTCGGGAGAGACCCTGACAGCCAGCAATGGCGAGAAGTCCGGCGATGACAAGACAATGCTCAAAGTGCACTTGAACAAGTTCCCCAATTTCATTGGCCACAGTACAAGTCGAATCAATCGGATGTATAATGAGGATGCCTATGCGATTAACATTATCAAACTGCCCTCGCTGGCGCAAAAGATGGCTATCGGAGACGGCATGGACCTGAAGGACAGATTTGAGAGGAGTAAAGACTGGAAGCGATCGGTCTTGAACCTTTCCGTGTTTGATGGTCACGGTGGCAAGGGTAGGGTCTCGAGGCTGCTGGCTGAAAACTTACATCAATATCTGGTAGATGTGGTCCCCACAAGGCAGGAATTCTACAATCTTTTACGCAGGTACTGCGAGAAGGTTGGCGGTAAATATTGGCGAGAAATCTACGAAGGGAGGAGTAAGTTCTACGAGAGATTTATCGTCAATTGCAACACCAAGCAGGAACTGACCGTAAGCGAAGGATCGCGCATGATCTTTGACCGTTGGGGCAACATTATAGACAAAATCAGTTTGCTGAGTGAGTCCGAACGGTTGCGGGTGTTTTATGCATATCTAAAGTTCGATTTGGATCTCTGCTGCGGCTTTGCCACCGACCCAGAATTGGGTTTCGAAGAAAGGTGTAAGCAATACGCTGGTGGGTCCACTGGATCTTCTCTGTTTCTGAGTGCCTACGACGAATCGATGTCATTCGAGGATTCATTCTTTGTGGATCCTGCGGGGCTGCTGAGACTCGTTATCGCCCAAGTGGGAGACACCAGGATCATATTATGCGATCGAAATGGTATCGCCCACAACTTGACAAAAGTGCATCATGCCTCCTCTTCGCGGGAAACTGAAAGGCTCAAGAGTGGTGGAGACATTGCCGAGGATTCTTTCGGGGAGAAGAGATTCCTCAATAACTACGCCAACACCAGATCGTTTGGCGATTTACCGGGCAAGGCTGAAGGTCTCTCGAGTGAACCTGATATTTACTCCTACTTGATCGGCAGCACCCTGCAATTACCGCACTCCGAACTCTCTAAGATGCAATTTGGCGGTGATGAATGCTTTATCTGCCTCGTCACGGATGGGGTATCAGACTTGATGTCGGATCAAGAACTCACAGACCTCATCACATCAACCGTCAATTTACGTGGGCTCAAAGTGGCTACACCGCAATACGTGGCGGACCAAGTGATTAAGTACATCATGGCCGTGGGGGGCAGACATGCAGACAATGCGACCTGCGTCGTGATGAGACTTCCCAACTGGGGCAACTGGCCGGAAGTGGATCGCACTGGTGCTCAAAGAGAAAGCAAGCTTATGGAGGCCTCGCGTGCCGATCGCACGGACGACTAAAAGGTAGTGAGTGCTAATCATTTATACACATACGCACATATATATAAACATCCATATATATATTCACGAAAATTATTTACAGTGGGGATTGGGCATGCATTTATTCATTTGTTTTTAGTTTGAGTATAGCTGAAACGCTTTCTCGTTGGCGCAAACTCACCCAGCTTTCTGCCAACCATATCATCTACGACCTCAAATGAAATATACTCCTTGCCGTTGTGCACTTGAAACTTCAAACCTACGAACTGGGGCAGCACAGTCGCAGAACGGGCGTTGGTTCTTATAGGAGTTCCCTTCTTCATAGCCTCCTTTATGGGAAGTGGTACAATGTGTGGGCCCTTCCACACCGAGCGAGATAATAGTAAAGCAGATGGATGCATGGGAAGACTGAATGCGGATGATGCTAGTGGATTTTTTCAAGCCTTGAAGACTTGACTTTAAATTTCATCAAAGTTTGGGCCTGACTGTTGACTATCTAAGATGAAAAAATTTAAAAAAGTTTGGTTCAACGATGCGATGAGCTCACTGTACAAGGCGGCACAACAAAAGAGAGAATAGTGGTTGACGATGTTTGCCGTCAGATTCGATCCCGGCAAGGCTGAATTGCCAGTTAGGCAATCGGTAGTACCGCTTAAGAGGACGGCAGAAAGTGAGGACGAAGGCAGTGGGGACGAAAAAAGTGAGGATACTCTGGATTCTGACGAGGATGAGGAGGCATCTGATAATCAGGAGCCAGAGCAAGAGGCAGAGCAAGAGGAAGACCAGAAGCACGAGCATGAGCAAAAGCAAGACCAAGAACAAGAGCCAGACCAGGAGGTGCCGGATACTTCTACAATTCTCGAAGACCATTCTAAAAAGCACGGTTCTATCATGTCTAGATTTCAACAAACGCTGAAGCTACAAGAAAATCTAGCAGAAGCTGACTTAGCAGCGGAGGAAATAGAGGAACCGGATATAGAGACCCATGGGCTCGAACAAATTCCGCAGCCCGCGATTGTCAGGAATGTGCACTCTGGAGAAGCCTTTGAAGAACGCAAATCCGTTGCATGGCGCAATACTACCAAGGTACATTATGACAATTCAATGACTAAGCCCTTTGAATCATATAATGGTCAATTACAATCTCGTTTGCTGCAAAATGTGCAGCAATTTTTTTCGAAAGATACTTTCCCCATACAAACAGTTCTTCTGGACAATATCCTACCCGTTCTCAATTTCACGTTGGCCGTCAGCAAAGCTAATTTAACCAGAAGGGTTGGAGACATCCTGGTGAATGCGTCTACAGGATCTGGTAAAACTCTGGCGTACTGTATACCGATAATACAGGCTTTGTCTCAGAGAGTAGTAAACCGGTTGCGTGTTCTAATAATAGTTCCCACAAAGTTACTGATAAACCAGGTATACGAAACCATGAGTAAGTTAGCTCAAGGGACGAGCTTGATCATTAGCATATCGAAACAAGAAAATTCCCTGAAGGAGGAGCACCAAAAATTTAAACTCTCTGAACCAGACATTTTAATTGTAACCCCGGGTCGTCTAGTGGACCATTTGCAAATGGGTTCTATTAGCATGAAAAACTTGATGATGCTTGTGCTAGATGAGGCAGACCACTTGCTAAATCAGTCGTTTCAAAATTGGTCCTCTGAACTAATGAACAGCATCAGAACTCAGAAGCTGGACCAAATGCCCGGAAACGTGCTTAAAATGGTCTTTAGTGCCACTTTAACCACTAATACAGAGAAACTACATGGCCTACACCTTTATAACCCGAAGCTATTTGTTCGTGACTCCGTCAAGCTCTATAACCTGCCTGACAAATTGCAAGAGTACAATATTAGCATTCCAACCGCGAAGAGTTTGTTCAAGCCACTGATTCTCCTTCACGTCCTAAATAGGCTACAAAGTGCTAAAATATTAGTCTTTGTCAAGTCCAATGAAGCATCAGTAAGGTTGGCTCCCTTGCTCACCGTCATGGTAGAGAAACACCTTGCTTTGCCCCATGACATCTTATCTATCAATTCCAATAACACAAGAGCCGAAAACAAAAGACTGGTCCAAGAATTCACTACATCCGAAACTTCAAGTAATAATCAGGTTCTTATTACGACTGATCTAATGTCAAGAGGTATAGATATCAATGACATTACTGATGTTGTTAACTACGATTTGCCCATCTCGTCACAACAATATGTGCATCGCTGTGGCAGAACTGCAAGGGCGCAGCAAAGTGGTAACGCCCACAATATTTTGGTCGGCAAAGGCGAAAGGTCATTTTGGACACAAATGGATATCGACCTTAGTAGAAATGTCGGCCGTGTGACAATTGATGCCACAGAACAAGATCCATCAATCGTACAAGTGTCTTCAGAAGAAGAAGAAGTTTACAAGTCATGCCTGGAAAGCCTAAGAAACCAACGTTCTGGGAACTAATCTAACATAGAGATATATTTAGATCTAAAGATCGGAAAACTGCAAAATTTCTCTTGATAAAAATCCACCTTAGTTAGCTTCCGATTATGAGAGACTTCTCAGAGGTCTTTCACCTTCAATACGGGTCGATATATAAGTTGTATGTTTCAATGTTCGTTCTTATTACTGTCTTACCCCCACGTAAAACAAAATTTCAGTATATAAGCTTCTTAGAGCCCATTTTAAGAACAACAAACCATATCTTGGATCCTCGAAGGTGAATTGTGGATTCGCCAGTTCGTGGAACCCCATCTCGTAAAGTGGCATGACTCCCAGCAAGTATATTCTGACACCGCCGGATGATTTGCATCCATATGTGCCCAAGCGGGACAGACATGAACAAGAGGTATATCCGGACTTTGATCCATGGCGTCATACAAAAGAAGAAGACGAGATCCTGCTCAATTACGTATCCAAGGGTTACTATTCTACCTCAAAAGTAAATTTTGAGAGTATATCTGCGCGATCCTCTCTCCAGGAATCGCTGCCAAAGCTTTCAGATCAGTTAGCCGAGCAATTCTCTCAAGTGGTCCACATAAGAGAAGGAGAGGTGAACAAAATATTTTCAGGTCGCAGTGAATCAAATGGACCATTTTTCAATGAACTATGCGGCTCCGAATTTTCCCTGCCTAGTAGGATCACTCTCACGGAACACAGAAGAGAGCTTTGGTTACAAGAACTGAGTTCGCCATACGCCTCACTGCATAAATTATCTAAACATATTCCTCACGGTCTCAAACGAAGACAGGTCTTGGAGCAATGCTATACTAAAAAAATCCCCTTAAAACGTGCCATTTGGCTCATTAAGTGCTGTAACTCTATTGAATGGAAGGCGCTAATTACAAAACAACAACAGAAGCGTGAAGATAAGTTTGATGTGAGCGCTCAACTGTTAAAGGAATGGACTGATAACTTCGTGTACATAATGGAAAAGCTTATCTTCGAGATGACACAGCATTATAACGAGCCAGCACAATTGAAGCGATGGCGAGGAGAAGTGGGATATTTTCTGAAACTTTTGGGAAATTGCTACACGATGAATTTACTTGACAGAGATATATTCCATCATTGGCTTGTCGAGTTCGGTGCCAAGGTCGAGAACTTTGAGTTTTTGCCCCTAACTCTGCATATTTTGATGATTTTTTGGGATGGCGTTTGCAGTAAGACGCAAGACAGCACACTTTCACAGTCATCGTTCCTGGTTTCAAAAACTGCCGAAATGCTTTTAAACAAATATTATGCAGTATCGCACAGCAAATCAATGATTGATGAAGATAAGTATATCATCAACGACATCAAGAAGAATAACAAAATAAAAGAGTCTATTTTGTCTATTTTACAAACTCTGATATGCAAGTTGTTTCAGGAGCAATCATTAGAGGCTTTCATATTTCCTAATTCTAGTTGGGATCTCTATAAACCCATTTTGTATGAGGTGACGAGCAGTTTCCAAGGTAACTCCGACAAAGCACGAAAGAAATTAGAACTGATCAGCTACAGAAATGAGTCCTTGAGGTTTAAGAGCTCACTTAGGGACCCAGTAGATTATAGTGATACCAACAGCGAGGTCAGTAGTGGCGCTATTCATTCCGAGTCAGACATCAACGAGTTGTCCGCAGTAGATACTAAATTCACCCAGTTGTTGGATGACAATCCTTTAGGCTTTGACTGGTCCTCTTACGTGGACCGAAACATGCATCATGTTGAACAGATTCGTCAGCTCTGCTTATGGGCTATTCATCCTTCGAAAAAATTACGTTATGAAGCAAGCCAATTAGCTGCCAAACTTCTTCTTCTGAAAATCAATTCTACCGATGGTTTCCAAGAATATGTTATAGAGGATGTGATTTGGTCTTTGATTTTTCAGATTGCAAAATTATCGGAACCGAAAAGAAGTTTTTTAGTGGATCTAGAACTCTTATATGGACTTCTAGACGTATTGATAACTTATGGGATCTTAAAAGTATCGACTTATGTGAGAAAACTCATCAGCTCAGGGATCCTATACCTACCCGAATCGAACGACAAATTCATCCATTGCGAACTTCTGATTAATTTAAAAATTTCACCTTTAATGAGAAGTCAGTATAACATGGTACTGCGAAACGTCATGGAGTATGATACGTCTTACTACGAGAAGTTCAATTATGATCAGCTAATAAAGCATTCGGAAGAATTAAAGCATATAATTGTTCAGGAGGATGACTCGGAAATTAAGTCATATCCTTTGAGTGTAAAAATCATGACTGCAGAATGGTATTTGACTAAACTGTGTTCGGAGAAATTGTTGCCCGTTGATAAATCAATACTAATTAAAAACTTTCAAATTTTTTGCGTTGATTTGAAGGCACTTCATCACTATTACAAGTGGATCGAATTTGTTGTTTACCACCAATTGATAAGCGATATCGAATGCTTGGAGGCCTTGATGGACATTTTACTCTGTTACGGAAAACTTTTTTCACAATTAATTAATGATCATATTCTTTTCACAAAAACCTTTATTTTTATTTACACAAGGATATTGAAGGAGAAAAATGGTGGCTCTTACGCTGTGATATCATTTATGCCATTCTGGAAATTCTTTATCAAAAGTTTTCCTTTCGCCTTGAATGCTGATGAAGAACTTAGGTCAGAATTATCTGCCATATATGAAGAGGAAAAGGCCAAGATGGAAAGATTGAGCAAAAATAAGCTAGAAGCACTCCATGTTTACAACATGCTTAAGGAACCAGGCCCAAAGAGCATCACTTTGAACTTTGCCGAAGTATTTTCCACTAGTCTTCGCAGCTTTCTGAGCTTGAGAGATTCTTACGAAGATCAAAGGAAGTTGAGGAACAATTTACTTCTGCTTATGGCCAGCAATACAAGAGATTACAACAAATTCATGTCCATCTATTTGAAAAGAAAAGATTTCGAAGTGCCTACGTTGAAGTACTTGATTTCCTGTAAATTGCTGACGTTTGATATTGTTCACAATATTCTCGGTATTCCATTCATATTAGATTTGTTAGCTAAGGGCGATCTGTCAAAGGATATCTACTTTGAATTTTACAAGGATCAATATGTGAAGAACAACTTTTCTAGAATTTTGGCGGCCTTTTCAGACAACTACTTATCACAGTATTACGAATTGTTTTTGGAGCTTTTGATATATTATGGTACATTATCCAATTTATCTTCTGCGGCAACCAAAACAATTGTAAAACTCTTTCAAGATCATCCAACTCAGAGCTCCCAAATCTTATATGACATTTTGCACTATGGGGTCTCTAAAACAGAGTCCATGAACAGTGTTACAGCAAGCTCAGAGCATTTGTATTGCATGCTTAACTTCACAAATCTTTGGGCTTTCCAAGCCTTTACCAATTATCAAATCAGAGCTCTCATGGCTAGCAGTCATGAATTCAATTCCAACTTGCATGATTTTTTGTTTGAAATGGTAAATGCTACCAATTATAACTGCTTGTGTGCCCATTTATTTGATCAAATTGAAGAAACAGTTATCGTCGAACAGATAGCGCAAGTTTTTGAAGAAGACTTTTTTCACAGCTGTTTCTCGAAAGCTCAATTGAGTAAGAATTATATGGCTGTTGTAGTGGAGGTCCTCACTTCATTGTCGCAAAAGGTTCATAAGGAGACATCCAATGACCTCAAGATCTCCGATACGAACTTCCAGCTTTTGCAACACATTATGAATCGCTTTTGTCAAATGTCAGAAAAAAATATGCAAAGAATGGAATTGCAGCTAGATATCTTTTTGAAGATATTTTCTATCCATCAGAATGTTTTATTCCAGCACATCGTAACTTCAATTCAAAACGGAAGCTTTCAAGATGCTACTCTTTTGATAAATGACATGTACACATTGTTTGACAAAATATCTTTTAACTTGAGGCTAAAGCTGATGCTGTACGAAGTACTGTCTTCATTAAAGTCGTATTGCATTTTCGTTTCAACCACTGGTGGTGAAAATGAAGCTGGAAAATTTGAAATGCCTGAACAATTGTTAAATCTACCACCTTTTCAAATATCTTCATTCATGAAGGAGGAGGATGACAATGGTATTGATGAAGAAAAGGTAGAGCTAGGAATTTATACCATCAATACCAGAGTCAAGGATAACAGCGAAAAATGGTTTATTTTCAACAAGCGCGAGGACAAGTACTGGTGTAAATTGCACAACGAACCATATCATTATATAAACAATTTCCAATCGGGTGCTGCTAGTTCTTTCAATAATTCATGTCTGAACTTGAGTTTATTTAATGCAGTTTTCCGCAGACAAAACCCTAAGTAATATTTAATTCTAAGTCCCTTCATATCCTATCAATTCCAACCGTAGTCTCAGCGTTCAATAAGATTTTTTTAACGCACTTATCAATTGCCAGACGTAACTTCAACTCATCCGCGTCTGAGCCCCCCTTTAGAGTAATATTAACCAAAACAATGTACAAATTAAAGTTAACTTTGGCGACAAAGAACTGGTCGTGATGTATGGTACACTTAGTCAAAAACTCGGGTAACTTTTCAATCTCCTCTTTCATCATGGCCTTCAGAATAGTAGTGTCGTTATTAGAATAAAATTTTGATGAATTCCTCCAAAGAAACGAGAAGTGACCGCGTTTTGGTTGTAGGGTATCGTTTTTTGCTAGCGGCAAGCCACTGGGTGACCTTTTCCTTGACATGGTATCAAGAGGTTGTTGCTCCAACCTCTCGTCAGCCGAGGCGTCACCCAAGAATCCTGGCTTGGGTAAAGTCGTCGTAGAGAAGCCCATAAGCAAAATGGTGGAAGTCCACTCAGCTATAGTGAGACCATGGCATAATATAATGATGGCAATAACCACTGCGGCCAAATAATCGGAGACTGCGGACAAATATCCAAACAGCGAAGGATACACTAGTAGATAGACCGTGTATGTTATTGTGATTATTGGGTTTTTCGTCTTGAGTTTGGAATATTTGTTAGCGTAAAAGATTTTGGATAAGGAGAGTGCCGAGACCAACAAATTGATTAGAAGAACTGGATACCACACACCAAAGTGTGCATCGTAATGAAGAAGATTGCTACTTCCATGATGTGAGTGAGGAATTTGAGAAGCGATGTCTTCATGGTTTCTATTACCCAATTCTACGAAGAGGACAATGAGCTCCTCCAGAATATGGAAAAACAAGTCGAGGCCCACAAAGCATAGGGATACCGCCAATGAGAAGCTGATGAGAACCTCGACTCTGTTTAGCCCAAATGGGTAGGTTAAAGTGCCCGTGGACCACACTTGAAATTGCGACAAGTTTTCGACGAAGATGATGGCTAGCGATCCAACCACATCGTACGCAATGAAGTGTGAAAGCGTGCCAAAATTGCTCCACGAATTGTGGTAGCCCAACTGGAACACGAGGAGACACATGCACAATTGAACAAATGTGAGTAATAATTGGAAATGAGCTCTAGGCCAGGGCATGTTTTTCACCAAGTCGTTCAAATCCGGAATCGGTAATGATTTGGCTATGCTTAATGGAATCTTCACCTCTGGTTCTTGGAAAAAATTCATGGATACCGAGGAATGCTTATAGCGGTGGCCCTTACGGAACATGGTTCTGCCATTGGAGGATGATGACGAGGGAGGTGTCTGCATAGGCACCAAAGGAGGTGCTAAATTGAAAGGAGCCTCCAATAAAGCAGAACCACGGCGACTATCTCTCTTCCTTCTCCCTTCCGGGGACGAGGATCTTGTAGGTGAGCGAGTCCGTGTTGTGGGGGGAGCCAATTGGGGCTCTGGAATGTATCTAGATTGTCTATTTGTCCTACTGGCACTTCCTTGACTTCCGGCGTTGGTTGGAGGCCTTTGCGGGGTGCGTGGTTTGGGTACAGGTATCTTTGTAGTCGGTGAGCTAGTTTGTGCATTTCCGAATGTAAAAGAAGGGTTATAGATCAAGCTAGAACTTGAATTGTTGCCCTCGTGAGCCGCATAGAACATATTTGGAGGTTGCGGCAGCGAAGGTGATTGAAAAGCGGAGTTTTGTGTACTGCTCACTACACTATTCTGAGATAAATCCTTATTCATCACAGGAGTGTGCAGACCTGGAGGGTGCGGAAATGAGGGTGGCTCAAGTGTATCTTCTTCTTCGATTAGATTCATTAGGACGGGTTTGGAGGGGGAGCTTATAGACTTTTCCTCCGTTTTCCCTGGTGATCGGGATGTTTGTTCCATCCTTAATGGTGTTGGTAATCTTTTGGCAGCTTTTCACCCTCGACAGCTGAGGTTAGAGAAGGTTTGAAGGAGGATCCTACAGAATGGAGAACCCTTCAAGTAGGCGGCTCAGCTTTGTTTTTCGGTAATCGAAAATAT
The DNA here is from genome assembly GCA_003707595.2 of Zygosaccharomyces bisporus. Lineage (NCBI taxonomy): Eukaryota > Fungi > Ascomycota > Saccharomycetes > Saccharomycetales > Saccharomycetaceae > Zygosaccharomyces > Zygosaccharomyces bisporus. The sequence continues at coordinate 66,477 of PPKA02000001.1, forward strand.
CGTCATATCATACGACAGTGGTTAAGATAATGCAGCTATTCTCCTGCCCAGTGGGTGAAATAGCCGGAGTTGTTCCATTGGGACTTTTTGCTGACTTGCTCATGTTATTTTTTTCTTTGCCTTCCAATTGCAGCTATTTATGTCTGCTTTGTTCAAAATTTTATGAAAATTCCAGATAAAATAAAAATAAAAGAGGCTAAAAATTCACTGATTTCTTGCTTGCGTCCTTTAACTTTTAAACCGCTATAATTTATTTTTATCTATAGCAAACATTGCTTACAAGAGGTAGGAGATTTTGTTCAAGTGTGGTTTATTCATGCCTATCTGACCTGTTTGTTCGCCGATACGTTTTGTCTCATAGATAAAAAAAAAAAAAAAAAAAAAAAAAAGAAGTAGCAAACTCGTCGATAAAGCGTAAGAAAATACATAGCACCTGCCAGAATTCTTGCAGGGCTTCAAAAATTTTGAAAAATAATACTAGTATCTGTGGCGTTCTTCATGAATGCTTTTCCTTCTTTTTTTTTGACACATCAGTCAGTGTATGAATAATTCTGATTCGCATGATGGCGTCTTCAAAAGACGCTGGATGGGTTTACTGGTGCTGGATTAATGTATTAGAGACTCTTTTATTCTTAGTTTTTTTTCGATATGGCACTTCAAGTTTTGACTGTTGGATAGAATTTTCCTTTGGTGTAGCGGAAATATTATCTTTCCTTGACCAAACTTTAAAATATAATGGTGTTGTTCTTTTTTTATTCTAAGGCCAAGGTTTCTACTTGATAAACAGGGTTTTGCACTGCTGCTCCTGCAACTAGTGCTTCACATCGAAGATGCAACTTCTTTCGCATAAAGAGCAAGCCGTGAATGATACAAAACAAAGCCAGGGCAAACAACACGCTAGCACGGCCGAGTTTCTGGCTTCGCTTTATGTATCACCAATTGCTGCAATTGTGTTTCTTTTTTTCTAGTATCAGGCTTCTCACTCTCTGCTTGTTAATTTAGAACTAATGCTATCTCTGCATCCAAGATTTGAAGTTCTACGTCAAGCACTTGTAAATGACAACTTTCGCAGCTAGCAGTATGTTGATTTGCATACCAAGAAATCTCACGTACTTACATGCTTGAAATGTTTTGGACTAGCCTTAGCACGGTAAAACATGTATCCGATGCCCAAATTTCCGTCTTCCAAGGCTCTACTTTGTTTTGGCATCATATGCCGGGCAATGACAAAAAAAAAAAAAAAAAATAAACAAGATATCCATAGATCAAATCTAGGGATTGTTCCTGTGCTCAGCACTTCAATTTTGCATTGACCGGTCACCTAATTTAAAGTTGAACCTTTTAATTATGACAATAAAAACATCGTTTAGAGGGGATTTGAAAACAAAAAAAAAACAAACAAGCAAAAAAGTTGCGATACATTGGAGTATCATCATCGAGGACCAACAATGGTGACTAATGGCATTAACTGCATCAGCGGAGAATTTTCTGTTCGAAAAGAATGGATGCAAAATCCACGAAAATATATTATTTTTTTTTTGCCCCAAGCTGAAAAACATTGGACGCGAAAATTGAAAAGACGCGTCGAGCGTAAAATGAAAGAGTCTTTCCGGACCATTTATACTAAAATATGGGAAAAGTACGTGTTTATCAGAAATACCGATGGACTAGGACTACTTGGGGGAGGCGTGTGAGATTCACAGACACTGCTACTTTTAAAAAACTTCTCTGCCATTGAGATCTTTGCAAGATCTTAAGTCATTCGTTGCTGTAAAAGAGCCCATCACCTCCAACCCGCTGAAGACGATGGCAGAGAAGTTGAGCCTACGAGAAGGGGAGGAAGAAGACTTCAACATGTTCAAAGAAGAGGATGACGTGAGTGAGGGTTCGATTAGTAGTGGTGAGGTTAATGACGTGGAGGAAGTAGGGGAGGACGACGAGGATGAAGGACATGAGGAGATTGGAGTGTCCTCCAACAATCTGAGGTTTTATCCCTACACAAATCACAAACTGACGCGAAGTGTCGGTACTTTAAACCTCTCTTTGAGTAGCAACGTCAATCTAGCGACCCCACATCACAAGAAGCTAGGAGATATTAGAGAGGAGGATCCCAATGAAAGAAGTGTAAACGAGTATATCAACCGATGGTCTCCCTTCAATGACTGTAGTCCCAGCACACCAGTAACTTTGAAGAGAACTGCATCCAAAAGTGAATTGTCCCCTTTTGTCAACGATCCAGATATCCTGAGAAAATGGAGGTACAAAGTTTCGGACTCCAAATCAACCAAGTCTTCCAGCCCGAACCAAAAGGACTCGGTGAACGTGCCCTCGGAAGTGCCAGATCCAGCGGCATTTAATGCTCCAACTGGTTTAGTGTCCAAAATGACGAAATCGCTCTTTGTATATCCCCAGAGACTGTCGATTCCCGATACCCCGGTGAAAAAATCACCACTGTTGGAGAACTCTCGCCTATCGAACACCATGGACGACTCACCGCACCATAACATTACGCATGAGACGACGCTTTTCCAGCAATCCCCGTCCCTTAAGACGATCCCACAAGTTACGGTCGACGATTCACCGCTGAGTGCCGCAAATCTTCATAATACCACCGTCTATGAGAGAGCATCAAAAGTACGATATCCAGTACAATTCCACGTTAACAGATACAAAAAGATCAAAAAAGCAAGAAATTCAGTCGTTTTGAAAAATAGCGAGTTAACAAACAGTTTACAAGAATTCACAGACGACCTATATGGCACAGATAGCGGTTACCCCGAGCAATCTGGCGATGTGACTTTTCTATCGAATCTGCCTCCTCCACCTTTTGTAGGGACGTGCTTTTTCGATGGCAATAGTAGCAGTACCGACACCACACCAACCAGAAGAAAATCTATACTGGGTGCTCATACGAGACAACAACAACCACCGCAACAACCCCCACAACCACAATCTAGCGACAAATTACAACCCACAATTCCGGGAGGACAAGGGACCGGCGGTTCTACGGAATCTTCACCTTTGCAGAATAGGAAGCATGCCATCTTAAACCCAGACTCGCACCTTTTCGTAAAATTCAACAACGTTACGACGTTGGGGGACGGCCAATTCTCGAGGGTGTATCAAGTAACGTTCGCACAGACAAATCAAAGATACGCAGTCAAGGCAATACAGCCAAATAAACACAACTGCGTGAAACGAATATTGCAGGAGATTAAACTGCTTGATGAAATAAATAAAACGACGTTGGATCAAGAGGGCAAAGAATATGTAATAGATTTCATCAGTTCATGGAAATACCAAAACTCATTTTATGTGATGACGGAATACTACGAAAACGGAAACTTGGATGGGTTTCTTCAAGAACACATCATAGCGAAGAATACGCGGCTCGAGGATTGGCGCATATGGAAAATTATTGTGGAGTTGAGTTTAGCGCTTAGGTTCATCCACGATGCATGTCACATAGTGCATTTAGATCTCAAACCAGCAAACGTCATGGTTACTTTTGAAGGTAACTTGAAATTAGGCGATTTTGGAATGGCTACTCATCTACCACTAGAGGATCTAGCATTTGAAAATGAAGGCGACAGGGAGTATATCGCCCCGGAAATCATTTCGGACTGTGTCTATGATTTCAAAGCAGACATATTTTCGCTTGGCCTCATGATTGTTGAGATCGCCGCCAACGTTGTGTTGCCGGACAACGGCAACGCTTGGCACAAACTGCGCTCAGGCGATCTTTCGGATGCAGGCAGACTGAGTTCTACGGATATTCACTCAGAATCGTTATTTTCGAACAGTTCCAAAGTAGATACCAACATCACCAGTATATCCGACTATCAGGCTGGTGGGAAAACCGGTGGTATGAGATCCAACATCCCGCCATGGGTGCCCAAATTTTTAATCGACGGGGAGTCTTTAGAGCGCATGGTCAAATGGATGATCGATCCAAACTACAAGAGCAGGCCGAGCGCCGATGATATCTTGCATACGGAGGAATGCATCTACGTGGAGATGACCCGCAAAGCCGGTGCCATCATTCAGGAGGATGATTATGGTCCTAAACCTGATTTCTTCGTGACGTAGGCGTTTTGTATAAATTACCTTGAATTTTTGATTTTCGTATTTTTTTTTTTTTTTTTTATTTTTTTTCGTCGCTTTCTCTCGCCTATAAAAAGCGGCATGTGTGCATCTTGTACTTGACAAGTTTCTTACTACTCGGCGTAAGCAGGGGCAGGCTGCCCGGTCAGCTCGTAGTGGTTAATTGGCGAGGTCGCCAATGGAAGCACCTTTCCGCCATAGGTGCGTTCTCTCTCTTTCTTGGGGTTACGATGAGTAAAAATACACTTACAGCTAGATAGTATCTGAAAGAATTCTTCATGATTGTGGTGTTATAGATGGGAATCTCTCTGAACCCCCTCCAGTAAACATTCTTTTAAAAGCATCCTGGAATGCAAGATTGATGAACAAACAGTTCAATAAAGTCTTAAACCGTTAATTATACAAAAAGCTATGGATCTCTGTAAATGAGCTAGGCCGGGCAAGGAAGCTTACAAGCCCAACTTCGTTCTTCTCCAGTGTCTTCTCTTGGCATTGTAGCGGATGGTGTTGCCAGATCTCATTCTGACCCACTGGGGCAAAGGTCTGTTCTGCTTCTTGATCTTGCTCAACTTTTGCTTGATCTTGAAAGATTTTTGAGCCTGAGACGAGTTAGTATAACGTACTTGGGAAAGGGTGGGGGTTTTCAACGTTCAAATGAGTGGGTAGCACAGCCTCAATATTGAAGCATGGCTGTTCTCTCACTCACGCAAACACATAGCACTGTCACATACTGGCATCTTGATCTATTGTCCTTGTTTCTTTAACCAGAAGCGTAGCATTGTTGAAATTTCGTAAAGTTCATGTAAACCTATGTTACGGGATGAGAACCCAGGCCGAAGCGAGTGCGTTCCGCGAGGAGCCCGGGCGAGAGCCTGGGCGGTCGTCTCTCGGCCAGAGCGGGAGGAAGCTACGCAGGGAACAGCTCATGGCTCCGCCTGGAAGGCGTTTGGCCTGCCCAGGGCCCCCGCCTAGCTGTCTGAGCGGCGCTCTGCCTAGCGTTGCGATGAGTGTTGGAAAAAAACATTTGGCCTGTACCCACGCAAAAAAACGCCTGAAACCCCAAACACCACAGCAGATATTATTATTTTTTCATGGAGAAAAATGAAAATCTCACAAAAACTGTCGCACGAAACAGTCACTTGAAAAATTTCGACCGACGCAATGCGCATCTCCGCTACGGTATGGGATTATCCACTCTATGCCGAAGATAGACCGCAGTTAATATTGAAAATATTAATTTACAATAGCTTCAAAATTTTGAGCAAGGACACATACAGCGACCAAGATGACTAGAACCTCCGTGCTAGCTGATGCTTTGAACGCCATCAACAATGCTGAAAAGACCGGTAAGCGTCAGGTGCTGATCAGACCATCTTCCAAGGTGATCATCAAGTTTTTGCAGGTTATGCAGAAGCACGGTTACATTGGTGAGTTCGAATACATCGATGATCACAGATCCGGTAAGATCGTCATTCAATTGAACGGTAGATTGAACAAGTGTGGTGTTATCTCCCCTCGTTTCAACGTCAAGATTGGCGACATCGAGAAGTGGACCGAAGGTTTGTTGCCAGCCAGACAGTTTGGTTACGTTATCCTAACCACCTCTGCTGGTATCATGGACCATGAGGAAGCTAGAAGAAAGCACGTCTCTGGTAAAATCTTGGGTTTCGTCTACTAAGCTACGTACCTTTGTATTTTAAAATAATAGCGGACTACGAGTTGCCTGTCAGACCAGCCATGATCGTTGGTGAGCGGTTAACAATGCAGTACAGCATATTCATAATATAATAATAAACACTGATATTGATTTTGAAAAATGGGCGTTTTTTTTGGGTAATACCAGGCCCCAGGTGCGCGCGGATGCGAGTGCCCACTATTAGCTAGCCATACGGAATTGCTGAAGGCGCTGAGCGCTCTTCGCCACTGCTTGAACTTTTTATGTGGAGAGTTTAAACTACCAGCGGGTAATTTGGATTATCAATTAGGTTTCAGTTTTTCACTTGATCTTGGCAGCTTGAATTGCAATAGCTGTCTCGTGAACAGTGTCCCGCCTGCGTGAATTGCTAACTACCACCACGGCTGTTTTAGCTCGGCAGGAAAAATCGTACTTTACAAAAGCTCCACTAGGAGCTCTAAACTCGTATTATCAATGTACAAATGCATACATACAAATCACAATCTTCTACCTCTTCTACCACCCTTCTTTCTGGTGGAGTCGGATGGCACTGGGGTCACATCCTCGATACGGCCAATTCTCAAACCGGATCTAGCCAAGGCTCTCAAAGCAGCCTGGCCACCTGGACCTGGAGTCTTGGTCTTGGTACCACCGGTACCTCTGAGCTTGACGTGCACAGCGGTGATACCAACTTCCTTGCACTTGACAGCCACGTCCTGAGCAGCCAACATGGCAGCGTATGGAGTGGACTCGTCTCTGTCGGCCTTCACCTTCATACCACCAGTAACTCTGGCGATGGTTTCCTGACCAGACAAATCAGTCACATGGACAAAGGTATCGTTGAAAGAAGCAAAGATTCTGGCAACGCCAAAAACCTGGGAAGCGTCACGGGCCTGAACAACGCTGTCTATTAGAATAAAATATTGTTTGTTAGTATTTCTGACGTCTTCGAAACACCCGTCTAGAAATTCAAAAGATGTTCAATGAGACCTCCCCTCCCTCTACGAAATCCCACTGAACATCCTTCAGAATAACCAAACGGTTTTAAACGGGATACCACCCCTCACGTACCTTTAGCCATTCTGAATTCCTCCTTGTCCTGTTTCAATATTTGAAAAAAATCCTAGAACAATACCTTGCGAAGACATTGAGATGAGCGTGTAATATCCAAGTGAATTTTTGGGTTTGACAAGATTGTCAAAAACGTTTGCGTCGGTGCATTGGCGCATCGGTGTTTTGCATTATTTTGATTTTTTGCTATTTTTTTTTTACAAAGATAACAATGTATGGATGTTAGTAGCGCAGAAAAAATCACGACAGTCACAAAAAACAGCTGGATCATTAAAGTTGAAATACGATGAGCTGAGAAGCTATCCGAGCACATAACCGGATGTAGCTGTGAATCTTCTCTATTTACTGCAGTGATCCTACCCTGCTGGGTTCATTTCAACATCTAGTTTTGTTGCCTTTTTATGTCTCTATTTTTTTATTTTCTTCTCCTCTCCATTCTCAAAATATTCGAGTAGATCAGATTACCTTGCAACAAGAGCGCTCTGCTGAGCTACCGCCTTAACTATTGGTTATTATCTTAATTACCTTGAAGTTCAATTGCAATTTACAAGTCCGCTCAAAAGCAATGTCACAAGAGATAGAAAATAAAGTTTCTGAGCAGTACTTGAATCACTCACCAACCCCAATATATCTTGTCACAACCAATTAGAGGTTACTCCTTGCATTCAGTCAAGGCCGCGATAAACCGCTTCCAGCAGGTTTCCACTTCGACAGCGGTCTTAGAAGTATGAGTAGCGAGCATACTGTGAGTGCTGTCATTACGTAGTATTTCAGTTCAACTCCTGACACACCATCGGATGAACCGCTATCTGAAGAAGAGTAAGAAAGAATTCGCCATTAGAGTTGTCAGACTCGTTTACCAAACGGAAGGCCTATGGCACAAGACTTTCCAAGTTCGTAAGAGTCTGGGATGATCTCGAACTGAGTTGTAGAGAAGATATTGCTTAGGGAGTTGCAGGAGGAGTATAATCCGCTTCCACAACAAGAACAATTCAACTACAATAATACTCGTTCTTGATAAGTACGGTTTCTTTAAACAGGATCTTCGTGAACAATATCTTGGACGAACTCGCCTTTTTATATGGTTCGCGCAGATTCATTTTGGCAAATGTGACGAAAAATTTACCCGCATACTTTACTGATTGAAGTGTGAATTGATTCTTTCAGACCAGCGTTAGTAGCCAACAGTGAGGCTGGTCCCAAGATGCACTTGTTCTGTTTGATATCGTTATTATGTGCGTATCTGTCATTGGTACGTGGCGCTGTCATTAAAGGCCGTCTTGATGTCGATACAATTAATATTACAGGGGTTACGCGGTCTAAGTCGTTGTTCAAGTTGTACCAGGTGGGTAACTACTCCGGGCTGCCCTTCTACTCCTATGCCCATTTGAAGAATGATGAGGGTGATTTTGAGTTTACCGATGTGCCGGTAAACCCTGGGATGAATGCAACCACGCATTTTGTCCTGTACTCTAGTTCGATCGACTTCAATTTGAAACCAAACAGAATTCTCGTCGAATTGGTCAACAAGGATGACGCTGGCGCGAACGTTGAGCTCAATGCCTATAAAAACATCTTTGGCAGGGAGTATTTGCCCTCTCCTGATATAATATATCCTGAGAAACTGGAAAAAATCGAAATGGACCAATACATCCCCATCACTTTGATTCAAATGGTTCCCATGAGGGCTTACTACGAAAAGAGAAATATTGGTATGTTTCAGAGCGGTCCCTTGGCTAGCTTGCTGGACGCAAAGTGGAAGCAAGCAGGGTTGATTACTGCTGTGACATTAATGGCGTTCCCATATATTTTGGAGAAACTTGATCCAGAAACTGCTAAGGCGGTGCGGGAAGAAAAATTGAAGCAAAAAAGAGAGAAGTATCAAGTAAAGCAGGAATAATTTCCCTTTCTACTATCATTATTATTATATCTTATTATACGCCTTTTATTTTTTTTTCTACCTTCCTTCTTGAACATGCTCGTAATCAATCTTTGGATCTGCTGACTTAGCTTGTAGAAGCACGCGTGAGCTTATCGACAGGCCAACGTGTCTTGGAATTACGTTTAGTGCCTACATAGCGCCATTTAACGTTTTGCAAAATGGAAGTCATGTATGACCATATAACCACATTCCATTAAAAAAGATCTTAATTACTAAGTACCCAAAGATTATTCTAAACTTGATGCTGACAAAATCTACTTAGAATGGTATGTTTCGCAAGCAACCCGGGGGGAATATTGCATCTTCATATTTCATTGAATTTGACTAAAGGATGCAGCGCAACACGTCGAAGTAAAATGAAAGTTTGAGACCCAGGCTAGGGATTTGAACTTCTTCTTGTTTGTACGCAACGAGCTGAACTATGATACTAGTAGAAAAAAAAAACTATTATTCGGAAGCCAGTAGACAAAGGTTTTTGAAGTAGTCGGAGGATAAGTTGGCTAAAACTCATATATGTACCAGAAAAATGCCAAGAAAAAAAAACTTCGAAAAATACAATAACGAAACGTCATGAAAGAGAACCTAAGAAAATCCTTCATGAATTGATTCAACCAGCTAACCTCCAATCATAATTATAATTGGTAATATGTCTTGTGGATACTACGTAATAAAGTTTAATTCATGTGACCTAAAAGCACGTGAACAAAGAAGCTCTTCTTACATGCCCAAGAACAGGCTTATTAGAAAGGAATCCCTTTGGATTCGAACTACATAACGCCCTTGACCCAAGCTGCACTTACTGGGTAGCCCGTTTGAATGGCAAATGTCTGAAGAGATTAAGGCTTTGTCGAATTTGCTGGGCGGCATACTATTGCTAAACGTATCGGACCAGGAAGTGGACTCTCATGTTGAAGACCACCTTGCTGAAATACTTACAAACTACGAGTGTCCGGAGTTTGATAAGCGAACTGATGAGTTAGACTACCAGGCATGTGAATTGCACAGCTATGTGGACTCGGAGTTGAGTATCCGCTTTCAATTATCTGACACTGATCTCTGTTTTAAAATACCTTCTGAGGATCAATGGGCGAAGCTACTTGAAGATGACTGGAATTCCATTGCATACGCTGTAAGCCTCCAAATTATCATTTCGCTAGCTGGTATATCTATGCTGAACAAGCTGAGTTTTAAAGCGATCAAAAATCTCAAGTTGAGGCTCATGGAAAGGTTGAAGCCAGAGCTCAACAAAGACATTAACCCTTACGTCAAAGGTCGCCTCGTTGAGCTCTGCTATCAAGTTCTGGCGGTAGATTGTGAACCGAGTGACTTGCTAAGACTATACAGGCAATTTGATGATAATTCGACTTCCTACATTTTAAATTCGTTAGCTGCCCAGACTTCCGACCCATTATCGCAAAACTACCTACAATTTGAGAATACCTATAAAGTTTGCCGACCTGCGACAAAGGATCTCCGATGCTCTCTTCAGTTTTTCATGGAATTTAACAGCGTTATCTCAAGCCGCCTGGCCACGATTGGGAGGAATGTATACCTAGAAATAAAGGAAGGTCAATTTTGCATATCAAATGATGAGTTTATTATAGGTCTTTTCGAGGATTTTGAGTTTGAACCAGCCACCTTTTATTCTCTGACGCTCACCATCGATAAACACGTCCTTTCTCTATTTGTGGATGGAAATAAGATTGGCAGGCTTTCTTTATTTGAAGAATCCATCAGCTCTACGAATTATATTGAGCTAGGATCAATGATATGCTCATTTAAGCTGTTTAGATTCGCGATTTACGATGATGTATTATCAGAAGAAAGTATCAGGACTATAGTCGCATTAGGGAGCAATTTCAGGAAATCATATGAGAACGATCTAGATATTACTGGCCTAAGGTCTACTTTGGGTGATGCGTTTTTGGAGAGGCTAGGTCAATCAATTTCTCCTTCAGGAGTTTCCCTTCAAGGCATCTCCCAGCAAATAGAGCAATTGAAGAAGCAACATATTTTGATCGAATTAGATCCCTCCGATGAGTCCACTATCAAAAATTTAGGTGAGTTGAATAATTCAGTGCAAATTCAAGCCCAAGGTATCGAAGATTCCTCGGACGATTTGGGTGTAGGAAAGTGCTTTTATTACAAGGGGGCGAATTTGGTGTCCATGTTTGCCTCTGTGAACTGTATGCGATTCATATTTTGCTCGCTACAGAACTCTAAAGATATGGACGAGTTATACAATTTCCTTACACACTTAATGACCTTGCTACGAAATGATTACTTACGTGGTTGGTTTAAAAAAGATTTTGGATTCCCTATGCTATCGCACATTTTGGTGGCAAAAGTCATAAAACGATTGGGCAAGTCTCTGCCCATCCAATTTTTGAACCTTTTTCAAGAATACTGCGGTTGGGATTTTACAAATATCTCCAACTCCCTGGTAGATGATGAAATGGCATACCACAACTTGATACTAAATTTTGATCTGTGGTACTTTGATTCTTCCACCGATGGAGAAAGCTTTGCTGGCGTGGAAATTATCCGGTTTTTGTTTTTTCAAATATCCAGTCTTTTGGAAAGTTCCAGTTATCAAAAATTCAATTCTCGAAAACTGACAAGTTTGGATTTACTAGAAAACCTCTGTTATTTTCAGCATTTCTTCTCAGAAAAACACGGCTATCCGACCATCTTTCAGGAGTTGAAAGGGGATTTAATCAGTGTTTATTTATCCTTGCTCAATGATAATTTGACGAAAGCGAACGTCCAGTGGCTATTACAATTCTCGTATTTCGAATTAAAAAGTGGGTTCTTCCAAAATGCTGAAGTGACTATGAATGCAGTGGACTTGCTTTTCACTAAATTTCTAAAAATTAATGACTCAAAAGGTGTCCAAGTATTCACTGAATCCGTCTCTCCTAAATTTTTATTGATGGTTTTGGACGAAATTATGAACAAGAAGGGCAACCCATGGCTCTGTTTGGATATACTCTTCAAACTGTTAATGGTAAAACCAGTGGTGTTCAAAAATTTTACGAAAAGTAATGGAATGGACCTCCTTTTTGACATTCTAAAAAACATGGAAATATCCTACTATGAAAGTGTAATTTACCTACTATATGCCCATTCCTTAGGAATCTATGATTCTACTTCCGCTATTAATGGTTTTGAAAATTTCGAGGGTGATTCAGTTTTTGAAATGAGCGTGGTAACCAAGGAACCATTTTACCTAGTAATTGAATTATTTGAATGGGCTGTTATAAATGATATAAGACTATCCAGTCCCTCTGAGCTTGATGATTTACTTATGCGCTTTCTCGACAGACTTTCATTATTACTAAAAAATCCACAAAACTTAATCATATTTGACCCTCGAGTAAGTCCTTTGGTGGCGAAGCTAAATGGTTTATTCATTACTTTGACAAAACCTCAAAACTCGTCTATTTACATAAACTCTTCGGAACTACTTGCAGAAGTCATCTCGGATAATTTTTTGCACTCCTTAAAGATGTCAAACACTTACGATTTTGAAAAATATCTGGAAGCTATCACACGCTCTCCAAACAATGAAACAAATAAAATCGAGACCCAGTTTGAGCCGCATTACAACTTTTGTGAAATGTCATTTCTGAACAATTTTTCCCTTGTCATTTTTCGCAAACTTAATAGTTTGGACTTCTTTTTGGAGTCTGAACTAATAAAAAGACCATTCATGCTGTCAAACATTTTGAATTTTTTTAATGAAGTCAAAGTAGACATTTTAATCGTCAAGTTCAAAGCCGGGTTTTACGTGGAAATCCTGAAAAGCATCATAAGCTGTGTCGAAATCTCCTTTAAAAACGGTATTAATGATTTCAAAAACGTTACAAAATTTTCTGAGATGGATATGCTTACACATATCGTTATTGCATTATTATACCCTGTATTCAATGAAGGAATGCAATTAGAGTCGGAGCTCCTTGGAAAGGTCTGTGACCTTTTTATAGATCATAGCCAATCTCTTTTTGATTGCGAAAATGGATTCTGTGAAAAGGGGCTGGTAAAATTTATTTTGTCTTTTTTACTATCTCAATTGGAGCATGCCCAGAAACTAAAAGCGGTAACTTGTTTAAAGATGATTCTTTCCTATAGATGGAAAGACTTGCCATCATTCGCAGATTCACTCAGTGTAGAAGGTGGCCCCAATCTGAATAAACTATTCGTTGAAATTCGATTAGGTGAAGAGGATATTCCAGAAATGGTCCAAAACACAAGCTTATTCAGTGAAGCGCAGAGAAAGCAAATGCTAGGCTACGTATCGAGACGGATTAATTTAAAGCAAGAAATAAATGCGATTGAGGAAGAAGGGGTGAAAGATCTTTTATTAAGGTACAACTTATCCCAACTAGATGCCAACTATCATCAAAAGAGAAGAAAGCATCATCTATTTACGGATGATAATGTTGCACTTGACAAAAGAATAAAATCTATCTATCAAAAGTTTTACACCAATTTTGTGACAGACATGGAGCAGGACACAGTGTTGCATGACAATGAACTGTCTTTCATGACGTTCCAGCATACCCACACTCTATGTCTCCAACAAAATTTGAGTGATAATTGTACTTGGGAACTAGATTCTATTGAGGACTTTAACCGAATGAGAAGAAGATTACTTCCTGCTCCTGAGTATTCTGGCCAACAACAAATTTCGCCTCCTGATAATGCAGGTGCTGGCAAGAAAGAGCAATATCATAAAACGAGACAATGGAGATCCAATAGCTTGTTATCTTACGATATTATTTCGGACCTCGAATCTATTGATTTATCCATGACTGACAGAAAAGACGAGAACAGAAAAGTCTTGAAGGTTTTGAAAGGTAAAGATTCCATCAAAAATGTTTGGAATTGTAGTTTAGTGATCGGCCTGGACGTCAGGGAGGGTATTTTAATAATTGGCAACTTTAATGTCTACTTCATCAGCAATTATTATTTTATCAAGAATGAGAATAAAGTGGTCAAGCTATCGGAAGTTGCAGATACTAAGCGAGATACCAATATCAGCCTAATTACAGGTTCTAGTACTAGAAGCGCTCTGCAAAATCACAATCATGAAGTCCACATGTGGCAGTTGTCAGACTTAATTTTTGTTACCAAGAGACCTTTTCTATTGCGAGATGTCGCTATGGAGTTGCTGTTTGAAAACGGTACTAATTGTCTCGTTACTTTCGATGGTAAGCAATACAGAGACGCCGTCTACTCCAACTTTGAAAGGTTACCAAAAAATAAGAATATGGACCCTGTGCTATTGAGCATCTTGCAGGAACTGAATACGAGGAGTGGCAGTATTGGCACGAAAAATGGCATAGCGAAGGCAAGTCTGAAAAGCAAGGTCTTCAAAGCTTTGTCCAGTGGATCAAGTTTGATTGATGGTTTTAGTGCAACGAGTCAGTGGCAGAAGGGAGAAATCTCTAATTTCTACTACCTCATAATTCTCAACACGTTGGCGGGGAGGACTTTCAATGATCTCACCCAGTATCCAGTATTTCCGTGGGTAATTGCTGACTATACAAGCGATCAGTTAGATCTTGCTGATCCTTTAGTCTATAGAGACTTCTCAAAACCGATGGGCGCGCAATCGAAAAAGCGGGAGTTGCAGTTTATCGAACGCTACGAGGCTTTGGAATCTTTGGACGACCAACAATCGTTACCGTTCCACTACGGTACACACTATTCCTCTGCGATGATCGTATCATCCTACTTAATAAGGTTAAAACCATTTGTCGACTCGTTTCTCTTACTGCAAGATGGGAAATTTGGACATGCGGACCGCCTTTTCAATTCAGTTGGTCGCGCATGGTCCTCGGCAGCTGTCGAGAACACCACTGATGTTCGAGAATTGATTCCGGAGTTCTTCTTTTTATCAGAGTTTTTCTTGAATATCAACGCATATGACTTCGGTAAGGGACAAAATGGCAAGGAAGTCAATAATGTTCTTCTTCCACCGTGGGCCAAGGGTGATCCTAAAACATTTGTACGGAAAAACCGAGAAGCCCTTGAAAGTCCTTACGTTTCACAACATCTGAATGAGTGGATTGACCTAGTATTTGGCTTCAAACAACGAGGAGAAAATGCTGTTTCCTCAGTTAATGTGTTCAATAATTTGAGCTACCCTGGTGCGGTTAATTTGGATACTATTAACGACGAAACCGAAAGAAGAGCAGTCACAGGTATCATCCATAATTTTGGCCAGACACCTCTGCAAATATTCCAAGAACCGCATCCCGCCAAGCAGTTTACTGGGGTGCTTCGCATTAACAGAACCACGTGGAACAATATGCCAAAAGTTCCTAGCCGCGTTCACCAAGCGACATTTGAAACGTGTGCTAATAATAGTGTAAAGTACATTTATTGGCAAACGAATGCAGATGGCTCCTTTTATTGGAATGGTTATCCGTTTTTGGATTTAGTGATTAAAATTAACGGATCATTCTTACCACTGAGACTCATATCCACCTGCTCACTGCAAATTGGATCCAACGTCTATAACTACGTTCACCATTGCAGAGTGGCAGCATTTACCTTTTGGAAAGAAAATAAGTTCATCACTGGGGATGAGAATGGGTTAATTAAAATCTGGAGTTATCATGATTCGAAAACTATGAAAAACAAGCTATCAGACCTGGGCAAACTATACGGTCATTTGGCAGAGCTAAAAGACATGAGATTATACTCCGATTACAACACGTTAATCACCATAGATGTTTCTGGTGTTGTATTCGTCTGGGACTTAATCAAGTATAGACTCATCAGACGATTGTGCTCCAATGGTGTGAGTATTGCTATTTCTCAAAACGATGGCGATGTGGCTATCTTCACTACGGAACACAAACTGCTCATTTACAATCTAAATGGTTTATTCTACACGAGCATGAGCGTTGACTCGACCAAAGTGATTTCTAGCCTAGAATTTTTGAATTTTTCTGGAATGGATTTAGGACGTAAGAGGCATGCCTATTGGAAAGAAAAAGAAGTAATAATCGTGGGATACACGAGTGGCAGTTTGGAGGTTTACGAACTGGTGTTGGGTGACAGTGCCCAATGGTATTTGAAACTTTTGAAGAGATTAAAAACAGGTAAAGGTTCTCAAGTGACTTGCATTAAGACGCAGCTGAGAATCCATCCCTTTGACAATGGAGAAAAGAACCCGCATGACGTTCCAAAACTCGAAATCATGGCTGGAGATTCAGGGGGAAACCTATTTGTATGGAGCTAACCAACAATTGGTTTCCTATTGGATGAGAAAATCAAAAAAAAATTCAAATAAACAAAACAAAATAATAGAACAATTTGCATTTAGCCTGGTGGTCAATTTATAGACATAATCATTAACATCAACTTTTACAATTTGGTAGTTTTTAAAGTTTGTTCTTAGAGTAAGCTTTCCGCTGTCCCTTCGGTTTCTTACTATTGAACCTTTCATACAGAAAAAGTCCAAAAACATTCAGTAATAAACCTAGGAGTTGATTCGGAGTAATTTTCCTACTGGATACAACCCAGCTTACAAAAATAACCACTATGCGTTTCATAATGTTGGCAATGGAATAGGTCAGGGTAGATACTTCACCCAGCAGCTGATAAGCTATCATTGCTTGTAGGAAATGGAACGTTCCATTCAAGAAAAGCAACTTCCAGGGTATAGTGGAAAATCCGAATTGCATGATTTCTTCGTAAACGGTAGAGAACTCCCAAGTAATGAACCATCCAAATGACAGAGAAAAGCCCACAAGGGAGATGTACAGCATTAGAGTCAACTTGTCATATTTTATAGATTCGGGTATGCTCAAATTACCCTTGCGTTCCACGTAAACGGGCAAAGGTGATACTGCTTTATCCAGTCGATTAGAACTTTCTTGCTTGTAAGTGAATACTCCCTTGCCATACACGTTCTGAGCGGCAAATATCAACATAGAGGAAACAGCGCACAGTATGCCATAGGAAGAACACTCTACTGATTCTGCGGCACTCTCTACAAGTCCGCCTTTTGAGGTATCTTTGCTGTCTTCACCGACTATGATCCAGACACCTAGAATAATGCAACCTAGACTGACATAGGTCTGCGTGCCCAATCTGAAGTTAGATATATCAAAAAACTTTTGAATAAAAACGATGCACACGGGGGACAACGTCTTGACACTGGCAACGGTAGATATGGGCACCAAAGATGTAGCCATATGACCAAAATACTTGCCGACGAACTGAAAAAGACTTAGCGGCAGTAACGTCAGAAATAGATGCTTTGTGGGGCGCGTAAAGGTGTGTTTCTGGTACTGGGGATGACTTTCATCATGGTATTGGGGAACAGTGCCTTCCGGGAATCGTTCGTGGAATGATGGGAAATTGCTAGCCAAAACACAGCAAATACAGGCCAAAAATGCTGTGTAAGCAAACTGAAATTCCCCAAGGAATAGAGGCAGTGGATGTGTTGTCAGTATCTTCTTCGTCACTTGCGAGGCGACCGAAGAGATAATGTACCAGCAAAGGCAGAGCAATATGATGTGGCAGTACGAGTGAAAGTTCTGCTGCATGGAGCTTTCTTGTGCTAGAGCCTATCTCACCGGAGAAATGTTATTGACTTGCCATCTATCGGTTTCGCCCAGTGCTTGAACTCGAGGGTCCAACTTCAAATTGCACTTGGTACATATAGCTCAACTTAGCCCCGTAGCACGCACGGATCTCACATGACGAAAAGACGTATCCACGAAGAGGCCCAGCATTGCTGCCACTCCGCAAGATTCAACTCGTTGACGTGGCTGAACAGTAAACAACAACTTAACTACAGACGTATCCAATTTATGTAGTGATGCAGGGGGAAATATGCAAAGATGCTTTTCATTTTCTTGGCTCTATTTTTTAATTTTTTAATTTTTTTTTTTTTTTTTTTTTGTTTGTTTGTCTTTTTCTATGATTAGTTATTATTATGATGCAATTATTCTTTTTAAAATCTCAAATTTGCCAACTTCTTGCTCTAGCTCCTTCTCATCGACACATGCCTTGATGAGTTTGACAACGTGCTTGGTTTTGCCGTGGGATCTACCTTGAAATATGTTGACTACACCGCATGTCTCGAGAGCATTGCAAATTTCAAGAAATTCGTTGCGCCTCAGAGGGGTGAGAGTTTCCTTATTTTTGAGAAATTTCACGTAGTAATCGTAGGCTTCGTCTAGGGAGCAATGTGTCTGGAAGATGTCTATTTTTTCTCTGTGTACAATTGCACACAAAATGGTGCGTTGTTGCATGTTCAACTTGTGGACGCGAGACTTGGTCGAGGTGCTATTCATAAATTGGCCAAACACTTTAGCGACGTGTTGAAGACTCACCTTGCTAGTTAGTGTGGCAGCTTGCTGGCCTCTGCGTTTGGATGCAATGCGCTCCAGTTCCACCACTTCTACGCTGCTTCGCAGCACGTCAAACAACTTTCTTAAATCACCGGTATTTCCCGAACACCTTTGAGCGGCGTATTTGACTGCCATAGGGTTAAAAATGCACTCTTGTAGCGAGCTCAACCGTCTCATCACGATTGCATACATTTCATCCGACGTATATGGGTGGAAGACCACTGTTTGGGGCATCAGATCCTGTCTCAAATTCAAACGCGAAAGGAACCTGTCCTTCATGTCGAGACTATTCGCGATGCCCACCAGAACCAGTCTGATAGAGGGCAGTTTAGCCAGCAGAAACAATTCAAAAATGGTCCTGGTAGAGCTGGTATCCTGCAAAGAGGAATGCACGAGTTTGTCCATCTCGTCGAGGACCACACAGAAGGTAGTGGTCTTGGAGTAAGACTCCATGAACTGCTGCAGATCTGACATAGTCCTCACGGTGTGGGATTCCGGACGTTCAGCAAGCGACATGTAGATCTTGTTGAAGATAGAGCTAGGGTCGTTGATGGCAATGCAATTGATCGAAGAGATGGCCACGGATTCGACCTGTCCGCTGGGCAGCTCGTAAAACGAGGTGTTTAGCAGGCCAGGAGCATGGCGAGGTAACAAGGGCGAACCGCTGGTCCCCAGCACCAGAGGAACAAACCTGTCCCTAATGATCGCGTCTACCTGGGCTGTCTTGCCCGTCCCCGGAGGTCCTGTGATGTACAATGAATCACTCGTGTGGCTGGCGATCCCGTGGTCCAAGAAGTCAGAAATACGTTCAAACTGCGATTCCCTAGTGGTCAAGGAGCCGTCTTGCTCGGCAAACACACCAGAAGACCTCTGTAGAAGCGCCTTAGTCCGCGAATAGATGGATTCCCTACCAAACACTAGGCGGCGCGGTGACGCAGAGCCAGACGCCGGGCCAGCAGAATCGCAAGGACTCTGGGGCGTCATGAAGGGGTTCGATTGCCCGCCTTCAGCGATCTGTGTAGCTTCCTCTCCTTCAGATTCCGGTGTCATCGCCATGGCAGGGATGCTTTTCAACTTTTTGGGAGTGTAAAGACCGTTAGACCCATCTTCAAACGATAGAAGAGTGCGCTTAGTTCCGGAGAGAGGAGTTGAAACTGTCATTGACCTCTGGTCCCCTCTCAAGGGCGACATGGCAACTAGCTAGTGCAGTGTGGATCCGACGTTTTATACTCTGTGAAACTTTTCACTTTCTTACGCGCTACGCGTAACGCGTAACACGTAACGCGTCGCTTTTTTGGTGTCAAAACCAGCCATCCGGATGAGTGAATCCATGCCCAAAGTAGAGAGATGAGATCAAAACCAGCAGCGCCAGCTGGCTGACAGTAGAGTAACGTAACACGTACACTCCAGCATGGCGTCGTAGCGGGTTGCGGGTGTCGAACTATGCCTTCCTGGTATTCCTGTCCCTGCATTAGCAAATGTTAATGCTTTTTTTTTTTTTTTTTAACTTTTATTGGCAATATCGGATCGACTGATCTCAAGATGAGAGTGAGAGATTGACTATGAGCTTGCCGGCGAGATGCGAGGGTGAGGGGATTGGGTTTGCAGCGTGCGGTTGAAGACAGCTTCAGTTTTCCAGCTGGAAACCATGGAATCACCAGCACAGTTCGTCCTAGAAGGTTGCGAGGGAGAAACATGAGGCGGCCAAAGAATTCGATTCGCAGTGCTCAAAGCACCGGATCCAGCGAAGACGGTAGGTTCCACACCTCTTTGTTTCAGAAAAAGAAGTAGCCGCAGGAAATGACATTAATATGGTCTTGAAAAATCGTGAATGAATCCAGGGAAGCAAGATGTTTTCACTTGCCGGATAGAGGGTGGTCGTATGCCCCAGCGCGCACTACCACCAGATTTTTTCGTTGCGATGCGGCATGTCCGTCTTGTCGATGCTGTTAATTGCAAACATGCGGGAAAGAATGAATCACATTACAATAAAAGCGTTACTACGTCGCGGGAAAATCTCTGTAATTTCAACCACTGGTCCTGCGGGGACCGTCTTGCTGCAAAGAAGTCCTGGGATCCCATCGTAGCCAGGCGTTTGCCAACTTTTGTCATTTTCACTATTTTTTTTTTTTTTTTTTTTTTTTTTTTTTTTTTTTTTTTTTTTTTTTTTTTTTTTTTTTATTTTATTTTTGTCAATACATCTTACAGTAGTATATATTTTTCGAGAACAACATTACAAACCAGCACCGTTATAGGAACTGAGCCTCCAGTGGCTGTGAGGAGACTGATGCCTCCATATTTGCAGAACCGTTGACATCCTCCGCTTCTTTGATTTAAAACATTCATTGAGGCGCTCTGCTCTTCTCTCCGGGTACCCCGTCTCTTGTGTGATTTCCAAATAGCAGAACGAAAAACCCCCTTGCTTCCCTACTGATTTCTGGCGGCAAATGACGAGGCAGAGAAACGATTCGTCCAGAGACGAGGATTGTGCTGCGACTTATCGCTTTATGATCTCCTGTATGTGGGCCTAGAAAACGAGACCCGGAACCGCAGGTGTGCCCTAAGCAGACGTTCTTCTGTTTCAACGCAAAGCCAAAGCGGAAAAAAAGAGGGACTAAACACCAGTGAGCAGCATTTAGCGTTCGACTGGTCAAGAATTGATCTAAATGGATGACAATTGCCTGGAGTCAATCGGCTATACCAACTGAAGGTTGACCTAGTTTCAATAAATGCGAGCCTCCCCTTGGCGGCTCACTTTACACGGCACAGGAAAAGTTGAAGAGGTGTTTGACAAACTCAAAGGACTATTTCAAAGATTCAAGGAACAAACATCAATCTTTGGAGGCCCTGAAGTTAAAGTTTCTAAGCTGAAAGAGAGCAGACAAGGCTGTGTACTGGGATTTCGCTACTATGCCGCACCCGCCATCCCACAGGGTGGGTGACAAGAGGAGGTATTATTACTACTCGAGCAATTCGAGGCACGGGGGATTCAAGAAAAGCTTTCAGAGTCTAGCCACTGGCCCAAATGTTCCACAACAGCCCGTGGCGACTTCTGCAGGTACTGCAGGATTGGCTACGAGACATTCAAGGTACGATCCTCACTCTCCAAGAAAGCCCACGACTAGAGTCGGGAGCCGTTACAACCCCGATGTGGATATTAGTGCAGTGGCCAAGGCCTCCACAGCTGCACAGGCTCCTACCGTAGCGCCAACCACAGCTAGCACTACAGGAAGCACAGCTTTTACCGCAGGGGGTGGCAGTATGGATGGTCCCATGATGAATGGTTCGAGGTACTCTGGTTCTCGTTACAACCCTCAACCACGACCCAGATCCATGGACACCATGAAGAAAGAAAAACTGGCTCCAACTAATGCCAACAGCGCTAGCGGGTACTACTCCCGAAGTAACAAGTGGAGGATGGGTAGTGGTAGTGGTGCAAGCAAGCTAGATTACGATAGTTATGCAACTGGGCCGTTTTCAAGGCCAACTTTCTACAAATCTCGGAAACGACCCTCCTTGCCGAGCGCTGTGACGGGTACGGGACAACCAGTGGCCCCACAGCAGTCGCCGTTACCGCAGCCTCCGCTAGTAACGTCGCGCCCTCAACAAGCACAAACACAAGCACAAGCACCAGGGCAAGCACCAGGGCAAGTACCAGGGCAAGCACAAGCACAAGCACAAACACAAACACAAACAGAAACGCAAACAGAAACTCAAACACAAACGCAAACACAAACGCAAACACAAACACAAACGCAATCACAACAGATGCAAGCAGAAACGCAACCCAAGCCACCGGCACAATTACAAACACAATCGCCAGTGACAGTCGAACAAAGGCCCGAACCGCAACCAGCGGCGATAGCTACGAAATCAACATCTCCAACAGTCTCCCATAGTGATGATAATAAATTCACAAATGCGGAAGGAACTGACACACACACAGAAGGAACTGAGACGACAGAAGGAGCTGAAGGAATCACCAGTACTGAAACGGAGAACTCGACGGAGCGAGACATTCCGGCAGTTTCCAATAATAATCCACATTCTTTGGGAGCCAGTCTGATCAATTCTGTACCGCAACTCGCTAAAAAGCCAAAGCATAGAGAATCTACGGAAGAAGATGACAAATTCGAACCTGTAACAAAAGTCACCACCGCTAGTTTTTGGTCTTCATCACCAGAGGACAAGAATCTTATTTTCACGGAAAATACTGCTCGTCATGAGGACTACGAGTATGTTTACGATCCGGAATCTTTAAAAACAAACTTGGAATCTCTACGAAATGCCAGAGAGCCAAACTATAAACGGCAGATCTTAAAAACCGCAGATGCATGCATTTTTCCCATGACTAGGGCCCAGACACGCTTATGGGAGTTGAAGAACTTGCCCAGAAAAGATATCATAGCAAAGCAAAGTCATCTTTTGAAGAAACCCATTTACTCGCTAAAAACCTACCCTTTTGTGCGGCAGAACATTGTGATGCACAGACAGGCACTAAGGCCCCTTCTTTGCAATTGTATTTCAAAGCTGAAAAGGTATGAATACTTGCGAAAATTACGACTAAAAAAGGCATTATGTGGAGTAGAATCGCAGTGGCAGGCTAATTGTGCCAAGATGGATGCTATGAGTCATGAGCTTCGTAAGGAGGAAATCCATCGCAAGGAACAGGCAGAACTAGAGTTGAAAGAGAGAGAAAGGCAGGAAAAGGAGTTACAAGAGAGAAAAGCTAGGTTGTCAGGTTCGTCACGCAGGCGTAACAGAGCAGATTTCGTGGACGACGCGGAAATCGAAAACGTTCTTCTACAAATTGACCCGGTTTACAAGCATCTGCAATGCGCTGCCGAAATACCTTCAATTATCATTGATCCGCTGGAGAGAAATGCTCTTAAATTCAAAGATGTGAACAACTTGGTCACTGACAAGGACGGCTGGGCTAGGCGAATAATAGAAGACGGTGCGGAGAGTTTTACCCAGCAAGAACACGACTTGTTTGTGGAAGGCTATTTGTCATATCCCAAGAAATTTCTCAAAATATCTAATCATATGGGAGGGTTGAGAACTCCAGAAGAATGCGTCCAGCATTATTATAGGACTAAATCGTCGGCGGCCTACAAAAAATTACTAAATGACAAGAACAAAAAGAGGCAAAAATCTAGTACTTCCAAACGGAATAAAAAGAGAGAGAAAGCTTACGATACCGATAATGAACCTTCTATGACGTTATCCGAACACGTTGAGCCTGATGGGATACACAAGGAATCTTCAAATGAATTGCTCGTGGAAGACAGAGAAGACAAATCTATAAGGCACATGGAGCAAGTGGAAATTAAATTGCTGCAAAGCCGCTCGAAAAATGTGGATGGAGGTGCTGGCGTACCAGGCGACGCTAGAATTAAACAGTCAGTCATTCCGAAAGATGCACAAGCAGTTACGAAGAAAGAAGATGATACAATTCGAATGCTCGAGGCTCCGAATGATGGAGCAGCGCGCGAAAATAATAGCATCACTGGCTTGCCATCCACCGGAGCGATCATAGAGACTACAGGATATAAATCAGCGGTTTGTACGTCCTCTCCAGAGAATACTCGTTCCTCTGTGGTCAAGGCATTCACTTCATCAGCCGACCATGGTGATGCATTCACAGATAACTATGAGAGCTCAAACGATGAAGGTCAACAAAAGAAGCGACAAAAGCATTCCGGAGAACATAAGTCAAGCTACTGGAGTGTTAAAGAAGCCACTTTCTTCCCTGAACTATTGAAGCAATACGGCTCTCAATGGTCGCTTATCTCTGATAAGTTGGGCACAAAATCCACCACCATGGTGAGAAACTACTATCAAAGAAATGCCGCACAGTTTGGCTGGAAACCTTTGGTAGAAGAGGCTGATTTTAAAAGGAATGCCACGAGTTCAGGATCCGTACAGCAGTCGCAAATCTTGCTGCAGTCGGAGCAGACTCCTTTGCCTATGTCGAATGGTGTACCTTCGCAGTTATGGCCTGCTTTAGGCTTTTTCATTAATGGCAGCAACAATAAAAGCAGCGGAGCAAATGAAGAAAGTACTGTTAGTGCAGATAATGATAAGCACCAGACTTCTTTGCCACCCCAGGCCCCAGAAACGTCGACTCAGTCGTTTAGTCCAAACTACAACAAAGAGCCTCTCTTCGCGGAGCTTTCAGCTCCCGGAAATGGGCTACCAGCTCCTCGCTTGCCCTCTATCCAACTGCCTGCGTCCTCTGAAATCAAGAAAGAGAAGCCTCTACACAGTGGTTCTCACTTAAAGGATATTCTGAATGAGGACCACCAGAATGACAAGGCTGGTCCTGCCTCAACATGGCATCATGCTGTCGTCAACGGGCATACATCCCCAGCTACTGTGGAGCAGACTCAGCAGGCTAGTACAGTGCGTCCCAGAATTAGCAATCTGGTGATCCAGGAACTGCAAAATTCTGGTTCCATCCCTTCAAGCAGCCGCAGGTCGAGCTCGCTGTCTCTGTTGCTCAATCCAGAAAGTGATGCAGCCGCTTCGCATAAACCTTTAATACCTGCGGCAATCCAGAAGAAACCAGAAGCAGTGGCCGCTCAGTCCCACCCATCTGCAACTCAACAGCAACAACACGATATTTCTGGTTCACCGACATCATCCTCGAAAATTAATTTTGCCATGGACCCCTTGGGTGCTCTTGCGGCTGTTGCTTCTGAGTCACTGATGGAGACTGACAAAAGATCTTAGTTACTATTATAAGATTTATTCTAGTAGTGAACACACCACATGTGACACGCGCTAGGTATGTATTCAATATTTTATATCTGATATTGTTTCGATTGTTTTGCTCACGTGAAGACGAGAATCTCATTGTAAACGCAGAGAACTTTTTGAAAAATTGACGTGAACAAATCCATTAACGTGAAGAACTGTTTACAAGATAATTTCAAACAGCGTATTTCCCAAGTTTGCCACTCGTGGAATATTTATTATACCTTCTTTTTTACTGCATAACTTCAGTAGTGCAATACCTGTGAAGTGGTTTGGTATCACGTCTCCAATGGAGCATCACTCAACGAAAGATGAAGACCAACCAATCGCATTTGTCAGGAAGCATAGGTTTAAAGACACCTTGGCTCTCTTCATCGTGTTTTTGAGCTTCAACCATTTTGCCTCATTGTGTTTATTGATCTCCTTTGTGATTGCCACCAGGTTTAGAAATGTTTTGGCGAGCAGCTTTATCACATTGTTCCTATCTAAGAAGCCATCACCCGGGATGAATGAGATTTCACAAAGTGAAGGAGAGTCTCCCAAAAATGGAACAGCTGATTCACACACGCCTATCTCACTGCTTTCTTGTGAGATACTTGTTGCTACACTGTTAAAGCTTTACGCTGAAAGTTACTTCTTGAGTCCAATTGAAAATTTGGCACTTTCGATTTTAGCATCATCATTGATTAACGACCCGAGTGATTGTCTGAGCTGTGCTACTTCGTGCTCAGTTCTTTATGCGATTACTCTGAACATTTGTCGGAAATTAGGGCCCTTATCCCAACTTACCGAGTCCTGGGGGAACTGTGGAGAACTTTCCTCTTTAAACATTCCAGCATGGAGGCCCGAGAAATATTTCAAATTCCGAGAACACTCTGTTATCATTGGGTGGTTGGACAAATACGTGCATCACTTGCTGTACTATATATCATTTCACATTGTTGTTTACCAGTTCTCCCAATCAATCTTTAATCCCAACTACTATGAGTACGATTCGAAGCATTCCAAAAAGGGAGTTACGGCAACCAAAGCGGAACCTCTCCGCAATAATAATAATAATCAAAGAGTGACTTCAACTGGATCTCTGAAGCTACAGCAACAAAGTGGTATTAACAGTGTCAGTGGTAACGGCGGAACTGCTACTGGAGGTGGACTGCAAAGTGGTAACTCGAATACGACAGAGAGGAATAATGTGTACGCTTCAGGAATCGCACATCATGAACAGGGTGCTTCAAGCTTCAACGGTCCCACCAACGGCATCAATCTAGCATCATCTACCGCAAACAAGAAAGCACCGACCTCGAAAACTTTATTTCCATGTTTCACTGGCGTTGTTAGTCAATTCAAAGTATATGAACCATCTGTTATTTCGGCAGCTGGAAGCAACTCACAAACATTGTCTACAAATGTCACCATGAGAGACCCAGATTCGTTGCGAGAGGATAACTACACCAATCAATTCTATGAGATGAAAGTCGATTTCGATCACGTTACGGAGACAAGGAATTTGAAGACCGATGTTAACATAACTAGCAACTTGGAGAATTTCATCTATCATCTTTTCAAAAGAAAAAATCAGCATTTAATCGCACCCTTGTGGTCCATGGTAGTCACTTTGAAAACTATCAATTTTGAAAAAAAACATTTGAAAGAGGCGAAGGAGGTAAATGTGAATTCGGGTCTCCCTGATCCTTCTGATTCATCTCTACAACCAGGAGATACTGAGAGCAGTGATAGTATCACACCCACCAATTCTGATAGTAGTCTGATTCACGATGAAACTTCACAAAGTGTCTTCAACAAATTGCAAGCTCGAGAAGCAATGGCTCTCATCGCACAGACAGCATTTGACGATTATGCTCAATTACACCTTGTTTCTAGCAAGGACAACATTTTCGAGAACGACACCAGGGATTACAAAGTTTGTATGGTTGAGATATCTACTAATTCCATTACTTTCCACATTGAAAATTTGCATGAAGGTGAACTCATTGTCCTCGTTAACGGTGTTATCTGGTCAGAAGTCTCATGTGCGCTTATATTGGATTGTGAAGGAGAGGAGTTAGTCGTCGTGGGTGGGTTAGTTCCTGCATGCTCCTATGACATTCAATTTATCAATAGACTCAATCGCGTGGAAGATTACCTGATCTCAGATTTGATGGTTAGAACCGCTGGCAATAAAGAACAATCTGACAAATTCGAAAATCTCGATTTTAGCTTTCCCTCTTATTACCACAGGAAATTTTTGTCACCCCTATTGACTCTCAAGCATTCTGTCTTGACGACTAATACGAATTTGGCGGAGAATCGTATTAAGCTGAAAAAGACTAAGAAAGAAATTAGCAAAAAATTGAGCACTTTGAGGCAGGACATTGATCATTTCAAATCCAAGATATCTCAAAATGCTTCCAATGATGGCAAGAGTGCGGCCAAAGTGGATAGTCTGAAGATTGCCCTACAGTACAACGAGGGTACACTGAACAAACTAGAAAGTGAGCTTAAACGGCTCACAGAGCAGGAAATTGAAGTGGAACAAGGGTATCTGAAGCAAAAAGACATGCACTTGAGAAGACAGATGGATCACGGCAAATTGAAAGAGTCTCTAGAATCGCAGTTGAAGGATTTGAAACTAAAGCAGCAAAAATTGCAACAAGAGCTCGCCCAATTAGCGTATAAAAAGGAAAAGTTGTGCGTGAGGCACGAGCGTCTGCAGAAAGAAGTGGACCAAAGTGTCGAAGAGTTTGAGGCTTTCAGGAAAGAGTTTCTTGCGAAGAAAGAAACAGAAAGATCAAAAAGACAAGAGATTAGGGCACGAGAGGCCAACGAATTTGAGATGACTATCAAAGGTTTGGAACAAGACATCAGCCGTCTTGAAGGTGAAAATGGAAGCATGCACAAGATGATGCATGGCTTTTAATTGATCTTTTACTGCTAATTTCACTTTTTTTCTTTTTTTTTTTTTTTTTTTTTTTTTTTTTTTTTTTTTTTTTTTTTTTTTTTTTTTTTTTGTATTTTTAATACCTATTCAAGCTTTGCATTTATCATCTTTGAGTGATCGTACAATACTTGGTAAACATAGATTATATCAACATTCAGTTCCATACAATCTGTCATGCAACAACATGACAGGTCATGTGACCTGATGTCAATAATATATGGTTTTGTGGCAGTTATGTCAATATACCAATATTAAAAATATATAAGGATATTCGGGAATCATCTAGCTCCTAGCTATATACTTACAACAAGAGAACAAGCTATTGTAAATAATGTCAATATTATTGATCCAGGGAACATTTTTGCAACAGCATGACAGATCATATGATCAGACGTCAATTAATTAAAATATGGTTTTGTGGCAGTTATGCCAATATATCAAAACTATTAATACATAAGGACATCATAGGTCCGTCTAGATCCTAGCTATGTGTTCACAACAAGTGATCAAGCTATTCTAAATAGAGTTAATATACTTTATCGATCCAAGGAACATACTGATATATTCAGTAGTAAGTGGACCGTAGTTCATTACACGAAAATCCTACAGAGGGACCGATTAAAGCCTCCAGTGGGTTATGAAAATCATCATAACAGATGCCTCCTTAGCTTAGTGGTAGAGCGCTGCACTTGTAATGCAGAGGTCGCTAGTTCAATTCTGGCAGGGGGCATTTTTTTGAAGCTTGTCTCCCGTATGACACAGACCTCTTTTTTTTTTTTTTTTTTTTTTTTTTTTTTCGTTCGTCGTCCGCCTAGATTTCGCGGGCTAGAAGGAAAACTCTGTCTTCAGTAGGCGGAACCCGCCTAAGCTAGGCGGAGATTTTTTCAGAGACAGGCCGACGATCCCAGGAAACTTTCCGGGCTGCGCAGAAAGAGTGTCCGCTGGCCCCGTTCCGCCTCGGCGTGAAAAATTGCAGAAGAGTTCAAAATTGGGTCGATGAGAGAAAGCGGTCTTGCATAAACTGACATTTAAGTGGTAAATCAAGACTTCACTGGTTGCAGGAGGTTGCCAGTTGCAAAGAACTCTATTATTCGGCGCAGCTTGGTCATTAGAGATGTCTGGTGTGAAGAGAAGAGGTTCTGAAGTTAGTAGTTTAAAGACAGATGAGCCAAACAACAAAAGAGCACTTTCTGAGACTGGAAAGAACGATGGGTCTAACAGAACTCCCGATGTCAATGATGCAGAGCTAGACGATGACGGAAATGAGGAGGAATACGCCGAGGATGGAAATCCTGAGGATCACAAGGCGACGCCTAAAGGCAGCAGTCATAATACGGCAGCACAGGATATTCACATTGTTAGGGAAACGGCAGAGCTTTTCAAATCGAATATATTCAAGCTGCAAATAGATGAGCTGTTGCAGCAGGTGAAATTAAAGGATTCGCATATCCTAAAAGTGGAGAAATTCTTACATATGCTTCATGACTTGATCCATGAGGTACCGGAATGGGAGGACAAGTCTATGGCTGAGGCAGAAGCTTTCTTTAAAGGTAAAGTGGTGAGCATTCCTTTTGTGGACCCTAAACCAGATTTATCTACTACAAATTACAAGGTCAACTACAAGACTCCTGCTATCTCTCTTGTTGGATCGTTTGCTCTCAAAGCTGGAATATTTCAACCACAGGGCTCTTCTATTGATGTTTTATTAACTATGCCTGAGGATCTTTTTGAGAAGAAGGATTTTCTGAATTTTAGGTGCTTTCATAAAAGGAGTGTTTATTTGGCTTTTCTTGCACTCCATTTGAGCATACTGTTTGAGAAAAATAAGATGGATAATTTTCTCGAGTTACAGTACGCCTATTTCAATAATGATCGACTTTTGCCCATTTTGAGACTATCGTGCAAGTCACAGGGATCAAATGTGTCAGAATACAATTTCTACAAAACAAAGTTTTCAATTAATTTGATCATAGGATTTCCTTACGGACTTTTCGATGCGAAGAAACTGCTACCGAATAGAAACTGCATTAGGGTAGCTTCAAGTGATGCAAGCCAAGATTTGCCCGCGACGCCCTTGTACAATTTTTCGGTCTTGTCTTCTACCACATATGAAGCTTATTTGAAATATCTATACAAGACGAAAAAGCAGACGGAATCCTTTATCGAAGCAGCCGTCTTAGGCAGACTGTGGTTGCAACAACGTGGATTTTCATCCAAAGTTGCCCACTCTGGCTCATTAGGTGGGTTTGGCACTTTTGAATTCACGGTTTTGATGGCTGCGCTGTTGAACGGTGGTGGTAATAACGGCAATAAAATTCTTTTACATGGATTCTCTTCTTATCAGCTTTTCAAAGGTGTTATAAAATATCTGGCGACAATGGATTTATGCGACAAAGGTCATCTACACTTCCATTCAGACAATCATTCTTCGTCCAAATATGTTGAGGAAGGCTTTCAAACACCGACGCTTTATGATAAAACAACAAAAGTCAACATTTTGAGCAAAATTTCAGTTTCATCCTATGAAATATTGAAAATGCACGCCCGGCAGACACTCGCGATGCTCAATGATGTGGTTCGAGATCAATTCTCGAACGTGTTTTTGACCAATATCAGCAAGATGGATAACATTAGATATGATCTTTGCTATGACGTGATATTGCCCAATGGTAGCAAGACGAGACCTGAAGATTTGGCAAACTTTTCATTTGATCCCCTAGAGAGAATAAAATTCATTACTTTGGAAAGCTTTTTGGCTAACAAAATTACAAATGCAATGAGATTTGCTTTGGGTGATAGAATCAAATCTATAGAAGTGGAGTTGGTTGGCCAAAAGAACATTTTTCCTATCAGCAAAAGGAAAATCACATCGGGAACTAACAATCACTTGAATTTCGATCATATCAGAATAAAACTTTTGGTGAATCCCCCAGAAGCCGAAAAATTGGTCACAAAGGGACCAAAGCATTTTGAAGAACCTACACCGGAGGCAATTCATTTCAAAAACTTTTGGGGGGTGAAATCTTCACTGCGTCGTTTCAAAGACGGCTCTATTACGCACTGCTGTGTTTGGTCCACTTCTTCTTCAGAACCAGTCATCTCCAATATAGTCAATTTCGTGGTTCAGAAACATCTTTCCGAGGGCTGTCGCATATTAAATGAAAGGACCAAACATTTACAAGAACTGTTACCATTACCTAATTTACCAGCTAGTTCAAGGACTTCGGTGTTGAATTTGAGCAGTTTTTATGGCTTGAAGAAATCATTCGACGATTTGCACAGGGTCATATTTGAAATGAAGTTGCCTCTCTCCGTAAAGTCCATCTTACCGGTGGGTCAAGCATTCAGATATACTTCTCTATGTCAACCTGTGCCCTTTGCATATTCAAGTCCTGATTTCTTTCAAGACGTTGTATTGGAGTTCGAAACCTCGCCCAAATGGCCAGATGAGATAAGTTCTTTGGAAAAGGCCAAGACAGCATTCTTATTAAAGATACAAGAACAACTGCATTCTCAGGGCGATAATTATAAGGCTTTTCTCACGCGGGATGAGTCGATCCCTTACAACTTGGACGTAATATTACTCAACGTCTTGTCCCCAGAAGGTTACGGGTTCAAATTCAGAATATTGACGGAACGAGACGAAGTTTTATATTTGAGGGCAATTGCTAATGCCAAAAAAGATTTGGTTCCAGAACTGGAGAGGACTTACATGAAGTTCACTTCCAAATACGTGGCTTCTGTGAGACACACTAGAACGGTCGAGACTCTGGCTCACTCTTTACAGCTTTATTCTCCTGTGGTCAGGTTATTCAAAAAATGGCTAGATGCTCACTTACTGTTAGACCATCTAAGTGAAGAATTAATGGAGTTGATAACACTCAAGCCGTTTGTCGAATATGCGCCTTACTCCGTACCCGGTTCTGTGGAAAATGGGTTTTTGAAGATTCTGAAATTTTTGAGTCAATGGAATTGGAAAGAAGATCCCTTAATCTTGGATTTGATAAAACCCGTGGAAGACACCGAGTCTTCTTCAGCGGAAGATTCGAAATTGTCTGAGAAGATGAATCTAGCTCAGTTCAAGGCTATTCAAAGCAATTTTCACAATTTGAGGAAGACAGATCCAAATGGTATGCACGTTCAATTTTTCGTCGCTTCCAAAATAGATCCTAGCGGCATACTTTACTCCAGCGGCATCCCACTACCCATCGCGACGAGACTGACGGCACTGTCAAAAGTAGCTGTCAACTTGTTACAGGCGCATGGATTCAACAAACAAACTATAGATCTTTTATTCACACCAGCATTGAAAGATTACGATTTCGTCGTTCATTTGAAAACTCCAATTCCACTAAGGACATCCTCAGGCATTTTAGACTCCAATGAGTTTAAAAACCTAACTAGTGATAACCTGCAGAATGCTTTCCCCTCAGATGTATCGCAATTGAGCAGGAAAATGGACCCTACTTACCAGTTAGTCAAATATCTGAACATGAAGTACAAGAACAGTGTCATATTCTTTAGCCACAGATACATTGCTGTCAATGGCGGAGAGAAAGGTGACCGTAATGTCATAACAGGTTTGATAAAACCTCTTTTCAAGAGACCTCATAAATTTAGGGTTAATTTGGATTGTAATGTCAAACCAATTAATGACCAATCCGTGGAGCTCAACAGGGATTCGATATTCCACGAAATTGCGGCATTTAGCGATGAGATGTTGGTGAAGTTCGACACCGAGTAATAGAACCAATGTATAGATATAGCTGGTGAAGTTGTGATATACTTAGTTGCACAATACCTGTGACTACAAATGTCGCTACCCACGACAAGAATAAAGTAAGGCCCGCATGATTAACACTATCTTGATTCTTGAAACTATGCTTGCATGAGGGAAGTCTTGTGGAAATAGACTAGGCTTGCCCGAGACCATACTTGTCAGTTTATGGATCTCAAATAAAGCACACTTTTGTTCAGCAGGATTTTGACGGGCCATGGATGGTAATGTGAATGAAGTTACACCTAATGATAAAGTATACCAACTGCGAAGAAAGAATTTCCAAAAAAAGCTGGTGGTTCAATTGTGCTTCCTCGGATATCTCGTAATTGTGCTACACTATGTGAAATACGGTTGTACAATTTGGACGCTTGTGTTGAGGACTGTCGTGCAGTCACTTTTGACCGCGCCTTTTCCTGACGAAGCTCAGATGAGGCGCCTATCATTGCATAGAGAAACCCCAGGGACATCATACTTCTCAAGGTTATCGCAGGTGGTGCCAGCAAATACTGTGCAAATGCCCGGTGCATTCATCGAAACGGTGTCTGGACAAAACGACGTGAATACTCAAGATTCTGCGAAAGATGAAATAAAAGAGGTAAAGCGTAAGATAAGCACTGTGCTTTTCCATGGATCTGCGACAGTCAACATGCTATACATATTGAAGTCTATTTTGTTCCCAGTAGACTTTTTGGGTCAGTTGGAGGGCAACTATTTACATGAAGATGGGTTGGTTAACACGCCTTCTCCTTTCAACAATGGTAATGGATTTATTCAAGGAGAGCGGAAAGGGAGCTTCTTTTTGCAGCTCATCGGGGAATCAGTGCCTCAAAGTAATATTCAGGGAAACCTAGGCATTCTGATGTTTGAATTCGCCATTTTAGTATGCCAGTTTGGGTTATTCGTCCTGACTTGTGTCAACTTCGCGGATCTTGGGTATGAAGAGGAGCCCATTGGCGCTCATGGTGATGGTTATGACGGTAAAGTATATGTCACACAGATAGACCCTAATCATGCTATCGACGCTTTATTGGCACCATCGGATGCAGTTAATACCCCTGACGAAATAGTATCCAACATGGTCTAAAAGCATTGCATTTGTTTTTGTAAACTTTTTTTTTTTCTTTTTTTTTTTCTTACGATTTTCTTTATATCTATGTTATATCAATAAGTTTAATTTAATTTACATGTATAGGAATGCTACGTGAAAACCTATTGTGAAATGGGACAGTTTTTCAAGTACTGTGCTTTATTTTTCAAAACCCTGACAGACTTAAAGAATATTTCCTCGGGTGTCATGGCACCGGTCGACTCTACGTTGAACACGAAGTGGTCCCTTACTCTCCCTAGTTTGACCTTGCCGGCAAACTCGTCGTGTCTTAAAACTTCTCTGGACACAGTATCTTTTCTGGCATCTTGCACAAATGCTCCATTAGCATTTTCGTCAATACCGATGACGCCGGGGGGAAAACATTTTTGGAATCTTTGTGCTGACTCACCCTTGATTGGCTCTCTTATTTCAATGTGTGGCATTAATCTATAAGAAGCAGTAGCTACTGGGGAAAATTTCGCATGATCGCTACCAACACCCAGAATGCAATGTGCTCTAAGAGATATTTCTTGGCCCGGTCTTAACTTTGCTAAAAGGATCTCAGGATCCGAAGGCACCACAGGACATTTTGCGAACGTTTCTACTTGACTGCCTTGTGGTTCAAATTTCAAGTCACGGGCGTAGATATGCGAATTTCTGTACAAGACCTTAGGATCGGTACATTCCTTTGGGGCATCTGGATTTCTAGTACATTTCACATTTAAAGTCAGCACGATGGTATTCTCATCAGTAAATTTCTCTTCCTCAGGTAATGAATGATCTACCCATGTCAGCATATCAGGGTCTACTTTCAAAGGAACCAGACCTATTCTATGTGCTAAAACTTCGTCTTGGATAACTGACGTGTTATTGAGAAAATAGACATACTCAGCTGCCACCGAGGGGACTTCCGAGATCATGATGCGACGAAAAGCATTGGCTATGGATGTGTCGATATGGATGAGATCAAAGTTGGCCTCTCTTTCCGTCAAATTGCCAATCTTAACATCAAAAGTATTTTTGAAATGTTCTATATCCCACACATCATCTGCATCCTTTGAGAATCCAGGAAAATCGGTGGAGGTAGTGTTGGTGACACGGTTATATTCAATACCAACAATATTAGACATCGTGATAAGCGCCTGCAGGCCGTTAAATTGTTTAATTCAAAGTGTGTGAAATATATAGTTATCTCATCTCATCGCATCATTCAAAAAATTTTCAAAAATAAGTGTCGTGCTTTAATACGGAATGTAAAGCAGCGATGAGATGAGCTGGAACGATGGCTCTAACACCTTTCTGGGGCCACTTAAATAGAAGCTGACCCTCCGCATCATGTCAGTGTCTGATGAAGATTTTTTAGATGACTTGGATATCGACCTGGGCGGCTCGAATGAGAACGTGGAAGGCGAGCAAGAGAATGATAAGCTGCAACGGCTACAAGAGTATATCGAAGACTATCGTCCACCATCGTTGTCGGACTACAAGCATTTGGAACCTGATATACTCACAAAAATCCCCCAAATGGAAGACAGAATTTTTACTTTGCTTTCAATTGAGGGCGAAGATATGACATCTATCTTGTCAGTGCTCAATTCTTTGTCCTTTATTGCTCATAATGACATTCTGGTGATTCATAACTATCTGAAATTACTTTACCAAGGCAAGTTTGGTGAGTTGGAAACTCTGATACCATCACCATTGCAATATGCTAATGCAATCTATATCATTGAAACTGGGCAGGGTCAACTGAAACAAGATGCCGAGTTAACCAAGGAGCAGTTAATGGTTTTAAATATGTCGATGAGGACATCTTTTCGAGAGCAAGAGGTTGTGGATAAGCATAAGCTACTACAAGCGAGAGACCTTTTACTGGCCGTATCTAAGATACGAAACGAAATAAACGCATTTATATTAACCAAGATCAGATGCATTGCACCGAACGTGTGCGCACTTGTTGGCCCAGAGGTCGCTTCACTTTTGCTCGCCCAGGCCGGTGGAATCTCAGAACTAAGCCAAGTTCCCAGTTGTAATTTAGCCTCCATAGGCAAGAATAAGCATGTGTCATATGAACTGCATACAAATCTCGGTGGTGTGAAGCAAGAAGGATACATCTATAGTTCCACATTAGTGCAAGAGCGACCTATGGAATTTCGCAAACAGATGCTGCGTATGATCTGCGCGAAAGTGGCTTTGGCCTCGAGAGTAGATGCAGGAGGAGCAAAGGACGACAAGCTCGGTAGTAGCTGGAAAGAGCTGCTTCTTCAAAAAATACAAAAAATTCAAGACCCACCAGAGATTTCAAAAACGAAGCCTTTGCCAGTACCTGAGGACAAGCCTAAAAAGAAGCGAGCTGGTCTCAAATTTCGGAAATATAAGCAACAGTTCCAGTTGTCTCATTTGCGGCAATTACAGAATCGTATGGAGTTTGGCAAAGCAGAACAATCTATTACCGATGATACTGGTGAAGAAATCGGGTTGGGCATGGCTAGATCTTTCCAAGGCGCTTCCATGGCAACCACAGGTGGTGCCAAGATGACCAAAGCAATGAAAAGAAGACTTGGAGAAGCGAACGACCAAGCAAAAGCTTATATGCTATCGCTTGATGAGAAGCAAGCCCTCTCACCAGACTTGAAAAATCAGAAGCAGCCACAAGTTGATAACGGTTACTGGTTCAAGCATCATTTGGATAAAAAATAAATCATTTCGTATTTCCGACGAAGATTTAATAGCATCTTCAATTACAGCGGTGTTTTGTGTGTCTAATCTTCAATTACTCGTTGATTTTGCTAACAAGAAGCTTACAAATACTCCTAATGGTAAAATTTAACGATTTAATAAGTTTCTGGATCGCTTTGCTTACGAGCTATCACTCCAGATCTACGAGATGTTGTTCAAGCGCTAATCAAGTAAAATTCAACTAATTTTTGCTTCATGTGCTGGACGTCTTCCGCGGCTTGAAGACTTTCTTCTGGCCCAAAATGATGGGTATAACCAGTGCAAATTTCTTTCAACCTGCTAGTGCGGATGTTGATGAACTTATAAAATTTACTTCTGAAGTTAGGACGCTGCATACCCGTCACATTATTAATTTAGAAGAAAGATATGGTTGTACGAAGTCATTAGTTTGCAAGATCTACCCCAGTGACTCCTAAAAAAAAAAAAAAAACAAAGACAACGAGTACTAGTTATGCTCAAACTTTTCATTGTTTGAGATAATTCTATATTATTAATGGTCCTCATTGCTATCATTCCGAGTTATCGTTTCGGACTGACTTTCAAAGCAATAGAAATAAAACAATGTCTTCTTCTTCGCCGCTGTTTCTAATCTTCCGCGGTCGGTTACTAGAAAGTCAACATGAGTTGATACTCACGGACACGAAGGAAACTTTACGTAACGCAAAATAATCTCATTAAATAGGAAATATGTCTGCCCTCGTTACTATATAACTGTGGGCCGCCTATCTTCACCAGTTGCCTGCGTAGGCTACTTCTTATAACACATATTAGAAAGTATCTGGCGGTAAAAAAAAATTCCGATACGGGGAGTCGAACCCCGGTCTCCACGGTGAAAGCGTGATGTGATAGCCGTTACACTACATCGGAGCACACGTGATGAAAGGTTACGCCTGGTTGGCATATATATTGACCTAAACTGTTCTCGTTATGTAACGAACTACGGTTAAATTACCGCTGAATATGTCAATATGTTCCTTGGATCAGTAAAGTATATTGGCATTATTTAGTATAGCTTGACTCTTGCTGTAAGTATGTAGCTAGGAGCTAGATGAATCCAGAATGTCCTTATATATTAATAATACCGGTATATTGACATAACTGCCACAAAACCATATATTACTTAATTGACATCTGGTCACATGACCTGTCATGTTGTTGGATGATACGCTATGTAGTTAACCGCAGTTTAATTACTGGCGAATCTGTCACGATATATCCTTATATCGTTAAAATGTACAAACTCTATTCTAGGTAGCTTGATCCTTTGTCGTAAGTACAAGGCTAGGGGCTGGCTAAATCCAGGATCTCTTGATATAGACATAATATCGGTATATTAACGTAAGTGCCACAAAGACGTGTATATTAATTACTTGACATCTAGTCCATGATCTTGTCATGTTGGTTCAGGATACCTTCGTTGTCATGATATTAACTAAATTGTCATCTTTCGGCTCAAAGAAGTGTCTATCATAGTTAAAACGTCACTTTACATGTCCGCAAGCGTAAGGATTATCTCGCGCTTTGTCCCAACCATTAATTGAATAAATTGAAGGAATTTAATTTCAGCACTATAATTACAGCGTGCCCACGGGGCTTGAAACGTCACAGTTGTTCTTGTAAGTTTCTACGGCTCTATTTTTCGATTCAGGATCTATATTGAGGATTCACAGGATCGAATCGAGTCATTGAGTTACAGGAATCCTGCATTCCTTGACAAAAAATAAATTACTCGCTCGCCATTTTAACGGCGGAACGAGTTCATCGAAGACGTTACAAACATCGTGGAGTGGAATTTGGCTAAAAAGAGCCTGATAAAATTTAAAATACAGTGAAAAAAGGACTTGCGCGGTACTCTGAAATAAAATGACTATCATTGATTGCGCCAGTGCTTGCAGCACACTTGCGTGGTAAAATAAGAGTGTCAATGCTGTTCTTTTTGACAGCTGTTGCTCTCCAGCTTCCGCACGGGTTTGATTTCTACAAAAGCTTTGTTAAGCTTATGTAGCACTCGGATAGAGCCAACAATTCATAATCAGGAACACACTGACCCTGTTGCGTCCTTGAAAACTCAAAAGCACATTCATAGTCTTTCTCTATACATTTATCGCATATTTTTTCCTCAATCTCAAGATATTCAAATGTTTGGCGCATCAGACACTGGAAGTTAACCTTTCTGCGCTTGACACTAAATTTAACACCATTAACGCACTCTCCGCTGGCGTTAATCCAGGTTCCAAAATCTTCTATCCCACATGCCTTGCCACGGAAAATTCGTGAGAAATCTATAACAGTAAACACTTCTTGAACCGAATGACTATCATGTCCTAACAATTGGTCCCCGTACGTGGCAAAACGCATCACAACAACCAAGCCAGAACTATCAAATACGATGTAGTCTGCTGGTAAGGGCTCCTCAAGCTGGTGTTCCTCCCAGGTCCTACCCTGCTCCAGAGAAAAGAAAAATTTTGCGTACACACGCTGTTTTCGCTTACTCACGTCAGGTATGGCAACTATGATATTACCGAAATCAGCGAAAGCATACAAAACTGGATGGCCAAAAGCCAACTTCCAAGAAAAACCACCATCCCTTGATATAAATGTTGAAACACTTTCCCGCTCAGAAACCGAAGAGTAGCTCCCAACAATGCCATAGGTTATAAAAACCCCTGCGGTAGGGTTCTCTGCTTGAATGATGTGTTCTAAAGATCAACCCATTATCATTGTGGTTCAGGGAGCAGTGTGCCGTATCATTCATGTCACATTCAAAATACTTCTCATTCTTCCCAGTAGGGTCCACATTTTTCAAGTTCGACCAAGTTTCTCCGTTATCAAAGCTTTTTTTAGTTGTCCAATTATTACTGGAGAACATACGAAAATCTCCCCATAGAGCTCCATTAATGTTTGCAATCTTTCTTAGTTTGAGAAAACGAAGCAGATCTTGAATTGGCATGAGAATAAACGAAAATTTAGATACTAATGAATCAGAGACAAGCAATTGTTTGTTCTCGTTTCTCTTTTGACGAGCTTCCAAAAACACTCTCCCCAAATCATCATGTACCTCAAGAATTGTAAATGATGCTACCGTGTCAGGTAAATAGGCAGATTTAAATGTTTCACTAGTCGAATTCCACATCTTTTCGTTAAAATTTTTGTCGCCCACATCCTCCAACGTCTTTATCAGAACACTGGAGGACAAAATTCGCATTTCAGAAACTAAAAGTCCCTTCAACTCGTGTACCACTTTTGTACTATTCCTTAGATCGGATGTGTAAAATAGAGTGCCATCTCGCTGCTCCCAGTTTTCTTGTATTTCGTGAACACAATATATCCAGTTTTTGTGAAATGGCGATTGGAGTGATGTGGCAGCGAATTGGCATTGCGTGCCAATGGAGCTGATGTCAGCGGTTACTTCATCATGATCCACAGGCGCATCAACCTGTTTGAAACTCTTACCAGCATCCTTAGAAAGATACACAACACTCTCAAATAGGTGAGTACTGTACGAAATTACAGATTTTAAATGTTTCGCCTCGTTTGG
This sequence comes from Zygosaccharomyces bisporus, assembly GCA_003707595.2. NCBI lineage: Eukaryota > Fungi > Ascomycota > Saccharomycetes > Saccharomycetales > Saccharomycetaceae > Zygosaccharomyces > Zygosaccharomyces bisporus. The sequence continues at coordinate 106,487 of PPKA02000001.1, forward strand.
TCACCACAAGTTTCGCCAAATTGCTCACAGGTGAGATAGTTTCTATCAAAAGGATGTGTTTTAATGGAAATATTGCATTTCTTGCTAAATTTACATGGTGATGAAACTTGCCTCCACGTTCTCCATTTGTTCTACGTGATGTACAAATCATAATTTCTACTTTCTGCAAAAGCCCTTTCTTTTCCATCCACCCAAAAATGTGCAATGCTGCCTCCTATCTCTTCCACATCTTACCATCTTCTCCCGTTATCAAAAGATATCTGCAAAACATCGTTTATAAGCAATAATAATGTTTTTGAATCTTCGAATGCCTTCAATGCTGGCGGAAAGTACCCTACAGGTAGATGAATTTCCCTACATATTCTAGTCACTTGGGGAGAGAGATTAATGGCATTCGTCCAAGCCAAAAAAAGGAACCATAGTCAAAGCGCATCTATTTCATCGGCTAATATCTTGCTTCACTAGTAACGCTGTTCGAAATACATTATGTTCACATCTGGCAGTCTGTAAGATCTCGTCTTGGCCTTTTTTTTTTTTTTTTTTGAAACCTTTTTTTTTCTCGAAGAGGCGAAAATTGATTGGAGATCATGTTGTTGCCATGGAATCATTAATAATAAATATGCAAGTTATAACAGTAAACTTACTAATTATAGTAATCTGGTAACAAAGATACTAATAGCTGTATGTGATTATAACTACAAAGAATTAAAATTGAAATAATTTCCAAAATCTCAAGAAAAGGATAGAAATATACGCAGGAGAATGCCAACTTTACTACAAAAGGTCGTTCATTGCTAATGAGACCAAGCAGTCCTTAGAAACGTACATTCATTCATAAAAAAATCGATTCTAGAATAGATTGGGGTGAAATTCCTATGCTATTTTTTCCGAGAAAATTTCGTCAACAAGTATTACCGAAACTGCCAGAGGAACTAAGTTTTGCATTTCATGTTATATTGTAGGTGATATCAAGCACCGTAAAATTTACCTGAATGCTAAAAGTTTTTAAGTAGTGGATAGTTTATTGGGTAATTAAAATTTTTTTCTTCTTGACTCAAGCTCAAATAAAACTTTTCTTTGAAGTAGGGAAATCTTGAAGGCTCTGTTATTCGTTTGGAATGCATAAAATTAACAAGGGCGGTAATTATATCAGTCTTTCCCGAAAAAACAACCATAGTTCCATTTTTTTCCCTTTTTTTACCATTGTATTCATCTTTTGGAAATTTTGTTTTGGCAATAAAGTAAAGTAAGCTTTACGTGGATAAGCGCTGCATCATATAGTTGTTACTAGTGTAAATTTCGAATATTCAACGAGGATATTTGTAATTTCAACGAATAAATTTTGCCCTTGGATCTTGAAGAGGAACAAAAAAAGGTTCAAGCGCTGAGAACTTCATCTAGATAGTCGTTTTTCTTTTAGTTTCCCATATGCTCTGGGGGTCAACAGGCAACATTTCGAAAAAAAAATCATAGCTTTTTTCTCTAGAAGCCACGTCGTTTAAAAATGACCGTAGATTACAAGTGAAAGTGTTGCAGAGAAAATAAAGCTGCCTCAACTTCTTGACATTTTATTTCACTTTAGTTTTATTTTATTATTATTTTTTTTTTTTTTTTTAGTATTTATATGTATTACTTTCTTGCACCACGGAAGAAAATGTCGAATTGCCCGATTCGGAGTTGAAATAAACAAACGTACGAAGATTATAAGCAAGATTTAAAGGCCAAGTTCAAGAAGTGTGATAACTTGTACCAAATAACAAACCACAAAATCTAGTACTTCGCATAAAGCATGAGTTTACGACCCGGAGGTGAAGTAGCTGCTCTTACAGATGATATAAGTAACTTTAGCTTTGACCAAGGAGGCCATAGTTTAAAAAACCCTTTGAGAACGACAATGCTACCCACGACACCATTGAGGAATAAGGAGAATCGCTGCAGCGGTACGCCCTCTCCCACAAAGTCTACCGTCTTCTTGGCGGAGGATAGCTCTACGATGGACATTGACGAGCCCACAAGAGAGTCAATTGACCCGGCAAGTTCCCCAAAGAAGTTGCCGCGAGGATTTCACGAGAAGGCTTCCTCTCATAAAACGCAGAGATTGGTCAGTGTTTGCCAAATGTTCTTTCTGGATTATTACTGTGACATGTTTGATTACGTTATTAGCAGAAGGCAACGTACAAGAAAAGTTTTGGAGTATTTGTCTCAGCAGAAATCTTTGAAGAATACGAGTAACGATACCTTGAATAACGAATGGTCAGGATATGTACAGAAAGAGCACGAAATTCTAAGAAAACGGAGATTGAAGCCGAAGCATAAGGATTTCGAAATGATCACTCAGGTTGGTCAAGGTGGGTATGGTCAAGTATATTTGGCAAGAAAGAGGGACACGAAGGAAGTGTGTGCTTTGAAAATTCTGAACAAAAAACTGCTCTTCAAGCTAAATGAGACAAACCATGTTTTGACCGAAAGAGACATTTTAACAACAACAAGATCAGAATGGTTGGTTAAGCTATTATACGCTTTTCAAGATTCCGAGAGTCTATTTCTTGCGATGGAGTTTGTACCTGGTGGTGATTTTCGTACACTTCTGATCAACACAAGGTATTTGAAGAGTGCCCACGCTAGGTTTTACATCAGTGAAATGTTTTGTGCAGTGAATGCATTGCACGAATTGGGATACACGCATAGAGATTTAAAACCAGAAAACTTTTTAATAGATGCCAAAGGTCACATAAAACTGACAGATTTTGGGCTAGCTGCTGGAACAGTCTCTAACGAAAGAATAGAGAGTATGAAGTTGAGATTGGAGGAAGTAAAAAATTTGGAATTTCCTGCGTTTAAAGAGAAATCTATTGAAGACAGAAGAAACATGTACCACAGACTAAGGCAAACAGAAGTTAATTATGCCAATTCCATGGTGGGATCCCCTGACTACATGGCTTTAGAGGTTTTGGAGGGCAAAAAATATGATTTTACCGTGGACTACTGGTCCCTAGGCTGTATGCTATTTGAGGCCCTGGTTGGTTACACACCCTTTAGTGGATCCTCTACTAACGAGACCTATGAAAATTTGAGACATTGGAAACAAACGTTGAGAAGGCCTCGTCTGGAAAACGGTAAGGCAGCATTTTCAGATAGAACCTGGGAGATCATTACAAGACTGGTGGCTGATCCAATAAACCGGTTGAGGTCCTTTGAGCACGTAAAGAGGATGTCCTATTTCGCAGAGATCAATTTTGAGAGCTTGAGAAATATGTCACCACCTTTTACACCACAGCTGGACAGCGAAACGGATGCTGGTTATTTTGATGACTTTTCTAATGAAGCAGACATGGCCAAATACGCAGATGTTTTTAGGAGGCAGAATAAACTATCGGCGATGGTGGACGATGCCTCTGTGGACTCCAAACTGGTAGGTTTCACCTTCAGGCATAGGAATGGTAAACATGGCTCCAGCGGTGTACTGTTCAATGGCTCCGAGCATTCAGATCCGTTTGCCACATTTTACTAAACTGTATCCTTCTTCTTCTTCATCTACTTCCCACTTTCTTTTCCCTGCCCCTTGTTTATGTTTTTAGTTTTTTTACTCTTCTTCGTGGAGCAATGGGAACATGTTTCCTTTGATCTCATGCTGGATTTTTTAATGCTGAC
>PPKA02000001.1:110237-120391 GCA_003707595.2 Zygosaccharomyces bisporus
TTTTTTTTTTTTTTTTTTTTTTTTTTTTTTTTTTTTTTTTTTTTTTTTTTTTTTTTTTTTTTTTTTTTTTTTTTTTTTTTTTTTTTTTTTTTTTTTTTTTTTTTTTTTTTTTTTTTTTTTTTTTTTTTTTTTTTTTTTTTTTTTTTTTTTTTTTTTTTTTTTTTTTTTTTAATTTTCGTATTGCTGTTATTGATATGATTGACGCTGAAAATAAAAGTTTGACGTGCCGAGCTCATCGAAAATTCAAGATGTCTGTTAAATCAGTAAAAGCTTTAAGATTTATCAAGATGGAAAAGACAAAGATGTATGTATGAAGCCTATGACCCTGCTCCGGAGTTAAAATACTAACAGAACCTAGACTTGTCATTCATATCAAGAAGGATGAAATTCCAATTATTCTAGATAAAGTGAGAAAGTTGAATGCTAAGTCAGGACCCTTCGATAGCGTATTCCTCCTAGGCGACATGGATTTACAACGCGATCAAATCTCAAGCTTGCCAGACTTACCACCTATAATTACGCTGAGCGAAAGTGCTATTGGCCCTAGTGAAGACCAACAGTTAACTATTTTGAGTAAAAATTGCATCTCCCGGTTAAAAAGCGGCCTTAGAGTTGGATGCTTGGCACTGCATGACAATGAGATGGATGGAACTAGTTTTGATGACACATTTAATGAACCCGTTGACATCTTAATAACCCGCGAATGGAGTTCAGCTATTGCAGGAAAATATTCTAATCAGCGCGGGAATACTCGCATCGATGAAGTTATTAAAAAATGTCATCCCAGATATCATTTTGCACACGGAGATAAAAATACTTTTTTTGAATTAGAGCCATTCTGTTGGCCTGATGATCATAGAGTTACCAGGTTTATCAATCTCGCTTCTTATGGTTCCAACAGTAAATGGGCTTACGCTTTCAACATAAATATCTATAACCATGAGAGCTTGTCCGGCGGTCTGATTGAAAATCCCTTTATTGATAATCAGAGGCCGAACAAGCACCTAAGAGAAGATACTGAACCAAATGTATCTGTCAAGAAGACAACAGCGGAAATGAAAAAAATTTTACCCACTGCTTGCCATTTTTGCTTCACAAATCCTGATATAGAAGATCATATGGTGGTATCAATTGCAAGTAAGTCATACATCACAACTGCAAAAGGCCCACTTACTGTTCCAACAGGTAGCATGGATTTTTCAGGCCATTGTCTTTTAATTCCCATCGAACATATTCCTAAGCCTTACAAGGAAGAAAATAACCTTACACAAGATGAACTGCAAGATGAACTACTCAAGTACGAAAACAGTATAGTGAAGATGAATTATAGAAGATTCCGTATGTCTTCTATAGTTTTTGAGATTCACTCTGATGGCATGGTTCACTTTCACAAGCAATTAGTCCCAGTTCCCAGTTACCTCGTAGGCAAGTTTCGGGATGCATTAGATAGACAGGCTCACATTAATAACGAGAAGTTTACTCGTAACCGCAAATTGAAGTTTGATTGTTACAACTCCCAAGAAGACGCAAAGTTCAAAAATATTGTACAAGATCCCAGAAGTAATTACATGATGTTCACAGTGTATGAAACTCCAGAGCTCCCAGGTCAGATATTTTTGGGTCAGTTTGGTCCAAATGATAGGATAGACTTGCAGTTTGGTAGAAGAACCCTGGCATACTTGTTGCGTCTTCCCAATAGAACGAACTGGAGGTCCCGAATGTGTATTCAGGACAAGAAAGAAGAAGAAGTTGAGGTAGAAAAATTTCAAAAAGCTTATAAAGATTACGATATTGCCAAGGCCGTCGATTAATTTATAATATAGTATACCAACATGTATTATTATATATTGAACATTAATTAAAAATCCTCTACCTCTTCTTCTTCATCCATTTCCAATTTTCTTCTACCCCCACTGTTTCTCATTGCACCATACTCTCTTGTTACCTGTTGTTTTTTGACCCTGTCCGTCATTCTCGCAATCTCTTCTTCAGCATCCTGGGCATCTTCTTGAGCATATTGCATAACCAATCTCCGACCAAGCAAGTGCACGCCTTGCAATTGGTCCATTGCATTTTCTGCTTCTTTGGGCAATAAAAACTCGACAAAAGCAAATCCTCTTGCTGACCTGTCAAATTTCTTTGGAACTCTTACAGATTTCAGTTGACCAAAAGAGCTGAACAATTCAAACACATCTTTTCTAGCGGCTTCAAACGGCAAGTTCTTGACGATAATTTTGCCACTCTTTTTGCGGGAACCTTTCGAGTTCGCGGCATTAGCACCTTGTCTATGCGATAGCTTCAATTGCAACTTATGCCCATCCAAAACAGTTCCATCTAATGCAGAAATCACAGCTAATGCATCTTTCTTAGATTTGAATTCTACAAATCCAAAACCCATCGATAAAACTTTGCTGTTATTTACTGGATCAGGTTTAGTTTTAACTTGAGCCACAACGAATCCTCCAAATGACTTGAACTTCTGAGTCAATTGTTCAGTGGTTGTAGCGAAATTCAAGTTTTTGACAAATATAGACACTGTGGGGCCATCAGTATCATCATCGATATTGTCACTGTCCGTAGGGCCGTCTTCAGTTTTCATAAGATCACTGGCAGAAACCTTAGCTTCTTTGATGTTTTGTTCATTATCAACATTTTCAATGGATTCATTTTCAATGGCTTCTCTCGTAAAGCAATCTTTCGGTCCTTTTTCAAGATAAATAATGGTGTCCTTAAACCTTTTATACGCAAGTTTCGTAAATGCGGCTCTTGCAGCTGTTACATCCCTGTATTGCAAGATAGCAATGGTACCGGCTGGAGGCATTAAAAATCTTTCCAGCTTACCAAATGGTAAAAACAACTCTCCGAGTTCTTCGACTGTAGTACCATAGGGAAAGTTTTTGACTAATAATACACGGTCGTCCCTTTGACCAGGCGCTTTAAGCTGTTCGAATTTTGTCAAATCCAAACCTTTGGATTCAAAATATCTTCTAACATCTCCAATCACATGAGCTTCCGCGAGTGCTTGCTTCACCGCAGAACCTGAGTTCTCTGGATCAATCAGTTGAGACTTCTGTAACCCAAGTTTAGAGGCGACACTGCTCAAAACAGCGTCTTGATTCATATACAATGAGTTCCAGGAAAAAGTTTGCTTTGATGCGGAGGCTTTTTTCTTCAATTCCCTCTGCTTTTTCAATGGTAAATTCTTCAAATCAAATTCATCAAGACGATGTGTCTTTTGGGCGTCAGCAGGGAGAATATGCAACAGTCTACCTTGGAAAATTTGTTTGTCTAGCTCGATGTAAGCTTCAAGAGCATCTTTTGGATCTTTTAATTGGACGTATGCAAATCCTTTGGAGCGACCTGTTCTCGTATCCAGTGCAATATGAACTTCTTCTAACTCGCCAAAACGACTAAAAAGCTTTTTAAAATCGTCCTCTGTAGATGTGTAAAGAATATTACGAAGGAATAGACGTCCAGTTTTTCCAATTTTCTCCATTGCCAGTTCTTCTTCCGAAAGAAGTAGTTGTTCCTGTTCTTCCTCTTGTGGTTCCTGGTTCTTGTCCTGCTCATTTTCTTCATTTTCTTCATTTCGATCATGCCTTATGGGCACATTCTCACCTTCTCTAATTCTCACACGTCTTTGTTTGAACCAATCGAGATCAGAAACTTGCTCATTTCTTGCTAATTCGTCTTGCGGCTGTTCATTTTGCGACTGCGACTCGAATGCATCCAAACTAATTACGGGTTCCTCCTCTGGCGTCTGATCCTTTTGGGCTACTTGAGGTTGATTCAAATCCATATACTCATCATCACTGTCTTCCTCACCTTTTAGCGCCAAGGCATGAGCTAAGAGCGAATTGCCTTGAACCTGTTGAGGTCTTGGTTCTTCCTGAGATGTTTCTGGAGATTTTCCAATCTTCTCCCAGGAGGTGACCTGTGAACTGGGTTTCATAGTCTCGATGAACTCTTGCAGTTTCCTATTCTTTTCGATCTCAGCGTCTATTTCAGATTTCTTATCCTTCTTCTCCTTCTTTGGCTTCTTTTCAGCTTTTCCCAGTTGCTCCTCACGTTCTCTGAGTCGTTTGAGTGCCTCTCTCTTCCTTACCTTATATGGTTGAGGTACTGCAGGGTCCGCAAAACTCTTGGCAATTGACACCTCAATCTTGGAAGTATCAATAAAAGTTTCATTGAAGTATTTTACAGCATCTACTGCGTCATCCTCATTTCGGTATCCAATAAATGCAAATTTTCTACTTTGCCCCTGCCTATCTCTTGGCACCTTGACATCTGTGATTAAATCGCCAACACTTGAAGTAGAGTGCTTTTGTATTAGCCTTGAAGTGAACCGCTCCTTCAGTTTCTCATCAGTCAAGTACGTGGGCAGATTCTTGACAATAATTCGCGACATGGTCGGTACCAGTATTTATTCTTTTATTCTTACTTCACAATAATCTCTACAAATGAAATGCGATGAGATGCAATGAAATGCGATGAGATGTGAACAACCTGAAATTTTTCACCACAATGAAAAGGGAAAAAATTGCACCGGACAAGAAGCACGGCAGAACCTTCCTACAGGTAACGTACACAATTAAGATATCTTAAGGGACTACAACAAGTGCAGAATTTCAGATAGATTTAAGTCAAATCTATTGGCGTACTCTTTGGTTTTCTTCTTTGTACATTAGACAGGTCGCTCGCCGTGAAAAATTTTTCAGTCGGGTCTGGAAAATCTTCCTAGGCCTGAAGCTCTTGATAAGGATTTCTTCAATGAAACACTAGTTCTTGTTCGACAATAGATGAACAAGTGCTTGCGCCTCGTATCTGTAACTTTTCCAGCAAAATATAGAGGGTCTTTTTCGAGAAGAATTGGTGTATCTTTGTGGACGTCGAAGGAGCTTTTGAATAGAAGTCCACCCATAGTAGCGCAACAAGTTAGACGATTTACCATGAGTGATCTCGAACATTTACCACCTGTCGATCCAGTAACAGGCGAAGTGATCATCAATCCGAAGAAAGAAGATGGCTCTGAGAAAACTCCCAAGGAAATTGAGAAGGAGAAGAAGAAAGCTGAGAAGCTTCTGAAGTTTGCAGCTAAACAGGCTAAGCAGCAGGCCAAAAAGGCTAGTGGTGAAAACAGCGAAAAGAAAGATAAGAAAAAGAGCAAGAAGAAAGAGGCTGAGCCAATACCTGCCTTTGTGGATAAGACTACTCCAGGCGAAAAGAAAATACTTTTGCCCTTGGACGATGCATCTTTGAAAGCCTATAATCCCGCCAATGTGGAATCCTCTTGGTACGATTGGTGGGTTAAATCAGGTTTTTTCGAGCCTGAATTCACCGCTGACGGTAAAGTAAAACCTGAAGGTGTGTTTTGTATCCCAGCACCTCCACCAAATGTCACTGGTGCCCTGCACATTGGACACGCTCTTACTATTTCAATTCAGGACTCTTTGATTAGATTCAACAGAATGAAGGGCAAGACTGTGTTATTCCTTCCAGGATTTGACCATGCTGGTATTGCCACACAATCCGTTGTGGAGAAGCAAATTTGGAACAAGGAACAAAAGACTAGACACGATTACGGTAGAGAGGCTTTCGTAGGCAAAGTTTGGGACTGGAAAACTGAGTATCACGACAGAATTAAGTCTCAGATCAAGAAATTAGGCGCGTCTTACGACTGGAGTAAAGAGGCGTTCACTTTGGATCCCAAGTTGAGCAAAGCTGTTGTAGAGGCCTTTGTTAGACTGCACGACGAAGGCATCATATACCGTGACAATAGATTGGTCAACTGGTCTGTTAAGTTGAATACTGCAATTTCCAATTTAGAAGTGGAAAACAAGGATATTAAAGGTAGAACCTTGCTCAGTGTGCCCAATTATGATGAGAAGATTGAGTTTGGTGTCTTGACGTCATTAGCTTATCCGGTGGTAGACAGTGACGAAAAGCTAATCATTGCAACTACGAGACCTGAAACCTTATTCGGTGATACCGCCATTGCAGTGCATCCTGATGACCCTCGTTACAAACACTTGCACGGTAAGTTTGCACAACATCCATTCTTGGATAAAAAGATTCCTATCATATGCGACAATGAAGCCGTGGACATGGAATTTGGTACCGGTGCTGTTAAGATTACTCCGGCTCATGACCAGAACGATTACAACACCGGTAAGCGTCACAACTTGGAGAGCGTCAACATTTTTACTGATGACGGTTTGTTGAATGAGAACTGTGGTCCTGAATGGCAAGGTACGAAAAGGTTTGATGCTAGAAAGAGAGTCATTGAGCAACTAAAGGGTAAAGGCTTGTTTGTGGGTCAAGAGGACAATGAAATGACTATCCCAACTTGTTCGAGATCTGGTGATATCATTGAGCCTTTGTTAAAACCGCAATGGTGGGTTGCTCAATCTGCCATGGCTAAGGAAGCCATCAGAGTCGTAAGAGAAGGTAAAATTACTATTACGCCTAAATCTTCTGAGGCTGAATACTTTCACTGGCTAGAGAATATTCAGGATTGGTGTATTTCTAGGCAATTATGGTGGGGTCACCGTTGTCCCGTTTATTTTGTTGATATTGAAGGTCAAGAAAACTCTCAAAGCGAGGACAAATACTGGGTTGCCGGTAGAACATTACAAGAGGCTCAAGAAAAGGCTTCTGCGAAATTCCCTAACACTAAGTTCACTTTGCATCAAGATGAAGACGTTTTGGATACTTGGTTCTCTTCTGGGTTATGGCCATTTTCTACTTTGGGTTGGCCCAATAAGACACAGGACATGGATACCTTTTATCCATTTTCCTTGTTGGAAACTGGTTGGGATATTTTATTCTTTTGGGTCAGTAGAATGATTCTACTGGGTATCAAGTTAACTGGCTCCATCCCCTTCAAGGAAGTCTTCTGCCACTCTTTGGTTCGTGATGCTCAAGGCCGTAAGATGTCAAAATCCTTGGGCAACGTCGTCGATCCTCTAGACGTCATTTCTGGTATCAAACTAGAAGATTTGCACGCCAAACTTTTGACCGGTAATCTGGACTCTAGAGAGGTGGAAAAGGCCAAGGCTGGTCAAAAGGAATCGTACCCCAATGGTATTCCACAGTGTGGTACTGATGCGATGAGATTTGCTCTCTGTGCTTATACAACTGGTGGTCGCGATATTAATTTGGACATAATGCGTGTGGAAGGTTACAGAAAGTTCTGTAACAAGATCTACCAAGCTACGAAGTTTGCTCTAATGAGATTAGGCGAAGGCTATCAACCACCTGCTAGGGAGGCCTTGTCTGGCAACGAATCACTGGTAGAAAAATGGATTCTACATAACTTATCCACGGCCGCCAAGGAAATCAACGAGGCCATGGATAAGCGCGAGTTTTTACCAGCAACCAGCCAAATCTACGAGTTGTGGTACTCAATCTGTGACGTTTATATCGAAAACTCGAAGTATTTGATTCAAGAAGGCACAGAAAAGGAGCAGAAATCTGCCAGAGATACTCTTTACACTCTTTTGGATAATGCTTTGAGATTAATTCATCCATTCATGCCCTTCATTTCGGAAGAGATGTGGCAGCGTCTCCCTAGACGTGCTGATGAGCGCGTTCCAACGTTAGTGAAGGCTGCTTATCCAACTTACACACCTGAATATGACAATTCGAAGGCTGCTCAAGACTATGATTTAGTGTTAAGTATCACCAAGGAGGCACGTTCTTTGCTTGCTGAATATAGCATCTTGAAGAACGGCAAAGTATTCGTGGAATCTAATCACGAAGAGTCCTTCGAGACTGCTGTTTCTCAAAAGGATTCGATGGTTTCCATGATTAAGGCCATTGAAGAAATCACCGTCGTGCGTAAAGTTTCTGAAATTCCAGAAGGTTGCGTGCTGGCTTCTGTGAACCCTGAAGTCAGTGTGCATTTGTTGGTGAAAGGTCACGTAGACATTGATGCTGAAATCACTAAGGTACAAAAGAAATTGGAGAAGGCCACCAAGACAAAGCAATCCATTGAAAGTACTATAGCTAGCAAGGATTATGAAACGAAGGCCAACGCCGAGGTTAAAGAGGCCAACAAGACCCGCCTGGATAACGCGGTTGCTGAAATCGAAGGGTTTGAAGTCACAATAGAAAACTTGAAAAAATTAAAACTGTGATCTAAAAAATATAGAGTTTTTAAACATATAAGCGCACTGTCAAATAGTTGTTCGTATTATTTCAGAAGTTATGCGGTCGGCTACCACTTTCCTCATATCTTGGACCAGCTCTAAACACCTCTGCTCCCCCTTCTGTAAGCCGTCAAATAATTCAGTTTCTGTAAAATCACCCGTACTATCAAGAAGCAAAATATTCCGGACTTTTTTTCCTTCCTCAACAAGTTCCAATGCCAGTGTGTGTACAGATTGTGATACTTGCAATTGAGGGCCTGTTGGGTCGATGACTATCTCACCTTTTATCACTGCCAGCGAGACGCTGCATGTCATACCAAACAGTCCAATTCCGGCGTCAATTAGTGCCAGTGTAGCTGCGTTTATGCAGGCACTCAACTCTCTCTGAGTAAATTCTGATTCAGGTTCTCCGGCCTCCATAATTTGGCAGGTTATTTGACAAAGTTTTCTTGGATAGAGGTATCTGGCAATTAGTGGGGTCAAGACTCCGCGAAGTCGGTCTTCGATAAGCTTCTCTCTAGTATTGGGGACACCTCTTGCGGGCCGAACAATGACTTCTAAAGCCAGTTGGGTTGGCAATTCTTGTCTCGCCTTGGGTTCTATGGGGCCTGTGACAGAGCAAACGACTTTTGTGTTTTTGAATTCATACTGTGAGGATCCATCCACATGGTTTAGAAACCCGACAGAGGCAGCAATAGACATAATAGTCTCCTATAGGTTGACTGGCGATAGTGATATTAAAGCGATGAGCCTGATTCGAAATTTTGAAATTTTCGTTATATTCGTAGCGAGCAATCCAGCGTTCGAGAAAACAAGATGAGAAAAAAAAAAAAAAACGAGAATAAAAATTAAATGAGTTGTAATGAAATTGAATAAAGGATAGCTGCTCATCGCAGAGTTAATATCAGATTCTTACGGATAAATTGAAACCATTGCTCAAACTATGGCCAAATAATTATGAGTAGCAAGGACCACCTTCGTAAAGGGGAAAATACCGAGGTGTCCTTAAGTCTAGTAGCAGGTTCAATATCTGGGATGTTAGCAAGGACTTTAACGGCTCCGATGGATACAGTCAAGATACGACTGCAGGTGATACCCGTGGCGGATAAATCTCAAGGAATTGGCTTATGGAGGATCGTTAAAGATTTGGTACGACAAGAGGGCCTCAGAGGATTTTGGAAGGGTAATGTGCCCGGGTCCGTCATGTACGTGGTATATGGCGGAGTTCAATTTAGTTCATATTCTTTTTACAATAACGCCCTTAGTGGCGTCGGCTGGAGTCCTCAATTTCACGGTTGGATAGTAGGTGCTTTGGCTGGAGTGACGAGTAGTACAGCTTCTTACCCCTTTGACGTATTGAGGACAAGATTTGCTGCAGATAGGCAAGTAAGACTTTCTAGTTTTAGTAAAAGCATCGCTGAAATTTGGAACACCAAGGGTTATCGGGGCTTTTTCAAGGGATGTTCTTCCTCGATGTTGATCATATCGATGAGTACCTCGATCATGTTCGGTACCTATGAAAACATTAGGGTTTACTGCGACAGTACAAGAAAATACTATGGCTCTACGCAATGGCATCATATCCTGGAGAATAGTGCTAGCTCTTTGGGCGCAACAATTGCGAAGTTGGCCACCTTTCCCCTCGATACAGCTCGTCGTCGTCTGGTGATTAGCGATTCCGCGAATGAGTCTCTGTTTACCCAAACAGCCGCTATTTATGAAAAGCACCGGGGGGCTGGAGTCTTTAAGATCGGTTTGCAAATTTTACGACATGAAGGAATTCTGGCGCTTTATAGGGGGATCCCGCTTGCGCTTCTGAAAAGCGTGCCAACTACAGCACTGACTTTTTGGGCTTATGAGGCTTGCATGAGATTTCTTGCCAACTGACGGAATTTTTTTCTACTCGTTTCACGATTATTTATTAATAGCTTATTTATTTATTTCATTTGTCTTTCAATATTCATGGGTCGTTCTCTATACTTGAAATGGCATACCTTTGAAGGG
>PPKA02000001.1:120491-342819 GCA_003707595.2 Zygosaccharomyces bisporus
AAAAAAAAAAAAAAAAAAAAAAAAAAAAAAAAAAAAAAAAAAAAAAAAAAAAAAAAAAAAAAAAAAAAAAAAAAAAAAAAAAAAAAAAAAAAAAAAAATCAGAGCCCATGCTTGACGACCAGAACACAAGCCAGCTGTAAAATATGGTTATTTGAAACCATATGGATGGGCAAGATCCGTCCTACTTAGTAATACACACAGTGTCATTGGATCAGAGTGACCCGCGACCAGTTGGGTATGACTGCCAATCTCGTACGTGAAAAAGAAAGAGCCCACAAGCTAACTTCTGCAGGCGCTGTTACCAAGCGTTTGTCTGACTTGTACACTCGAGTGCATTACTAGGCTCTTGCTGGCACTCCGATGCTCGCTTGTGCCCGCCGGCCATTGCTTCGCTCCACCCGAACTTAGTTCGCTTCGCCGGCCGTTGAAATAACAACAAGTACGCACACACCTAACTAACTCTTCCAAACTGACCTCCCCCTCCAATGGCATCTTCCAAACCCGTCGCACATACGCTGATCACCCCCCAACATGTCCTATGGTATATCCCGAACCAGATCGGATACGTTCGAGTGATCACCATGGTCATCTCGCTGCTCACCATGAGTAGCCATCCAGTCTACACCACCTTCATCTACGGTATCTCCTGTCTCTTGGACGCCCTGGATGGCACTATGGCACGCAAGTACAACCAGGTGAGCAGTTTGGGAGCGGTTCTGGACATGGTCACCGACAGATCTACCACGACATGCCTCATTTGCTACCTGAGCGTCTTGTACCCACGCTGGTGTGCCCTTTTCCAGTTGCTAATCGCATTGGACCTCTCCTCGCATTACATGCACATGTACGCCAGTCTCACCGGCGGGAACACGTCACACAAGCAAGTGGGTCCCGAGTCTTCAAAACTGCTTCACTGGTACTACACAAGAAGAGATGTTCTATTTACCATATGTGCCTTCAACGAGCTATTCTATCTGGGACTCTACCTCTACGGTTTTGCCCGTTTTGAAAAACTGGGTCTAAGTATTGTGCTACTATGCTTACCTGGATATGTATTCAAGCAGGTATCCAATGTCATCCAGTTGAACCGTGCAGCGTTGATCCTTGCGTCTATAGACGCCAAGCAGGCGAGTAAAAGCGCATAGGGAATGCTGCCCTATAAGTTCATGACACCTGACACCTCGTATTTTCATATACTTTTCTTCCAGCTAATCGTATATCCTTCTCTCTTTCTTTTTTTTTCTGCTTTTCTTTTTTTTCCCGACCGATTATTCCACCACCTTCCATGGCTTTCGAACGCTCTCCTCCGAAAAAAGCAGGGCGGCTAATATCGGACTACCGATTTAAGCGCAGCTGGAGCGCCGTAGGAGGTAAACATAGCGCGACGAGCGCGGCTATTTCTGATGCGGGGCGAGAAAATAAGGGGTACGCCGCCCAACGGGACAGCGAGCTGGCGGCAAACATATAAAGGGAAGGGGATGGAGACACGACATGTCGTAATACTCGACATCTTTTGTGTTACTTGATTCCGCCTTCCTTTGCAGATTACAGGGGTTCTAATGGGCAGCTGTACACTGCTTTCCCACCGATGCAGCCGCTAGGAGGTATGCATGATTCCTCATAACGATGGTGGCACACTGTACGTAATGCTGCTGACCAGGCGGTCATGTCTTTTTTAATTTTTCCTTTTTTTTTCTTCGAGACGGCTCGTGTTTGCCGCTGACGAGGCTGCCGCGCGCTTGTTTTTGAGGCGGCTGCTGTGTGCAGTACATGGGTGCTGCAGGGCGGACAAGAGAGTCCGATTTAATTACGACTAACTAAGCTTTCTGTGCATGAGAGCGTTGGACTGTGTGCCGTGGGGGTGCATCCCGCGTGAAAGGTGGTGTGGCAGCGTGCCCCTGGCGGTTACATTGGCTGAGATTCCGAGCGAAAAAAAAAAAAAAAAAAAAAAAAAAATAGAACGTCTCGTGTTCGCTCGATTCTGTGTGGATAGCACTGCGCGCTAGTTGAGACGGCGGCTGTGGCCATCTAGACCCATGAGCGGGTGCACCATCCAATCGGCACGCGGCGGCTGTTCGTGACGAGTAGTGTCTGGGAACGAAGGAAGTAAGGTGAGGAACGCAAAGCCCAGGGTCGCTGGGGCTGGATCAGCACTGTTTCCCCACTCGCGCTCTCCCGTTCTTTTCCGTTCCGTTCTGTTCGTTTCCCGTTAAGCTTCAGCGGCCTCCTCACTTTCAATGCCTTCCGATTTTCTGTTTTCCTTCCGTTATTTTGTTTTTTTCTTTTGTCTTTTTTTGTCCTTTCTTTTCTTCTATTTTGCCTCTATTTTTCTTCTGTCTTGTGAAATCGCTTGAACGAGACTCAATTCAACAAACGAAGACGCTCTTTTGCAACAACAACAACAAGGTGAACCTTTGGCTACAACAGTTCTGCAGATGAACCCTCTGGATTGTACGATCGAGTACCTGCTCGGCCTGCCAGCCCCTGCTGTACTCACTACCCATGTCCTGCCCTGGTGCGAGCAGCATGGGCTGATCACTTCGCGAGAGTTCGCGAGCAACCTTCACACGGCCCTTTACGTGGCATTGTTCTACCAGGTGTGCTTTGTAGTGGGCAAGTACTTGATTTTCCCCCCCTTGGTCAGATGGAGAAAACCTCACGATGCAGTTAAGCTCGTTGACCAGAGCTCTGTGCATTTTGTGTCGTTTGTGCAGAGCGTCGTCGTGCTGCGCCTGTCGATAGAGTTTCTTTTATCGGAGTATTACCATCCCCGATTCACGGACCCTTGGACCCGTATCTTTGGCACAGATGGGCAGACTACAGCCATTGTGACCTTTGCCATGGGTTATTTCCTATGGGACATCTACATCTCGAGTGTGTATTCCACTTTACCTTTCGTCCTACATGCAGTGGTCTCCACTGTCGTTTTCTGCATAGGCATGAAACCTTACATTCAGTACTACGGGGGGGTTTTCCTCATGTTTGAACTGTCCAATCCGTTCCTTAACATACGTTGGTTCTGCATCAAGTACTCGACTCGCACTAACGTATTGGCGCAGTGGTTCGAAACGGCGAACAACTTATTGCTTATGCTGGTCTTCTTCTTGGCACGTATCGTATGGGGGTGGTATCAGATCGCTAATTTGGCCTACGATTTCTGGCTTGTGCGCCACGATCCAAGATTTCTGCCCCTCGATTCGATCGTCATCGTCGTCGGCAATTTCGTGCTTGACGTGTTGAACGTTGTCTGGTTCTCTACTATGGTTAGCGTCGCCATCAAGACCGTAAGGGGCACTCACTAGCTACTACTTAATACCTCCTCTTCTTTTCTATATAGACAGTTTGATCTTTATGAACCACGTAGTCGCTGGTTTGATAGGTCGACACGAGGGGATTAAAATTCGGCTATAAAAAGACGAACAATTTTAACCCTTTCCTTACACACTCTGATCCGGATAAAGGCGCAAGAAGAACAAGGATGTCTGACTATTTTAGCCTACCTGCACGAGGAGGTGGGACTTCTGTTGCTGGCACACCGGGTGAAGATGGTGCCAACTCCGAGAGGTCCTCCCAATACTTCATGGACGTCGGCAACGGTGCGGAATCCATCCAGACTTCGCTGGGCTCGCCGCCAGCTACTCATGCTGACCACATCTTACCTAAGGATGATCCTAAGTCCCCGTACCACGTCGATGTGCCTGTACCAAGTGGTATGACCTTGGACACGTCTGGCGGTCCATCTGATGATCACGACAGTAAATATGTGAGGGAGTATCCAACGGATATCCTTGTGGATCGGTTCAAAAAATGGCGAAAGATCCTAAAGGGAATCGCCGCCTATCTGAGAGAAGTGGCGTTTGCACAAGAGCAGTTTGCCAGAATCAATTTTCAATTAAAGGGCAGTGTCAAGTTTCCCTTCCTTACTGATCTAGAAGAGGGTACTAACAAGATCATTGATCCCTTCGATCGGAGGGGAGCTGTTAAACGGCAGCAGCCCATGACTTTGGCTCAGCAGCGGGAGCAGCAGCAGTTGCAGCAGCAGCAGGAAATGCTGCAGCAGTTACAGCAGCAGCAGCAGCAGCAGGAAAATTTTGGAAAACCGCAAAGAGACGTCAGCGAAGACCACGGTGTCGATGATGATTTCCAAGCTGTGAGAACTGACTGTGATACAGCAGCCCCTTCAGGTTTTCTTACCTTTGGATCAGGGTCCATTCAGGACATTCAAGTGGTACTGAAAAAGTATCACTTGTCACTGGCGGCCCAGCAACTAAAAACCTCTAAAGAGATCACTCATAACCTGCTACCTCGTATCGAAGACTTGCGCAAAGATCTGCATTTGAAGATCAAAGAGATCAAAGAATTGTCGGGTGATTTCAAAACTAACATCAACGAGCACGTAGCCATCACTGGCCAATTGCTCAACAGATACATCGCCTCCATCAAATACATGACTACTAGTACAGCCGAGGGCGATCACATCAAGTTGCAGAAAAAAGGCACACAACTGAAGCCAAAACACGACCCTTATCTGCTGAAATTGCAGCTAGATTTGCAGTTGAAAAGACAATTACTTGAGGAAAATTACTTGCAAGAAGCCTATGTCAATTTACAGAACTCGGGCATGGAGTTGGAGAAAATAGTTTATGGTAAGATCCAACAGTTCCTGCAAAAGTACTCTGCTTTGATGGACGCAGAGGCCAAACTTATGATTAAAAACCTGTGTCGGGAATTGCAGCAGGGTATTTTGTCCAAACCACCTGCCTTCGAGTGGGATAAATTCGTAGGTCATCATCCAGCGTGCTTACTCAACTGGAAATCCACCGATCCCTACCCTCCTTCCAGGAAACTTTCCGATGTGATTTATCCTCAGATGAAATCTCCAATGGCAAAATGCGTTCGAGCTGGCTACTTGGCCAAAAAATCCAAGTATCTGAAAAATTACAACAAAGGATATTTCGTCCTGACTTCCAACTACTTGCACGAGTTCAAATCGAGTAATTTCTTTAACGCCACAGTGGCTAGTACACCAGACCCCAAGAGTGGTCAAAGCACCTCGTTGTCTGTCACACAAGCTGCGAAGGCCTCCTTGGTGCCCTTGATGAGTATTCCTTTAAATGACTGTATTTTGACAGAGGCTTCTGACGAGAAATTCGTCCTCATTGGTAAGCCCACTTTTAACGCAATTGAAACTCGAAAAGTAACACCCACCGCTTCATCTGCTAGCATCCATGCGTCGCACTTGAATGATGCTCCAGCTCAACTGACGAAGCACACAAAGCATACCATCGGTAAATTACTAAAAGGTGGCAAGAATAAAATTTCCCCTGCTCCTCCTGCTCCAAAAAAACCGGAGGAAAATGATGAAATGA
The DNA here is from genome assembly GCA_003707595.2 of Zygosaccharomyces bisporus. Lineage (NCBI taxonomy): Eukaryota > Fungi > Ascomycota > Saccharomycetes > Saccharomycetales > Saccharomycetaceae > Zygosaccharomyces > Zygosaccharomyces bisporus. Next base: position 125,861 of record PPKA02000001.1, read on the forward strand.
TGACCTTGTACACAGCAACTCAGCAAGAACCCAACAAGACCATTAGTTGGTCCTTCAAACCGCCATCTACTAATACAACCGAAGATGATATGAAACAGTTTAGAAAATGGGGTCATGATTTGAAGAACTTGACAAGCTTCCACAACGCAAAAGACAGATCAAAGTTTATAGAGGATCGTATGATTAAGGCTAACTACCGTAACAGCCGCAATCAGCTGAAGCATACCAATAGCACCCTGAGCATGGTCACAGGCGATAATTTTTTGCGCAATGATCTGTCTTCCATGAGATCCAGTAGACCTCAGCACATCCAATTAAATAATACAGCGACGGCACCGGATCTGTCAGTCTACCGGTCCAAATGCAATACCCCTGCAGTTGACGACAATGGTAATTTGATCACGGTAGGTGAAAAGAGAAATTTGCCCTCCAATACGAGCATGAGTCCACCGCTAGCGTCACCACGCTACTCTGAGCATTCAGAAAGCTCTCCATCTATTAATATGATGAATCAACAACCTACGTTCCCTTCCGCAGGAATGACTATCACCAGTAAAGGCATTTCCCCAAGTGCTACCGTCTTAAATGCATCACCAGTGGCTTCACCAAATCAAAGAAGTGTGTCGCAGCCAGCTAATGCTTCTGGTACAACTCCAACCAGCGGTGCTAGTGCAACCTCCGCCAGAAGTGGTAACTCAGGAGGTAGCGGTGGTGGTTATTTCGCCATCCCTGTAAGAAATCAAGGGGATACTTCTCAAGGTTCCACCCCATCATACGTAGAGGCATCAGAGAGTGCCACCCAGCCCCCATTGCCACGAACAGCTAGCTATACAGCCGTAGCAAGACACTACGGTGGTGCTCCATCCCAACCGAGCGCTGTTCAAAGGTCCATCAATGCGGCCTCCCCTTTACCCAAGGTTAGACTAAATGATCAAGAAATCGATCAAACGGCAAGTACCCAAAATATTATGCAGTCGGGCGACTCTTCAGAATTCCCTGGTTTGAGGAAGCATGCTAGTGCGGGTGACATTCCTACAGTGAGTAGCGAGTCTGCAATCGATGCGGGCGTTGCATCCCGGCCTTATTTGACAAAAAATAACGGCAGTCAAACGAGTTTAAATACAGTGTCTCCTAGAACGCATGCCATAAGAAAACACAAGAAGAATGTCTCCTTCAGCTCATTGAACAGTTTGATGTTTTCCAAGAAGAATGCAAACAATGCAAACTCCAGTGGTGGTCAGGCTGCAGACCAGTTTATGAGCGGTGGTATTCGAGAAGATGAAGGTGATGGTGATAATGATTCTCGAACCATTAAACTGCATAAATCAATTTACTCCTAGTTGCGAGACATAATTATACTTTTGAATGAGTAGCTTTTTTCGAAGGGAGATTATACATATATGCATGGATAGCTATATCTTTGTTAACTCCTCCTATATACAACGGTTTTTTCTTTTTTATGTTACCTCTACTCAATTTTATCACCAAGAATATGAAAGTTCCTACTACAATACAGCAGCCCACCAGTGACCTGACTATTTTTAACCAGAATGTCATCCACTTGTCCAACCCATATTTCGTGATCACCAACTCTAAACGAATCCTTCTTCTGACAAATGAGGACTCTTTCAGAGTTTTGCAATATGGGTATAACTAGATTAGTTCCCTCCAATTTATACGTCTCATAGTGTTCATGTTCCACCAAATCCTCGAAGGGTCTTGTCGGAGAAAAAGTAGAATCGTCCTCGTTTTTAATGGCTCCTTTGCTGAAGATTTTGGCCAGCTCGATTGATTTGGAATTGGGTTTCAGCAAGTGAACAGCAAAATATTGATTATCATGGAGAGATTCAGAGGTAAAAGAGGGCAATTGCAGGTTAAATTGAATCATAGGGAAAGGCTTCAGTGCCAATGAAGTGACAGAAGAAAGTGTCAGTCCTCGAAACGACTTGTGAGATACATCTCTTTTGCTTGCAGACGATAAAATCATTGCTTGGTTTGCTATTCTGCCCATACACTCCTTGTATTTGCCTTGCGTAATTAGATGTTTGCTTATGGTAGATTGTAGCCTGAAAAAACTATGCTTCATGATTATAAAAGCAGTTTCGAGGCTTTTATTCCCCGATGCTTCGATCTTTTAGTTCAAGTTATATTATATTGTTGAAGACTGGCATGTTTTAAACTTTTCGCGCGACTAGTATGTGTCAAGAAAATTGATGTTAAAAAGGTTTATAACAATCCCCTGTAACTACGGCCAACTTATCAAAATGGTGCTTACTCATGACCTTTATAGGTCGCTACTTATTCGAAGAGGCTCTGGTTATAAAGAGACAAAAAACCTACAAGTTCCTAATCTGACGTCGCCCTTAAGCACAAAGTTTGAAAGATGGTCTGGCAAGAGAAAAAAGCTATATTTTCAAAATGAAGATTCGATGATCACCCAAGGAATAAAGGATTTTGGTCTACGGAATAATGTTTTTGCAAGTTTATTGGCCTCCCCCATGAGATCCGAAAGGAATTGTAAAACTAAAATACCAAAAGATTTTTTGATACAATTAAACTTAAGGAAGAAGCAATACCAAGGAGCCTCCAAAAAAAGTCTAGAGCTGATACCGGCTGTGGAAGCATCAAAATTAAGTTCGAGCTCATATGTGGTGAACTCTCGCCGATTACTCCGAGAGCAAATTAAAAATGCATCCAAATGGGTTCCTCCTCAGGCACTCACATCTAATTTACGATATTTTCAATTGGCAGACGTGGACATAGACAAAGCATTGTTTTTATCTGGATATGAATCGAAACTTGAACGCTCGATACGAGAAACTGTACCAGAAAAAATCACTTCAGAAACGCAATTTAAAAATTGGGATGTTATAATGCTTTGGGATCAAAAAAATGACAAGGCGATAGAGCTTCGTGAACAAGCTTCTGATGAAAACGGCAAAGTTATAGTTATATTATTCAATTTAAGGAACATTGATGGCTCTTTGAAGTCCTTTATGCGTGATACATTAATAGGACACGATAACGGTATCGTACTCCGATTTTCTGAGACTCAAAGGCTTGTTAAACTTTTGTACAAAAGTATAGCCTACTATGCTCATTAATCATTAAAATATTTTGAACTACTTAAGTGTTGGAGTTGTCATTGATATCCAGTAAATTTACACAAATTTTACGGGTAAACCATAGACTACAGGAGCCGCACCATTTAAATACTTTAAATGGCATACATCCCTGGAATAGGATACAGCCAAACACACGCTGGTCTCTTCTTCAAATGACGAATCATTATGCATCACATCGTTCCCATTATGAAAGAATTTAATTTTTTTGAGCATGCTTTCACTAAATTTGTCAATATCTTTATCAGTAACGTCCCATAGATTACCTAGTGCGAGCGGGCAACCCCCCAAGAGGTAGGAATATATGGTACCTGTTGATTCCAAATTTTGATAGAATTTCTTAGATGCTGAAGAACACCCTAATAAAAAGCTTGGAGCAATTTTGCCGCATTTCTTTATTTCTTTAAGACGAGCATATTGTTCACCACCGCCATGGCCTAAATAGACAAACACATTGGAAAGACTTAGCATGTTGAGAAAGGTTATTTCATCTGGTTTACAATTGACAAGTAACCTGGATTCTTTTTTATTCTCGACGATTTTAGAAAATTCATCTAAAAACCTGGACTCGGTTCTGCTTAAGTCACCTTGAGGGTTCAGAATTATCGATATTTTGCTGCTCAGTGATACTTCAGGGCTCAAATTGTAATTGTATTTTTTTAAAAGGTCATTAAGGCTAGCGTAAGATGGGATTCTGCTGATGGATGTCGAGTTCATAAATGAAAGACATTCCCAGGGAAATATATGGCAGGCGCTACCCACGATCAGAAACGTGTGGACTGACTGGTCATGATCGCGCAGTCGAGCTCTGAATCTCCTTATTTGCTCTTCCAGGTGGAAGTGTAACCCTCCGAAATCTATCTCGTCGTATGCATTTTCCTCCCCTTGAAATAGCAATATGTCGAGAACGAAATATAACAAGTCTTCCATCATGAAAGCAAAATGATCATCTTGCGGATTTAGCTTAAGCATCAGCTCAATTATCCAACTGTCTATTTGCGTGAACATAGAGGGGTCTCCATATTGCTTCCTACTTGGTAAATTTTGGTGTAATATTTCGTTAACTTTTAATGCAAACTCGTCCAATAATCCAGGCTTAATGATTACGGGATTAAACATTCCTTTTAAACTGCTAAACCAATAATGTTCGATATTTTGGAGTAGCATATTCAGGCGCCTGTCGAGATCATAACGAGTTTCCCACCATTTTCTTCTCTCTTCTTTAGTTTTTATCTTGTTCGTGACTTCAATAGACGTACTGTTATTACTTTCCTCAATGATTGACATTAGTTCTTCTCGTGCATCATGGAAGGTTAGTTTATAGCTGTCCAAGTCTCTGGCGTATGCTCTGTTCAATGGCACGCGCAAATTTAGCCTTCTTCCAAACTTTGATTCAATTTTCGAAAGCAAAAGGCTCTCGTTTTCCGCACTGACATCTATTGTTATCACATTAAAAGGCAAATCGCACTTTTCAAAGTTCTCTTGGACGTGAAACAGTCTTTCCCTTTCTACCAATACAGGGGAAGCCAACTTATTCATCGGTAGCAAGTCAAAACTTCCATAAATCTCGCTGTTAACATTAATAAGGTTTTTATCGTGATATAATGGCATGTACCTCGGAAGATCAGAAAAGGCCAGCTCTTTTGTCAAATCAATTTCTCCAATTCTCTTCGGACAGACGCTTGAAAGTAAAAATAAAGTAAAAGAAAAAAATGATGCCACTTGCGACAACTCGTAGTTTTTTAGACATTCTAAGTTCATAACCTCCATCAAATGTTTTAGTTTTTCTAGATTGTCAATGGCTGCGGCTCTATCAAATTTCTGTTTCATATGTTTGCCCTTTGGGGTCATGCTGGATGACCTCGGGGACGCATTTACGTTTGCGGTTAAATGCAACTTATGGGACACTCGTAAATTGCATTTTGGATCATCTTCAAAATTTTGGCATGATGGTACCGCGATAATAGAATCAAACATACTTTTGAAGAATGGATCAGTTTCCAATTGGACCACAATGCGTTGATATCGTAAACTCAGGTTATTGATGTCGTTTTGACTTTTGTATTTGGCTGGACACTCAGAGTCATTGATTGCAAAGCCCATTTTCAATCTCCAATAATTCAACAAAAAAGTTTTTGATAAATCACTATTGAAGAAGATTCTCAAAGACTCCCCAATTTTCTCATATTCCCCATTATCATAAAGAAATAATGTCAAACCCCATATGTTTGATTCTCCATCAATGAAATTAAAAGTATTATTACTCTGTTTCAGAGCAGTCTTGGCAAGCTCAGATTGTTCCGTGAACTTATAATACTCGAACAAATAGTGGAGGCAAACAAAGACCATAGTTGGCTCGCTTAACTCGCTGATTACCTTGGAGAGTTCCTTTACATAAAACTCGCAATCTCTGGCTATACCGATATGGATGTAAGTTTCGATCAAACCCATGTACGCAAACGAGAGTAACTTTATTAATCTCAGCCTAGAATTTTGGGAAATTTTGTCGATTTTTTTCAAAAGACATACACAAAGCTTAAGTGCCCTTTTTGCTTCAATGATACCATTTACCATGCAATTGTTGGAGATTTGAAGTTTAGAAGCAGCTCCCAGTAGTTCAACATTAAAAAGCAAAATCTTGAGATAACTAGAAACGGGCATTTTTGTCTTGTTATCAACATCAAAGAGTTCGCTCCTCAATAGAGGTAGTTGGCAAATGAACAGCTTTTCAAAGTTCACAAGGTCATCTTCCCAAACAAAAAGTTGCATTTTGCATCGTAAAATGTGAATCAAAGTTTCTAACTTAGCTGTTTGCAAATTGCATTCGCTCTCCAGTATGTAGCGTCTCATTTCTGTAACACCTTTTACCATTTGTAAATCCATGAGTGCGGAGCAAAGAAAAAGATCCGTCTCTGAAGTTAGGCATTCGTGATAGTGATCTTTACTCTTCAAAGTGTTTATTAGATCAGAGATTAGTTTATCAAAATTGTTAAATTTCAGATACTGTAATAACATCTTTATCATTTCTTTTTCAAAAGGAGATACCTTTTCATCATGCGGCGAAGCTCTATTAATCCATCTATCGGCATAAGATTTTGTGATTGAGGCCAAATTCTGCGTGGAATGTCTGCTCATTTCTAGGTTAAAATAGTAGGCTGTCTTGACTAAGATTTCGTATCTGTAAAGCATATGCCATTTGTTCGATTCTGAATTCAGTTCTATGGAATTGAGATCAAAAATTCCAGACAGACATGAATATAACATTCGTGTTATGGAGTGCCAAGATTTTGATCGTGGAAGCAATTGAGGTACGTTAGAATATAAAAATGCTAACATGACCTCAGAGCACTGGCTGAACTCTTTGTATTCTGTTAATTTAAGCCTAATAAAAACAGATCTGAAAATATTTTGGCAAAATTGTTGTAACGTGAAAAAGGAGGGGTCATTCATAGTAAAAAAAATGTTGAAAATGTGTACGAAAATGTCCAATTTCTGCTCGAAGCAAGAAGAGCTTGACATAAACTTTTCAAATCTTCTCAGTGTTGGCCGAATTAGCTTGAGGTCTCCGGAAACGTAATATCTAGATACCTCCAAACGAGCTGCAAGCTTGAGAAACTGAAAATCTTTTAATACCACAGAACAGTTGAAAAGTGTGTTGATAACATTAGTTAGTCTTTCAAACTCCTGCTGATCAATGCAGTATTCATAGAATATTTTCATCAAATTTAAAACCTCTTCTCTGCAGCTTTCAAATGACAATAAATGAGAATTAACAAAGAGTAAACTCTTATCGAAAAGGGATCTTTTGGCTTTAGTGTCGCTATATCGATCAGTTCGCAACAATTGATAAATGAAAGAAAGAGATTTTAAAACGCTTTGCTGTTCCTTTTTTTGTAATGCTTTTGTCATTATGACGATTAAATTTTGCGTGTTAGTCGCTAACAGATTTGCCCAAATTTTATCACACCCATTTTCATTTGCGAGATTTAACATAGCGTGGGCATCCCTTAAAGGAGAACTTTTAGACCTCGGAAGAAGATCTGTCAGCATTAATTTTTCTGGGGTCTCTTTAAACTTAGTATATTGCATGTAAAACGAGTTCAGAAACATTCTATAATTAATTGATCCTTCTACCGGAACGTAGCGTAGCAACTGTTGCTCGAATAGATTAGCCTCCATGTTTTTGATATAACATCCTGGCTCCATATTGTAGCGTTTCATATAGTGTAAAAATTTAAGCCCAAATAGCACTTTTGAAGAGGAAAAAACGGAGTAAAAATGAAGCACGAGCTTGACTAAGGTGTGTATTTTCAAATTATTACCTTTTAGAAGGTAACGCTCATCGTTGGAGAAGATTTGTAACAACGACTTTTCGTATTCATCACAAGATTTTAGCTTTAATATGGCCTGCATAGCTAAAATCTTGAGGGTAGATAGGTGAGAAATGTTGCAGAAAGTGTAGTCTGCTAACAACACTCCATGCAAATCTACCACAGGAAATGGGTTATTCTCATTGTAAAGATGTAATATCTCTAAACTTGCCCCCAACGCATCCTCATCATTAAACAAGTTGACGACGAACACAAGGTGTTGTTTGGTTAACGTCTTCAAATAGTGAACCATGTGAGTTCTTTTGAGTTCTCTGTAAAGATTGGAAAGACAATCGCTTATTACTGTTTTGTGTATTGCGGTTGATTTCTTATCCTTCAGTAGCCTAGAAAGAAAATCTAAGGATTGCCCCACATCTCGCATTCGTACATTGCTTTCACTGGTATGTGTTAGCTTTGCCTGAAACATTGGTACACTAGGTTTACCAGCTGGGGTGTTTAAACTAACTTCATTGAGTGGTTCTTCCTGTTTAAACATTCTGGTAACTCCTCGGAAAGAAGGTGACAACGGCCAGACTTGAACTCCTGCAATTTGATACTCTGAACCGCTGAATAGATTTAGATGATCCTGAGCAAGTCAGGAGATGGTAATGTTGAAGATCTACCTAACTTTGATCTTCCTCCTCATTGAGATTTTTGTTGATGTCTGTTTCGGGCTCGCTTCAAGGTCAGCCGGACATGAAAATGCAAGCCGGTTTCTAACCTTCAATGAACTTTTGAAATATACACTTCAATAGTGGGTTTGAGTATATTCAGAATGCTTCACTTGAGCTCATTGCAAGGAGAATGTGACGGAGAGACAATGTCGCGCGTGGTTGAAGAAATTGCGACCTCTCGCGATGCCCTGGACTTAGTCACTATTATGACGCTGTTAAAGAAAGTTATCCCGTTTTTCCCTTCCCTAAATTCAACCACTAGACTTCAGCTAAGGCGAATGATCGCACATTCTTTTCCATTTTTGTGCAACATGGTCAGTTTTATAGCGGCAATGCCCAAGGATCTACAAGAATCTCGTATATACAAAGAGGTCCTTATAGAAGTATTAAAAAATGAGAGTTGTCTCAAGGGCTATATCGTCGATAGCAAAGGCAAGTTGGAACGAAACACTCTAAAATCTGTGCTTTTTGGAAGCAAATTGTTCAATGTGCTTGTACCAGAACTTGGCATGATGGAGTATCTGGAACTGCTGGAATTTCAGTGGACTGGTGTTTTTGACAAATTATTGTCCCAAACGTCCATCTATGGTGAGTTGCTTTCTTCTATGCTTATATTGCATCCTACCCTTTCTCCTGATTTGATCTTTGGTAGATTAATTTTAGCTGGCGATGACCATTTCGAATGCTTCCAAAAAATTGTATCCACCTCAACCTTGCTGGACCAACAGAGGTTGCTTAAGCTTTTTTTGTCATATTTGCAAATGCATACAAACTTAGAAAATTGCAGAAACGTCTTCGCTGTTTTGAAACGCTTGCCATTACACAAAGTCATCAATTTGGATACCGTGCTCAATTTGAACTCCCAAATTCTCCAAGAGGTCGTTTTGCGATTACTTCCACGGGAGCAAAACATTGGCATAGCTTTGGAGTTGACTAGAAAATTTGCCGAAGCTCAAACTGAGGACGAAAAAGTATGTTGGCTCTTCGTGATTATGCTCAGACATAAGATGGATCCTGCAGAAAAGAAAGCCTTATCAAGAAATTCCATCTTTCTAGATGCTGTGACGAAAAGGCTGGGTCATGAAGATGCCGCTATGAGGGAACGCACTATGTACATTGCAAAGCTCGTATCCAATGGAGAACTGGAGTATGAAAGCGAATTTACCATAAACATACCTGATTTAGACCTCTCAGTACCGCATATAATAGACTATAAAGCGTTGCAAGAATCTGAAGCAGCACAAACACGCCCTTCAAACTCTCCGGTACAGGACATTGTTACTTTAACTCTCTCTGATGATTCAGAGGCCACGGTATTCATCAAGGACCTATTGAAAAAATACGAGGGTAATGATAGGAAACATCTAGTGCCCTTATTACAACTCACTGTTAAACTTTTACGACAAAAGAAGGATTTCCCACTTGAAGTGAATTACTACTCCTCCGCCCTGTTGCCTCATCTGGTAAGCCTCACTAACGCACTAGAGGAGCCACAGTTCGAGCACTGGAGAATTAACTCTCTCGTTAGTTTGCTAGTGGTGACTCCAGAAGTAGTCCAACTACTACTGCGTACTCTATTCACATCTGAACTTTCCCTGCAGCAACGGCTGTCGCTTCTTTCCAGTATGAGTCTTGCTGCAAGAGAACTTCGTGGGGAATCGAACGGCTCAGTGGTCGTCAAGCCGCAATATGACTTTCCGACGCGGAGGCTACCTTGGGATAAACCCACGCAGGGTCTTATCGAGAAAAAGCCGAAACCCGGATCGGCAATGTCCAAAACGGTCTGGAGGTCCAAGAAGCTTGACAAGGACTCCAGACCTTCGACTATCCCTAATCACTTTAGAAAACATGCCCAGTCCTTCTTTTATCCACTTGCACAAGGTTGGTTCAACGGTATTGAACTTGGTAATTTTGACAAGCTTTTCAAGTCACATTACATTCAAACACTGACCATAATATATCAATGTAGTTATCCACATGCAGACTATGATCAAATGACGGAGACAATGCTTAAAGTGACCAGAAGTGCCCTTCAAGAAGGTATAAACACATAGCATCGATTAATTCCATTGTCGAATTCACGTAAATACTTCCTAGATTGTCAAACTCCGAACTCATCGCATACGTAAACAAGATTCTGCGGTAATTTACCCGAAAATTGCTGGATGTAAAACTACGAAATTCAAGATGAGAAGGGGAGCTGAGAGAGAAGCGCTTTCAGCTGGAAAACTGGAGTTGCTGACGTTGGTGAAAGCAATTAAAGCAGCGGTTATAAGTACCAGCAAATATAAGACTTTCTTACTAATTCTTCTCTTGGACACTGGTTTTCAAGTGGCAAAAGCAGGAGATTATTTTAGCGAAGACAGAAGTTCGAATAAATAAATCGTGGCATCAGTGGCACGTTTGTTTGGCAGTAAAGGAAAGGAAAGGTTTGGAACTTTCTCCAGAGTCTGTATGAGTTTTGGGATTTGTCATCTTGCATTTCAGAGAAGTTTAAGCCGATCAAAAGACCATCATTGCAATAATTGGATTGGTAATATTATATGACAAATATGTGGTCTAGCACGCTCTGTGACCTGCTGAAGTGTGTGGTGGTTGTTTTTCTGTGTGCAGTCTGTATACAAACTCTTGTGAGTCTTTTGCTGTCTCAGATACTTCGTTATTCGAAGGGTCCCATCAAAGGTATATCCTTCAGGCTGTGGGGTCAATCGATCAGAGCCTTTAAACTACGAACCGCCTTATTTGCGCTGAAAGTGGACAAGATCCATTTTAGCTGGGGTAGAAGATTTATCATCACATTCCAAGATGTTGATATTGAACTGATCAAGAGAAAATCGAGTCAGGAGAAAGATAAGCAGTCACCGAGTGATGGTGAGCCTAAAAGTGGAAAATCGCTGTTCGAAGAAGAAGAGCTCCGGTTTTCAGTGGGGAAGAGACTATTGGCTATTCTGAGATGGGTTCTGCCGTTGCGCGTCTACGTTAGAAATGTCATAGTTATACTGCCTGACGGGTCCGGTGTCAAGGTAGATCTGGTGTCGTCGGCAATAAATGAATTTTCAGAGAAAGGGATTAATGCAGAGGTCTTTGTGCACGCAGCTAATTTTTTAGAGTCTGGGGATACCGTACACCATATTGGATACCAGTTCAAGGCAAATTTAACAGAAGAAGTCGACGTCACCGGAAGGAAAAAGTTGTTAGTTATAAAGAAATGGCTCTCTTTCCTCAGAGTAGCCGGTGTCTGTATTAGATTGCCTGACCTTTTAACAAGAAAGTCCCAACCCAGCAGTGGCGATCCAGCAAAAGTGCAAAGCTCGCTTGTAGAATTTGAGGATATACTAAGGGAAAAGGTTGCTAGATTTAAGGCACCTCTCAAAACTCTAAAGGTGTTGGACTTCAAGTTGGAAAACATTTTTTTTGTTTACAACGACATCGCTCAGATAACAATTTCCAACGCCCAAGTGCTTTTGGAATCTGTTCATTTTTACAGTTATGGTACAAACTTGGATTTTTTACCCACAAAGACATCTGCAATGAGTGACCACCAAGTTTCGATAACAGCCAATTCAATGGTGGTAGAGTTTAAGGAACTTTCAAGCCTGAGAGTTCCACTTTTTAACGCAATCATTACCACAGATTGCGTGTCAAGGTTATTTATAAATATTCCTCTTTCCGAATCCAAGATTTTGAGTAATATTAACATTATAAACCCTACTTTGGTACTAACCATGAGTCACATGTTGGGAATAGCCACTTTGATTAATAAATACAAAGATTCAAATACAAAAGATATGCGCAAGAAACAGGATGATGTAAACGATGAGAATAACAATGTCTGTCATGATGGGGTAGAAACTGCAGATGATGATATTTCTATACAGAGAACGAAAACTGTACTTATTTTGAAAGAAAAGCTCAGCGTTTTTCCCAATGTCATGGTAGAGTTTACCATTTCTAACCTCAGTGCAACTCTACAACTTTCAGAGAAGGAAAATCTCATCTTTAAGCTCTACAATGCACATTGCTTAGGTTATCATCAGAATGACAAAAAAATGTTTGTTTCAGATTCGGCGTTCAACGATATATCGTCTAGGCCAGAATTACAATACTCGGAAAGAGATCCTTTTACCCAGCAGCTTTACAATTACTTAAAAATTACTGGTGCGAAGTTGACATTTTTGAGATTACCGGGTGCTGAAGGAGGACCTGCTGTATCTATCCCCATTTGTGGGTTCGACAGAAGTGATATCTTCATGGATGACATTTCAAATTTTGAGTTTCGGGTTCGTGGCACGTTGAGGCACTTCAGTTTCACACTAGATAGCCTAGATGTCTTGAATAAGATCACCGAAGCTTTAGCCAAATTAAATTCTGTGAGTCAAGAGGGAAAACCTTCTTCCGGATTGAAAAATTCTCTCGGGCGTAAAAAAGCTAAGCGCCCCTCCTTTATATTTTCTTGGTCTGTCAAGTTGAGATTGAAGGACTTTTCATTTTCATTGTTGCTTGCTACGTTTTTGCCTCGCTATTTGGATCCGGTGGAGCACGATGGAATCAATCTTACCGATCTGGGACGAGGTTTGATACTTCTCATAGATGAAGTTCTCTTGGATATTGCCCCCAAGGAAAAAGATTTCAAAATTTCGACCCTTTCTGTTATTCGGATCATGGAACATGGACATGAGCGAAAAGTAACAGATACGGTTTTCGGCTTCGAACAACTGGCTATTACTTGGAATAATGAAAATAAAGGTCGAATTCATTTACCTTGTATCCGTCTCAAATTAGATCCAAATCTCTTATGGTTCGCATTTTTTATTCAAAAGGTGTTTGTTAGCTACCTTTCTCCGTTTAAAAAGCATACTACGCCAACGCACGAAGCTCATAACGCCTCTCCATCTCCATCCAAAAAGTTTGACATAAGCCTCGGAAAAATCATTGTTGATGTAACTCTCCCACAGAATACAGTTCTTTTGCTTTCTTTCCGTGACATATTCTTTGCAGCCAAAGACCGTTCGGTTAAAATAGGCTCCATCACAGCTTTTGTAAAATCTGTTTACGTAAAACATGTTGATGTCCACGTCTCGCTTTTAGACATTCGAGATTTGGAGTTTAAACATGACGAATCAGATGGTAAAAAAGCTTTTGATGTGTCCACCTCTCTAATACAATTCGACACTGAGTATCATTACAAATTTTACACCTTGTTGGATAATACGATCAGCTTCTTCAAATCAATCAAGCAGATGAGAATGGCGTTTGCGAATTTAGATAAATTTCACAGACTCTATCCTTCACAGGCATTACCAAGAGACATCCCAACAATACGTTTGTCCGCAAAAAGATTTGGTATTAAAGTCAAAGAAGATCCATTTGAACAAGAGCTGGGACTAATTTTGAAAGTTGGCGTTTTGGAACAAAGGGAAAGGTTGGAAAAACTGAGAGAATTTGACATCCTTAAAAATAGGTTTGCCCCACCGGTTGAGGTCCAGTCTGCTGAAGGTCAACCAACCGAAGGGGATCGTGCCGATGGTAATCTTTTGTCTGGTAATCAACCCTACGAAAATCAATGGATAAAAGATGCAAGAAGAAGGCTACTCGAAAATTTTTCCACCTCATGGATTGCGAGATATCGCGAAGCCCGGATGACTTTCCTTGGCCTTCCATCAAGAGTTGTGAAGCATCAAGAACTGGGTAGGACGTATTATTTTTTTACTGTCAATGAAGGTACAACGGTTGCGGAACTTGCTGTCGATAACTTGGATTTTAATATTGGCCCTCCTTCCTTCCCATTGGGCCAGTACTCAGATTTCATTTACAAGTACGGTAAAAGAGTTCCGAAGGATACAGCCTATACACTTCTCATAATTGCGCACCTATTGATCAAGACAGACCTGTGGGAGTTGAGAACTAGGGATTATCCTTTGCCAGCAATCTCATTTCCGAATACACTTACAAAGGGCGATGTTGTCTTTGGTGAGAAAATGCCTGATCAATTCTCACTACGATCGGTTTACGTTCCTTTTGTCCCTTCAGCTGATGCAGATGCATATCGTCAAACTAATTCCATTTATGGAACTCATATCATCAGGACACTTAATTCCATCAAAACCTATTTTAATATTACGTCAAGCGTTCACTCAGTCATTCCCGCTACTCTCACTTGGGGTAAATCGCTTCAGCCTGGTTACGAGTCACTCATGCTGTGGTTTGATGTTTTAAGTAGGCCAAAAGAAGATCCATCGCCTAAGTTGGGATTTTGGGATAAGTGCAGGTATCTTTTTCATGGCAAATGGATCTATGAATTCTCCGATATTAGTGGTATTCAGCTTAATATTAAAGGCTCTGAAAGTCCTTATAAAATCGCAGATGATGGTGCTGGGCTAACATTTTTCTGGTCTGGGGGAACAATCTTACGCATCCATGGTACCTCTGATCCCACGGAGTTTTTGAAGATAGAATCAAAGAAGTTTCAGCTTGCAGTCAGAGATTTCACGGAACATAATAAGTTTGAGAAAGTTTTCATGAGCTTAAGTGGCGAAGTAGTATGGACTTTAGGCCTTGTTTTTGAAGAAGGCAATATCCTAGACCCAGGTGAATTTCTGCGCTCGGTTCCTTCTAGACCCCACTTTGATATAATATCAAGACACCCGAAAGATGTGCCAAATCCTGATGAATATGATGCTTTTCGTGGATTTAGAACTGCATTTATCCATATGTCCCTTGGAGTTTACTCTTCAAAAACAAATTCTTCTAATAGCATATACCTTGCTCCTCATGGTGTTGCCCATTTCTTGAAGTGGTGGAGTTTATTCCATACATATACGTCTGGCCCCATCAGGCAAGGTCCACTCTTCACAAATTTGCAACCTAATAAAGCGAAATTTGGTAAATCTTTATTTACTGTGAAGTACCAGCTCTGCCTAGAACCATTAGTTTTCACGCATGTCTACAGGCATTATTCTGATTTCAGAGGAAATGGTAGTGTCAACTTCACTGGTCTCAAGTGCAAGGTTAAGTCACTGGAGATTGATTTGCACCAAAAAAGAATCAAATTGCTCCACACTAATGAAAAGTTGAAAAAGTCCAAAGCAATCTGGAGCTTCAAGATGTCTGCAGGACAGATTGAATGTGCAGAAGCTGATGTTCGGATTTTATCGACTGTATTTGATCAATCTGATGTTGAAAAGATGGCTACTTCTAAGTTGGGGAAACAAGTTAAAAACGAGTCTTCCGAACAAAAGCGACCCTCAGTCGATAAATTCCCGCTAGATGATTCCGATTGGTATGATTACCAGGATTATATCGATTTGGATCAGGTTTCTTTGCAATCTTCCCCTCCGTTGGCGCTGGAAGCAGTTCCACTGATGTATTCTCCAAGAGTGTCCTACTTCAGGCAAATAAATGATTCTGGGTACATAGTCAAGTATCCGTTCGGCGATGAAGAGTCTCATCATTGTATGATGGGTAAAGATCATTCAGAGCGCACTCAGGAAGAGCTTGCTCGCTCGAGAGGCAGGGAAATAGAGGAAGACATACAGAGACTAACTGCAGAAATTGAGCTGATGGAAAAACAACACGGCAAGTCGCAGACTTACCACTCTCAATATGCAAGCGTATCCCAAAAACTGCATGAGGCAAAGCACCGCTTGTTTATCATCGAAAGCATCTTGACTGATTTGAAGATCTCGGCCGATATTCCGCAATCTTTCCATGGTGACGAGGGAGGCGAGGCTTCAGTCATGAGCTCTACTGGGAAACTTACTAACAGCAGTGCCGGAGGCGGGGGGAATAGTGGTCCATACGACGATAGTGCTTTACTGAGAATTGGCACGATTGAAACATTTAGAACCATGAGATGTCAGTCTAATGTTAATTTGACATCGAGCTACGATAATCGGTTTTTTGTGCACAATGTTCAATTTAAAGTTAATAAAAAGGTCCGCCAACACCTAATAGACTATTTCACTAGCGCTTTCGAAAGGAAATCGATGCAATTCTTTTTGACTTATAAGTCGGTGACACTCCTCAACGAACTATTGAACACAGTCATAGCAACCCCCACATCTTCGTCTAGCCAACAGGATACGCCAAACTCGGCGCCGGAATTGTCAAATGCAGAATTTATGGAGCGCTTTGATGACCTAGTGAGGGAAGTTCCCAGTGGATTATTCGATTATATCGATAGCTACCTTATTCGTCTGATATCACCTCAATTGCAACTTATGTCTGAGTCGGAACCAAATGTTGCTGCCTTGATGACGGCTAGAGATATTGAGGTCGGTATTATCAATGTTATACAAATTCTAGACAATGCAGGCGAAAGGGTTCCAATGGATCTTAACACGCTCGTAGAGGCAAGGCTTTGTGTTGTTTCAAAGGATATACAGGTTTTCACGTTGTTGAAAAATGATATATTGGCAAAGGGGGGTGAAGGATTTCATAGGAATGGGTACGGGGTAGAGGACAAAGCCAGACTGTGGCCTCCATGGATTCCAATGGAAGTATGTTTCGAAGGTTCGCTTCTCGAAGAAGATGTCTTTTTGAGAAGAAGATCCATGTACTTCATGCATACTATACCTAATCCATTATTTTTTTCAGATAAAGAAATCTCTGGATTTTCAGGTAATCCGAGCTCGAGATTAGGCTTTCCAGGTTTGTTGATCACTTCAACTTCACAACAGTACTGCGCTGTTTATAATATAGTGGAGGATTTATTGGACTTTGGGGCCAGTTTGGATGATAAGGTAGCCAAGTTGGCAAATGTAATGCTGGCAGAAGAAGTGAAATATAATTTGAACAAGCTGGACACTTCTGTGGTGACCAACCTGCAAAGAAAAGTAAAGGAACAGTACTATACCCGTGAGTTTCTGAAACTTCATAGTGTTAGTACCTTCAGGAAAACTGCGCCAGTGCTGACCCTCCAAATTCAGACAACCATGTTAGAACTTTTTATTATTATGACGGCCATAAAAAAGAATTATGATAGTCTGGTCAGAGGATATAAAATAGGCAAAAGGAGGCACGAGTGGCGTGTATCCTCAGACGAACTCGTTTGGGAGATGTTTGATGACGGAAAGAAACCATTCATTACGATAGCTTTGGGACCGTCAACATATGTCCGGCATGAGGACCTGGATGGGACGAACTCGAATATTATTGCATTATCATCAATCAAGTGTTTTAATCGACAGATAGACCCCGTGTATGTGGAAATAGTAGCTCCACTTGAAACTGACTCGCATTATTCCAAAAAAGACCCAATGGTCCAAATCGCTTGGAATTTGGGGCCTCCTGTGGGGGGGATTGGCGACTTACAAAAAATGGTCGTTACTTTACAACCTTTTCGTTTCAAGATAGATCACATTACTGCTGATAAAATATTGAGCTATCTTTTTCCCAAGAACGATCACCAAAATGCTGCTGTTGATTCATCGTCTGTAAATGTTTCGGGAAGTCCCACGAGACAGCCAGCAATGGCAACAGTTTTAAATTCTCAAGGGACACGCCGGAGCCCCTCTCCTAGCATTGAATTGTCTGGATCACTCAGTAACACTAGTGAAAGTATAGATGGAGACGATTTATCAAGTACACGAAGTGGTTCTGATCTATCTAGCATGAGAAAAAAAGCGTCCAAAAAAATTGCCACGCATCTGTTCAGTCAGCCGGATAAAAATATAAGTGAGATGGTTAAAAGATCGTCCACTTATTTCAACGTGGGACATGTGCACATCAACAAACTGGTTATGTCGGTGTGTTATAAAGGGGCACATCATCTTTTGACCGATGTAGATAATTTGACAGTAAGGGTACCTCATTTGGAATACAAGCACAAACTATGGTCACGGGAAGAGTTTTTGGCAGCTTTAAGAAGAGACATTACGAAAGTTGTATTGGGGCATTTGGGTAACATTATTGGCAATAAATTTATTCCTCATAAGAAGGAAAATAAACGCAAAGTATCCATGGATATCTCACAGCTACTGCATTGGGATAATAAAACCTCTGGCCCATCGAGACGCTTTAGCAGGGAAAGTGTCACGAAGGACACGGTAAGTAATCCCAGCTTGGCTGATGTAGAGTCATTAGATGTGACTACTGACGAAGAAATCGGTTTGGGTCCTTTCAATCCTGCGGAAGATTAAGTGCATATAATCTAGATTTGGTTCAATTAGTTTTATGCCTGTGATCTATTATTCCAAGAAGATGCAGAATGCTCACAAATTTATTCTACAACATAATCATTTTAATTTTATACAAAGCTCGGTTTAATGAAATTCGGCCAAACTCGTAGTTCAACTTATTAGTTGGGTACGCGAAAACATAATTAGGGGCCATAGACTTTTTTTTTTCAGGAATTTTTTAAAGACCTGTAACTTCAATTTTAATGAGTATTTGTTTATATGTTTATTTCATTTATTTCGTCAACAGCTGTATTTACTCGCTCATCTTGCTTGGCCCTTTTCCTAACATCAAGCTTTCTTTTTTTTCCTAGGCTCGAGAAATTTTAGGAACCTACGTTTCCAGAAGTGATTCTTAATAATAGTTTTGTCAATTACTTCGTAGTACTTGCCATCTGTAAATGGGGAAGTTTTTTAATGTAAAGAATCATGATTTCTTGACGGTTCTTTCGGGCCGGGCTATGTAAGGAAACCGAAAATGTTTTTAATTCAACTATATGGGATGAGAAAAGGCTCCTTTGAAACTCAGTAAGAGAATAACAGGTTTAGAATTTCTTATCCACTTCAGGGCCAGGATCATCGTTCCTGAATGTCGATAATAGATAGCCTTCGTCAGAAGACGTCCTTTTGGGACAAACTGGCCGAGAATTTTGCACCTTCCTTGACGAGAGATGAAAAGTTCAAGCTTGAATACAAGTTACCTGCCGAGGAGAATATAGTGGATGACACCAATGCAGATTTATCTTTCGTCAGCGCTTACTCTAAATCCAAAGATATAAAAAGGAAAGAAGGTCATGCCACAGCATATGTCTATTCCGGAAGGCTTTTTTTAACTCCTCGTTACCTCGTTTTTAGAGACGCATTTGACAATTCTTCATGCGTTATGATATTGAATATTTCTACTATAAAACGTGTGGAAAGAGCCCCGTTCAGCTCTTATGCGCTTTCCCTCGTCATAACCTTGTATTCGGGTACTCAGATTTTTATACAATTTATCGGGGTACGTTACAGGTCAGAACAGTTTTGTGAGCATTTGAAGAAGTGTCTTAAAGGTAATATCGCTAATGCTAAACTCCTGCCTGGCTTCCTGGACTCTTGTTATTCTGAATTTCTGTTGCGCAAAAATGTATTACAAATGAGTGAAATCAAGGCCCCTAGTGGCGGACTTGGTCAAAAATTCAGGTATCCAGGTAGCCCCACGGTAGCTAGAGAGAAAGCTAAATTAAGGTTGTGGTTCAATTATTTTAGAGAGAATGGCGCCAATTTGGCTATAGTGAAAAACTACACTTTTGAAAAATTGGTCAGAGTCGGCGTACCCAACAGAATTAGAGGTGAAATTTGGGAATTGTGCAGTGGATCGATGTATTTACGACAAGCGAGTCCCAGTCTGTACTCTGAATTGTTAGAACAAAATGAGGGCAAAAGCTCGCAAGCTGTGGAAGAAATTGAAAAAGACCTGAGGAGATCTCTGCCTGAATATTCAGCTTACCAATCGGATGAAGGTATTCAGAGGCTAAGAAAAGTTTTGACGGCTTATTCGTGGAAAAATCCAGATGTGGGCTATTGTCAGGCTATGAATATTGTCGTGGCAGGATTGCTAATATTTATGACCGAGGAGCAGGCATTTTGGTGTCTCTCGAAACTCTGCGATAACTATGTACCCGGTTATTACTCCAAAACAATGTATGGGACTTTGCTCGACCAGAAGGTTTTCGAAGCATTTGTTCAGGAGAAAATGCCCCTTCTCTGGGAGCACGTGGAAAAGTACGATATTCAATTATCTGTAGCGTCATTGCCCTGGTTTTTGTCATTATTTTTCACTTCAATGCCGTTAGAGTACGCAGTTAGAATTATGGATATTTTCTTCGCAAATGGATCAAAAACACTTTTCCAAGTTGCCCTTGCAATATTAAGAGTAAACGGGGAAGATCTTTTGGAAGCGGAAGATGATGGAATGTTTATTGCTATTTTGAAGAATTATTTCCATACGTTGGATAAAAGCGCACATCCAGAGTCTGTTGATGTCAAATATAAACAAATAACCAAATTCCAAGAACTGTTGGTCACTGCATTTAAAGAATTTAGTATCATAACTGAAAGCATGGTCATGCAGCATAGAAACAAGTATCAAAATGGTATTTTGCAAAACATCGAAACTTTTGTGAAAAAGACCCAATTGCGTCATATGCCTAAGACGTTTCATTTATCAGAGTACCAATTGTCAAATATCTATGACTTATTTTATCAAAGCATTGCTACTCATAAGATAGGAATGGGTACCGGCTCCTCCAACATGGACTTTCAAGTCTTCATCCGATTTTTGGCTAAGTTCTGTGATTGGTGTAAGCCGACTGAAAGCGATAAGAACCCCTCGTACGCTGATCAGAAGGTAGGATTTCTCAAGAAATTGTTCAACAGATGGGATTGTAGCAAAAGTGGTGAATTGACTTTGAATGATGTTGTTTACGGAATGGACAAACTAGTGACTAACGACCTTTTAGATTCAATCGACTATTTTTTTGCATTGTATGACGAGGACGACAATGGTCAACTACAACGTGAGGAAGTGTTGCAGATTTCGGAGGGATTATTATTTTTAACAGATCCCTGGAAAACAGGAAAGTTTGTTGATGCACTAACTAAGAAAGCGATTGAGGAGAGCATCGCTGAAGAGATAGTGAAGGAGCACGGAGACAATATGACCATTGATCAGGTGGAGTTGCCCACTGGTGTTACACTTGACGAGACTAAATTCAAGTCTGACCAGGCAGAACGTTATTTAGAAGCGGCTAGTAATTTTTTACAAAGATCGTTTGAGTACGCTCAACCGGTCGAGTTGGAAAAAGAAATTGATCTGCTTGATCTTTCAGACGATGAAGACAGTGCACTAGCCAAGAAGAAAGAAATGAATTCTTTGAAGGCTAATGCTGCCCTAGACCCCACACATCCAAAAGTCATCGATTTAGCTACATTCAGGATGATCATTTTGGCAGACGAAACTTATGAACTTTTCTTCTCACAAACCTTGAGGCAGTCTATCCACACTAGCGAAGCTGTCAATGTGTCAGATACCAAGAATAAGGCTTTGCGTACCATGTTTGACGGCATCATTGCTGATGGGAGAAAAGTAGCCGAGTCCGTGCGACGCCGTGTGGATTCTGTTGCAACAAAGAGCAGTCTTGCTTCAGCCGAAAGTAGCAGCAACCATACCACTAATAACAGTATTCACACAGCTCAAGGGGTCGATAAGACTGAAGATCTAGACGATTTCACCACAGAACATCCGGGTGAACATGAAGAGCTGTTGAGCAACTCATGGATTGAAATGGGCAGCGGTGATGACGGCGAAAAACAAAGTAGACCCCTCAGAACTATTACGCCCGAAGGAACAGCAGGTCAAGAAAATCAACCCGAGCTCATAGAATTCGAAACATAATGCAAAGATATCTTGCAATTAATGAATTTAACTTTATATATCACGTGACTGATTTTTCACCATCGCTAGTCAAGTGGGACCGTAAATCAAAAATAACACTTAAAATCTTGAGAAAGGTCTCAAAAGCTCAACGCTTCAGCTTTGATTATGATAGGAATTGGTCGATCTTCAAGGCCTTTGCATAAGCTTTGTTGCAGACAGCTTTCCTCTAGGAATAATTTCAGCTTGCTTTTTCCGAAGCCATTCCTGACGTCGATAAGGGCTCCTCCATTGTTGAAACTATCGATTGCACCTCAAGGAGTTCTTAGTGGTAGAAGGTTCTTTACTGAGACAGGACTTTTGAAATCCCGTTGGAGTAGTTATTTTGAGAGTGGGTCTACGAATAGATATGTGAGTTTAAATCGATTTCAACAATATCAGCAAGGTGGTTCAAACCCTAATTCCTTGGTCAAGGTGACTTTATTTGGAGTAGCACTAATGACAGGTTTTTACTTTTTAAGCCCGTACTTATTTGCGTACGTCCCGCCTTTCACGTACTTCAGGCGGAACCCCAAAGAGTTGGTTTATGCCCTGCTGGCTACCAACGTGGCCGTTTTTGCTCTCTGGCAAGTCCCACGTTATTGGAGATTTCTGCAGAAATACATGTTGCTTGAAAAGAGCTCTATTCGGAGCAAGTGGTCACTAGTTGGCAGTGCCTTTTCTCATCAAGAGTTTTGGCATTTGGGTATGAATATGTTAGCATTGTGGTCCTTTGGTACTTCATTATCGTACATGATTGGGGCTTCTAATTTCTTTTCAATGTACATGAATTGTGCGATTGCAGGATCTTTGGCTTCCCTATGGTACCCTCGTTTAGCCAAAATTATGATGATGGGTCCCAGTTTAGGAGCCAGTGGTGCGTTGTTCGGGGTGATGGGCTGCTTTTCGTATTTGATACCCAATGCTGAGATTCTTCTATTTGTGTTCCCGATCCCAGGCGGTGCATGGTTGGGATTTTTGGGTAGTGTAGCTTGGAATGTTGCTGGTTGTGTTTTCAGGTGGGGATCTTTCGATTACGCTGCCCATCTTGGTGGCTCTGCCTTGGGTGTCATCTATGGATGGTACATTGCCCAACAAGCAAAGAAACAGAGAGAACTTCAAATTCAAAGACTATCAAGACGATTTTGAAGTATTCACCCGTTTTTACAGCGATCTTCATCGTTCTATGTAAATATGACTGCCAATTATTTAGTCCCTGTTATCCAAAAATTCCTCATTAAAGACAAAGTAATGTTCTTTTTGTAGGGCTGCCCTGCTCGTACTATCCCAAGATCTTGTTTCTTCAGTTGCTTTTTCTTTTCCTCTATTCCTGGCGACCTTGTGCAAAAGATCCTCGTAACTCAAAGGTTTATTGTCTCGAGGCATAAGACGAGCGAAGGCCGGATCCACCTCCTCATCCAACCGAGTGTTTTGTAAGATATCGATGAACGATAACTGCTTGCCCAAAGTCCGTTGAATTGCTCCAATATCCTTACCCTCGCTGGAGAGGCCAGTAAGCTTCAAAAGTTTCAAAACTGTCTTCACTGAAGGAGTTGGAAGTTGGCGATCTTTTTGAGATTCTGACTCTGCTAAGTAATCGTTGGCAGATAATGTATCCTTCAAGACGTAATTCTTGATTTCGTCCAGCGAATTAAATTTAGGACCTACTAGTGGCTTTGAACAATAAAATTTAAGAACATTTCGTATCTGCAGAGGATTTCTGGCTGACATAAAGATACATTAAAGCCTGGAAGGTATGTTAAATGCTTTTTTTTATTGAAACTGATGGTGTGGCCGACGTTGTTCCCCTGTCATCGTTGGAAAGTATTGGTCTTGTTGTATTTTTTTTCGAAAATTTTTCAATTTCCGATGAGATGAGATGAGATGAGCTTAAAAAATTTCAACTAGTGTAAACTTTCTGTCTAGTCACAATCCTAATAACAGAGTTGCTCCTTCCTTCGAGAATAGGTAAGATGAGAATAAAGAAGAAGAATACTAGAGGTAATGCTCGTAATTTCATGACTAGGACCCAGGCGGTCAAAAAATTGCAGGTTTCGCTGGCAGATTTCAGAAGGTTATGTATCTTCAAAGGCATTTACCCCAGGGAGCCCAGGAACAAGAAAAAGGCCAACAAAGGTTCCACTGCACCTACTACTTTTTATTACTACAAAGACATCCAGTATTTAATGCATGAACCTGTTCTAGCTAAATTCAGAGAACACAAAACTTTCGCCAAAAAATTGACAAAAGCATTGGGTAGGGGCCAAGTCTCCACGGCAAAAAAGCTCGAAGAGAATCGGTCAGCTTACAAATTAGATCATATCATCAAAGAACGTTATCCCAGTTTTCCAGATGCTTTAAGAGACATTGACGATGCCTTAAACATGATTTTCCTTTTCGCCAACTTGCCAGCTACAGACAGAGTTTCCGCTAGAATTATCCAAGATGCTCAGATCATCTCTAATCAATGGTTGGCATATGTGGCCAAAGAACGTTTGGTGCGCAAAGTCTTCGTCTCGATCAAAGGTGTCTATTATCAAGCCGATGTAAGAGGTGAGGAGGTGAGGTGGATAGTCCCCTTTAAATTCCCCGAAAACATTCCAAGCGATATTGATTTTAGAATCATGCTTACATTTTTGGAGTTTTATTGCACTCTATTGCACTTTGTGTTGTACAAACTTTATACAGAAAGTGGTTTGGTTTACCCTCCCAAAATTGACGTTAAGAAGGACAAGATTATAAGTGGTCTCGCTTCCTACATTTTGGAGTCTCAGCATTCTGAAAATGCTTTAACGTCAGGTTTGCCTACTCCTTCCAATGCGGAGGCCAAGACTATAGATTCTGCTACATTGAAATCTGCGCTCAAAACAGATTCGACTGAGGTTCAAGATGACGAAGAAGCTGAAGAATCTGAAAAACTTGACGATGTAGCATTGGACAAATTCGAAGATAATAGCAAAAATAAAGGTGACGAATTGGAGCAGCCAAGTCAATTTGATTCTCCAATTTCAACTTTGTATTCGGACTTTGTTTTCTACGTTGGTAGAGAAGTACCTCTCGACATCGTTGAATTTTTGATCCTGTCATGTGGTGGTTCTGTCATTAGCGAAGCTGGGTTGGATCAATTTGAGGATAAGGACGGCTTGGATTTATCCAAAGTCACGCACCAGCTAGTCGATAGACCTGTAATCAAAAATAGAGTGTCCGGTAGGACTTATGTCCAGCCGCAGTGGATCTTCGATTGTATTAACAAAGGCAGTTTGGTTCCCGCGAATTCCTATCTGCCTGGCGAGCCATTACCACCACATTTGAGCCCATGGGGTGACGATAGTGGTTACGATCCAAATGCTGCCTCTGAGCATGAAGAGGAAGAGGAGAGTGAAAGTGAAGGTGAAGCCCAAGAAGAAGAAGAGGAGGAGCAGCAGAATGATGACAATGCTGAAGAAGAGGGAGAAGTAGCCGAAGTCGTTGGTGAAGACTCTGATGAAGAAGATGAGGATTTACAGGCGCAAAAAGAATTGGAACTCGAAGCTAAAGGTGTATCTTACACAGAAGCGAAAGAATTCGACGATGGGGCTAATAAATCCAAAGGCAGGAAGAGAAAGGCCCCAACGGAGGATGAAGAAGAGAAGAAATTGAGAATGATCATGATGAGCAACAAGCAACGTAAACTTTACAAGAAGATGCAACATTCCAATAACAAGAGAGATGAAAGGGTTGAGATGTTGAAGAAAAAGAAAAAAGAAATTGCCAAGACCAAAAAAAAGGCTAAAAAGTTGGAGAAATAGTGAGTTAATTCTGGGTTGTATCAGAGTTTGTGTTCCCTTTGTACATTATTATATTAAGCAAAAATGCAGGGTTTGTTGTGCTAAACTTGTTAATTTTATATGTAATTCATTCTTGAATCCATTGCTTTTCTATCAGGCATTGCAAGGTCAATGTAGCCCTGAAGTTCTCTTTGCAACGCCAACAGCGTGGTCTCGGCCTGACTTATACGTTCTATATCTGTGGCTCTGTTGACGTTGACATAGGCCTTAATTAAAAACCCGCCTTGCGTTATTTGATCATTTGAACCATTTGTGACATTCCATATCTTTTGAAGCTCCACCACCAATTCGTGTTTTAGATGAAATTTAACACCTATCGTGGTGTATTGATACTCCGAGACATATCCTAGTTCATTCATGAACGTGGTGATTGAGCAATCTTTACCGCCAGTTGCCAATATGACGGATTCTGATATTGATTGCATGGATACCTTTCTGCTGCCAGCTGCTGGTATATCGGAAATATTCAGGGCCCAGGCTTTATTTGATTGATTGGGCTCGTTATCATCAGAAAAGTTTCCATGAAGTAAGGAGTGGAGATAGGACGCATCGATCGGTAATTTGTCTTTCGCCAAATCTCTCGGTAAACCGTATGAGAGTGATCCTTGTGCACGCAAGAGACTTAAGGGTATCGGTTTAGTCAATTTAATTCTCGTTGGTTCCACTAGTTGGTTCTTGGAATTCACTCTATCAATATCGAAAGTATCGTTCGGTTTCCAGACGGTGGATATTCTGGCAAATAGCACTGGAGGATTGCCAGATAATGTAGTTATCGTTGCAATAAATAGGTCGTAGGAGTAATCATCTATACTATCGAATAGACTGAGCTGTTGAACCATTTTACTTAATTTCTCACTTTCTGAATTCTGTAGCTGCTTAGCTCATCACTGGTCTTGAAATTTTCAACATGATAATAATAAGGATGCTGAAAGCTCCATGAACAACTCGGCAAGCAAAGAAAATAATCAACATAAGACTCAATGCCGGTAGATGTTCCTCGTTCGGTGGTAGTAAAACTCATGTTTTTCACTGTCATTATGGTTGCTTTGCCTCTGCTCACTTTTTTCACCGTCCAACAATATACAGATAATACGCTAATAAGTGGAGGACTAGCAGCTGCTATGGCCAATGTCGTGTTGATAGGCTATGTTGTTATGGCATTTATGGAGGATACCACTACTGATATAAAGAAGGAGAAAGCTAGAAAGGAGAAATAGAACAATTCACCCAGCTCTGCTCCTAGCTTGTTGCCCATTGCTGAAGGCATTCGCGCACAAATGTTCATCAATATGTATATATATATATATATAATAAACGAGTAATTAAAGGTACCTTTTCATTTGTTTTTCTTCATTGGATTCGTAGATTTCTCAAGAGCCCCGTAACTTATTTCTATATTACTTGTCCATGCGATAGCCACAATTAAGACACCTAACAAGAGGGCCGACACCAACAGGCACATGAGTAAGCCCTCCGTCCATACCTTACTTAAAACCTCATCATCATCGGGTTCCTGTTCTTCAGTATCTCCCCTCTCTTGGTAATCCTTCTTTGTATTCCTGATACTCTTATAATCATGAAGTTTATGGACATTTACAATCACGTTCTCTACCTTGGTCAGAGTCCGTTCCATAAAAACAAAAACAGATTCAAGGAACTCGTCTACTGCAGCTGTATCATACTCGGAATTTGTTAATTTGAAGACAAAGACATATTTGTCAGTGTTTTTGCAGTCGTAAAGGATGGTAGACACACTTGAAGGTATTTCACTCAATTCAAACACCTCAACTCTTGGATCGCTCTCAAAATCAAACGATTCGAGCTCAGAAACCATGGGAGCCACATCGTTGGTTAAAAACTGAGATAAAAACGGATAGTTATTGTCTGAAGTGACCACCTCTTCCAATAGTTGAGGAGTAGCCAAATCAAAAATGATGACCGGCCCTTTAGCACTAAGGGCTGAAACTAATTCTGGCAATGAAGGGTCATCACGTTCTTGGTAATCTGCAGGTTTGATAGAAAGGTACGACAGTTGTTTGCCGCAAACTATCGAAACCTGTTGGAGTAAAAATATAATGGCAGTAATCCAGAATTTGCAGATCATTGTGTTAACTTACCTGGACAGAAGCGCAGCCTCAATTATCAGGGCGTTAGGCGACCAACTTGCGAAACCTTTCACCGGTGATTTTCCTTCGTAGACTTAAATGGCGATCCTTAATATTTCGTTCAAAGTGATTATATATAGTTTCTCCAACTTCATATTATGAATTATATTCAATTATTCTTTTCGTAGGTGATACGGGAGTTGGTACTTACGGTTGAACCGTTGAACCAGTATATTTTAACTTTTGTAATCATTTATGTCAGATAAACAGTAAGTGAATCTTGAAAGAAAATGGCCAATTAATATTAATGAGACGTCGAAGTGGTGATCTATGCGGGACAAGGACTTGTACGCTAGTATTGCAGATTCTTTTTTTGTGCATGGACTATTTCAAGATCAGCATATAGAGCTGCCTGACTGACCAAAATTTGCTATCAAACGTTGGGTGCCGCAAATGACGCTTCTTTGAAGTCGGTTGTATTGGAGGCATATACAGTCAACAAAACTGGAACTTGGTTCTGTAGTTTAACCCAAGCAATACTCGAAAAAGCAAAGCTTTTTTCCGCGTAGTTTTCTGAGCTTTCTCATCAACTATTTATTGTAATGTAATAGAGAAAATACGGACTCTATCGTTTGTTTTATTTCTTTTTTAAATTGAAAAACTTGAAGTTTTTTATCCGCCATGCTATACTCACTGGCGACTGAGGATGCCTTCTTTTGATCCGAAGCGGCTTTTTCGGCTTTAGGTTTGATATTTGCTCTTCTATTTTGTTTTAGTGGCTCTATCACTACTAAAAGTTTCCCTTGCTTTTCTTCTATTTTTTCATCTTAAAAATAGCCATATTCCTCTTTTTGTATAGCATTTTCGATTCAGACCTTCAAAATTATCAGTAGATGTGTTTTCTGTATCTCTTCAAGGGCGATGCTGCAACTGGCATACAATTTTTTCGTTCGTCCCAGAGAATTTCGCTAGGTAATTCAATGTCTTTGTGTCTCTTTTTTACTTCATTAGTGAATTTTTTTTTGGTGTTTGAAGCTCAACAGCGACTGTCATGGGTTATTTGAGCAGTTCGTGAGCCTTACTTATCTGGTCAATTTTATTTTTGAAACGCTCGTAGTCGTTGCGATTTGTAAATTGAGATGTAAAATTAGTATGCATTGTTTTGACAGTTTTTTTTTTTGGGGGGGGGGATCTGCTATTTTCATAAATAATGCTTGAGAAGTCCCTTCCTCCGGCAAGTATAAATTACGTTCATGACGTACTGTCATGAACAGATGTAAACAGAGAAACTCTCAATAAAAGAAAATGGAGATTAACGAAACATGACAATGGTAGTTTATATATTCATATATTGCCCGTTGGGTACAAAGAAGTAAGAAGTATGTCTTGTAACACCTTTGCTAATCTGAAAATATTTTAAACAATTTTTCTCAAAAAGACTAGCTAGATTCCACTTAGAAAAAAAAATCATACATTTCGTTTACTAGTTTGATATAATAATCGAAATTTGATTGAACTGGCTGAAAAAAAAGGTTGGCGGTAGTCTTTTATCGCATTTGTTCTACTTTAGCAGTATTTTAAAAGCAATGCTCATAATGTGTATGGTTAGGAATTGTGTACTTCTTGGCCATTATTCATAATCGAGGACTTTTTGCCTTTAGACGTGTGGGTGTTGCGCACCCCTACCTTGGTATTTTCTACAGGTTGAGGCCGCCTAGGGAATGTAACAAATTTAATATTGTAAAAATTGCATTTGGTGAGAATTTAGCATTGGTTTCATTACCTTTTTTTCTTTACAGATGAAACCAACTAAATTGAAATAACAGTCGCCTTTGTACACAAAATAAACTTTTAGTTGCGATTGGACTGATTTGGGTTGGAAAATTTTTGGAATACGAAATTAATACAATTATACGACTTCACCCACCCCCGCAAAACAACTTGGCTTCTTGGTATATTCTTGGCGGAATTGCAATATAACTTGGTGTTATCTTGAAAAATTTCTTCTGTTGCGCAGTCGTTTCTAAATAAATCCATTGAATTTTCCTTTTACGTTAGAAGAAAACGTTGCAATATTTGAAGGCTTGAAATGTATTGTAAGTGGAGTATGGAAGCAAAACTTCCAGCGCGTATGAAAAACCGTTTAATAAACTTGTCATGAACCAACATGATAATTCATGTGACTAGATGTCAACTATTTAGTATTCAAGTCTTTGTGGCAGTTACGCTAACGTGCCAATATTATACTTATATGAAGAGATCATGGGTTTGGCTAGCTCTTAGAAATGTACTTACGACAAAGTAACAAGCTACCTAAAGTATAGTTTTTACATTTTAATGATTTAAAGACACATCGTGAGCGATTCACTGGTAATTGAGCCGTAGTTCATTACAAAAACCTCGGCTTACTTATTAGGTATGTACCTGCTGTTCACGGTTTTAGCATAAGCAGTTAAGGTACTCTGGCCGAGTGGTTAAGGCGCCAGGTCGAGGTCCTGGTCTCTACGGAGGCGCGAGTTCGAATCTCGCGGGTATCATTACTTTTTCGCCAATTTTTCACTGTGTATGTTGTGAGAAAAGTGCAATGCTGATTTCTATATTTCATGAAACGATCATAAATCCTCACAACAATAGATCACCTATCTGCATGCTTCCATTATTTTTTTTTTTTGTCAAGGTCATCATCGCTAAGCGCACTTCGGTTTCGGAAAACTCTTGTGAATGAGAAAAAGCATGAGACAATCTTAGAACAACAAGAGTATTTTACTTCCTTCTTCATGTCCCTAGAAGCTATTAAGTTTGACAGAAGTGTGCCCAAAAAGGTTTCAGTCAAAGTTTTGGATCAATTGCTGCTTCCTTATACCACCAAGTACGTCGTAGTGAATACCATCGACGATGGATACAGCGTCATTAAAAATATGCAAGTGAGAGGGGCACCAGCCATCGCTATTGTCGGATCTTTGTCAGTTTTGACCGAAGTTCAATTTTTACAGTTGGATTCTCAGAAGGATACTCAATGGTTCTATGATTTAGCAGACTGGTCCAATGTCAAGTCTAAGCTATTCGAAAGGATTGCATTCTTGTTGAGCAGCAGGCCCACTGCTGTAAATTTGGCAAACTCTCTTGCCGAGATCCGTAAGTTATTGGAGGGATCCAATGGCCTTCTTGAATTTGATGCTAACCTATTCCAGTACGTGTGCAAGCTTATTGATGACGACTTGGCCAATAATATTACCATGGGTAACAGTGGCGCCGACTTTTTACTAGACTCCCTGTCAAAGGATGGTTTCCACGACGAGTTTGGTGTCTTAACCATCTGCAACACTGGATCTTTGGCAACATCGGGGTATGGTACGGCGCTTGGCGTGATCCGTTCTCTGTGGTCCAAGTCCCAATGCCTTGAAGAACATCAGGCCAAAAGACAGAAAACATGCGCGGACCGTGCAAAAATGGTGCATGTTTTCCCACTCGAGACTAGACCATACAATCAAGGATCCCGTCTAACCGCCTACGAATTGGTTCATGATAATATTCCTGCAACGTTGATTACAGACAGTATGATCGCCTACAAGATCAAGACGAGTGCAGTGCCCATCAAGGCAGCCTTTGTTGGGGCTGATAGGATTGTGCGCAATGGCGATACGGCAAATAAGATTGGTACCTTTCAACTTGCTATCATTTGCAAGCATTTCGGTATTAAATTCTTTGTGGTGGCTCCCAAAACAACAATTGACAATGTGAGTGTTAATGGTGAGAGCATCGTTGTTGAGCAGCGCAAACCTAACGAATTCAGGTTGGTTGCAGGTACGGCTGTGGACCCTCTCACCGAGAGACCAATCTTGAACGGTTCAAAGGAACCGCAAACTGCTAAAGTAGGTATCGCACCTCCTTCGGTTACGGTGTGGAACCCTGCTTTTGACATTACACCCCACGAGCTCATCGATGGCATTGTCACCGAGCAGGGCGTTTTTACCAAGGACTCAAAAGGAGAGTTCAACTTGGACAAATTATTCTAGATTGTAATTACTATTAATATATACACAGCGTCAGGGCCAGCCCATGTGCTCTACGACTTGCTGCTATCAAATTTAGAGCTTTTACAGTTTCCTGTCAGGATGTTCTTAGGAAAAGTATAACCAGCGTCTTCCCACGAAGTTATATTGGGGTCGTAGTAAGCATTTTCATGAGCCGCAATGTATTCCGCAGTTGGATAATCACTAGGGTCGCAAGTGACTGAAACAGAATCGTTTGGTTGATAAACTCTGACATAGTCGATTGACATGGTAACAGGGAAAAAGATCATCTGCCAATCGATGTAGGCCCAGTTATTAGAAATACCAAGGTTCAATATTACAGACATGGGTTCTTTTGACATTCTTCTCCACCCAATGTTACCGTTAGGATGCAGCGCCTTCGCATATAATGTCATAGTAGGGGTATCACCAACAAACCAGCGAATGTAACCATCTTCATCGTCATTTAATAATTCAAAACCATAAGCCTGATACAGACCAGACTCAGTGCCAAACTGAAACCACGATGGGTGTAGTGTCGTGATAGCAGATACAGCCTGTTGAAAGGGCCCACCACAATAAGTATTCATAGAAGTCGTGGTAAAATTGTAAATCTCCACGAAATTGTAGTCCGGGATATACCAGATATCAAAGGGTGCAACTTGTAAGGATTGTGATGCTATACCAGTCTTTAAAGTTGTGTCAGTTTCGGCTTCAATCATATCAATTTCTGGCGCCCCTCTCCCTGTGCCCTGGTTGGGATGGTCCTCTCCATCACACGTGCATGCATTCAGACGTTGCCCTGGTAGATACGAAATACCATCTGGCGACGACTGGTTGGGTGTGATACCCGCATCGCATTCTTCGTACGAATAAGGCCAAACACCTTCACTAGTTGCCAGATACCCGGGCCTGCCCAGATTACCCATTGTCCACATACCGGGCCAAAGTCCTTCAACTCTTGCGTAGTTAGGCAAGTTGACCGATGCTTCTATTCTTCCCTGTGTAAAGCACATTTTATTCCAAGACTGTACCATCGCAGACCTGTAAAACAAATTGTGATTTTGATAGGCGTCCATGCGCAGCTGTAGGGTTCCCTCACTCGTGGTGGCAGCATCGGGATCGTACCACTCCAGATCATGAGTAGCATCGTAATTCAAATTCACTGCAGTCCAAAATTGATCTTCACCATCGTAAAATGTCCTGCCTTCAGCATTAAACTCGTCTGAAAATACCAGTTTCCACAACGACCCATCCTTGGCTTTTTTTGTAGTGTATTCGCTGGGAGTGTCCTTGTCCACTAAATTTGTCCTTATAGAGGACAACTGCGGATATTGGTAATCTGTTAAAATTGTAATCACTTGATGATACTTGCCTTTGTCTGTGACGCCAGTGAAAGTGACAGCTGGGATAACGATGAACACCGCTGCGCCTCCTAGCAGTAAAAGGAGTAAGCCTGCCATACCGCCAAATGATTTTTTTGACATGTGTTTGAAATCATCCAAAACTCTCCTACGATCCAAACGGGCTTCCTCCTCTGGGTCTGGATTGTGTAAATAATCATCCTCCTCCTTTTCGTCCATCATTAATGGAAAAGAAGAAGCCGGATACCCACCGAACGGGGAGAAGTCCGGCTCCCCCATGAATGGATTTGAGGATAGTGAAGAGTGAGAGCCTGAGGGAGAATTCTGCTGTTGTTGTGCTTGTTCGTGTCTATGCTGCTGTTGTTGACCCGGAAGCATGGAAGGCACCCTGGAGCTGACTTGAGGATATCTGTCGTATTCTGGGGGTTTCAAAATTTCACTCGCTGGGAATGTATTCACTGACACAGTAGAGTACTTGGCAGGATTTGACGCCTGCGGGTTGGCCAACGTGTTTTTCAAATCGCTACCCCTATTGGAGTAATAGCCTCTGTAATCCGATTTAGTTCCGCCATCGGGTATTAGTGAAGCTGTACTTATTATTCCTTCCCGCGCTCCGTCTGCTGCACCTACATCATCTTCCGATTCTTCGCTACCATCTAAAAATGGGTTTTCCTGCCTATCTCGTTCATTTTCCCCTGATGTAACAGATGAGACTTCTTCTAGCAGATTTTGCTGACTTACGCCGTTATTCGTTAAGTTTCTCATCTCACCCTTTCCTTCTCACGAACATTTTCTTTCAACTATAGTTACAAAACGAATCTAACTCACCCCGCGAGACTAGAGCTATCATCCATGTCTTTATATAGCCTAATCCTGTTCCCTGTATCAATCCTGCAGTAACCGGGGAGTCGAGATAAAACGGGAACAAAAAATGGGAATGAGGATGGAAACGGAAGATTTCAAAACATCTGGGCCCAACACAGCCCTAGTGCGTCTCCACGGTCGTCTTCTCATCGCCACGGCCATTTTCAAAGGAGTTGCCTATTCCATCTTGCTCCTTTGGTATCGCCGTCTGTTCCTGCCGGGAGAAACCAAAACAGTAACAAGAAAAAAATAAAAATAAAAAAAAATTAATGCAGGTGGGCTCGCCACGTTTTTTTTTCTCCGTTTGTACGTCAGCGCGACGCGTGAGGAAATGCGCGCGACGCGTAGCAGGCGCAACCGTCAGTCATGCAGGCAGGATCCATACCTGGCTAGTTAGTGCTCGTGGATCATTTTTATGGTTAAGGCTCAGGAGCATTGTTCATGATGAAGTACTATTATTCTTGTTGTACTTGGAACTTTTGCAGTTTCCTGTCAGGATATTCTTGGGGAAAGTGTAACCAGCGTCCTCCCAAGAGGTCAAATTGTTATTGTAGTAAGCATTCTCATGAGCCGCAATGTAATCCGCAGTTGGGTAGTCGGTGGGGTCGCAGGTAACCGAAACAGAATCGTTTGGTTGGTAAACTCTGACATAATCGATGGACATGGTCACCGGGAAGAGAATCATTTCCCAGTCAATGTAGGCCCAGTTGTTAGAGATACCAAGGTTTAAGATCACAGACATGGGTTCCTTCGACATCCTTCTCCATCCGATATTACCGTTGGGATGTAGTGCCTTGGCATATAAAGTCATAGTGGGTACGTCCCCGACGAACCATTGGATGTAACCATTCTCATCGTCATTCGACAGCTCGTAACCATAGGTTTGGAAAAGACCAGAAGTAGGACCATATTCGTACCATTCTGGATTTAACGTTGTGGTGGCAGACACAGCCTGTTGGAAAGGCCCACCACAATAAGTGTTCATCGAGGTGGTGGTAAAATTGTAGATTTCCACGAAGTCGTAGTCTGGGATATACCAAATATCAAATGGTGCAACCTGTAACGATTGTGATGCTATACCGGTCCCCAAAGTTGTGTCGGTCTCACCTTCGATCATATCGATTTCAGGCGCACCTCTCCCTGTGCCCTGATTGGGATGATCTTCTCCATCACACGTGCATGCATTCAGACGTTGACCTGGTAGATACGAAATACCATCTGGCGACGACTGGTTGGGTGTAATACCCGCATCGCATTCTTCGTACGAATAAGGCCAAACACCTTCACTAGTTGCCAGATACCCAGGCCTGCCCAGATTACCCATTGTCCACATACCTGGCCATAAACCAGTGACACGACCATAGTTAGGTAAATTAGCTGAGGCCTCAATTCTGCCCTGAGTGAAGCACATTTTGTTCCAAGACTGCACCATCGCAGACCTGTAATACAAGTTGTGGTTTTGGTAGGCGTCCATGCGCAGCTGCAGGGTTCCCTCGCTCGTGGTGGCAGCATCGGGATCGTACCACTCCAGATCATGGGTAGCATCGTAATTCAAATTTACGGCGGTCCAAAACTGATCCTCATTTTCGTAAAATGTCCTGCCTTCAGCATTGAACTCGTCTGAAAAGACCAGCTTCCAGAGAGATCCATCCTTGGCTTTCTTCGTCTTGTATTCGTCTGGAGTGTCTTTATCCACCAGGTTGGTCCTGATCGCGGACAGCTGAGGATACTGGTAATCCGTCAAAACCGTAATCACTTGGTGGTAAGCGCTGTCGGTTGCACCGGCAAATGTCAATGCGGGTAAGATGACAAAAACGGCAGCGCCGCCCATGAGTAGCAGTAAAATACCAAGCAGTCCACCGAACGATTTCTTGGACATGTGCCTGAAATCATCAATAAACCGCCTACGGTCCAGGCGGGCCTCCTCTTCTGGGTCAGGATTGTGCAAGTAATCGTCTTCCTCCTTCTCCTCCATCAATAGCGGAAAAGAAGAAGCTGGATATCCACCAAACGGAGAGAAATCGTGCTCCACAAGGAATGGGTTTGAAGATAAGGACGACGACGATCCGTTGCCCGGTGGAGAGTCTGCCGAGGACGATGCCACTGCACCTGAAGGTCTTCCCTCGGCAGCTTGATGCAACTGAGCCATCGATGCCACACGTGACCCAAGCATTGGGTACCTGTCGTACTCTGGTGGTGACAGAATGTCATTAGTAGACAACCCAGATGCCACAGATTCCGACTGAGGTAACCGCTTGGGCAGGTTCAAGTGTTTTGTAGTTTCTCTGATCTGGCCGCTCGAGTTCTTGGAGTAATATCCCTTGTAGTCGGACAAATCTTGGTTACTCCTTTCGAACTGTGGAATGTCGTGGATGAGCGACGTCTCGCTGTTGTTGTTGGGGTGGTACCTGACCTCTTCCTCGTCCCGCTCCTCATCGCTACCCAAAAACGGGTTCGAGGACTCATCTGGTTGTCTGAGATGGTCACCTTCGAAAAACGAGGATTCCGACTCACCACCAGCACCGCCGCCAATCAAGTTCTGATGACTGTTATTAGTGAGGTTTCTCACACCGCTCATTTCTGGTCGCTTGGTTAACCTAAGATGGGGTGCAGCAGCAGCAGCAAAGGTGAAATGCTTTCCTAGATCTTCAATTATATGATTTCAACCGAGTAAGAGGGAGCAGGTTGAAAAAATGAAAAACAGCAACGAAAAAACGAAAGAAAATAGCAGTCTTTGCAACCCTCACTTATTAAGAACTAACGCAACCCAGACGCGTATTTTGTGTTTAGCAAGAGCCAAGGTGGGAGTAACAACGTATCGCTTGAAAGGCCATTAAATGAAACAGAGCAGCTCCTGATTAGACACTTTGTTTTTATACACACTACTCCTTCCCGCCAACATCTCGATGTGTTTCCCTGTGAGGCAAGAAGGTTAATCAACGTACTTCCTGTAAATTACCGTAGGTCTCTTTTTTTTTCAACTTTTCATCTACAGGTTTTTTCTGTCTTCGCGAAAAACGGTGAATTACTGTTTCACCTGCGGCGATTTCTCTGCCGGGAATTTCCCCAAGACGCGAATTAAGGCAATAGCGCAGTTTCTCAGACAGTTATTCTTGGGCCTGTTCAGTGAGCTACGGAGATTTCTGACTGATACGTCGCGCTCAGCCTGCGCGTAGCGAAAACAGAGGCTTAAATTGTTCCAAGGAGTAGATCTCCCTCTTCAGGAAGCTACGCGACGCGTCAATCAGCACTGCCCCACGCCATTCTCGGGGAAACGCGTAAAATTTTTTTTATCTTTTCGGGGCTCGGCGTCTTGGCGCAACGCTCTCACTTCACGTGAAAGCGCTTTTTCGAGTCACGTGAGCGACTACGAGTCAATCACACATTTAGCCGTTCTAGAAACTGCTCGAGGGTTTCCAGAAGCTGCCCTACCTTCCATTCTGCATATAGCTTCTGCAAATACCTCGAAGGAACAAGATTTGAGTTCCACGTGACCCAATCGTGCATGACCAAGGTCTGGAGGAACTGCAGCTCATCCAGCGGCTTCTTCAGGTGTCCCACGCGGGATGCAGGCTTCTCAGAGGTTGGCGGTGCGATGCTGCCCTGACTGGAGCGGCCAAGGCGACCGATGCCACCACCAGGATGCGCCGCTTCGAAAACCTGCGATCTGAGCCGGGGGTCCCTGTAGTACATTTCACTCAGAGAGATAGACAGACAGTCCAGGACCACCAGCATGGATGTGGTGGATAGCGTGGGGGCCTTCAAGCCGCCTTGCACCTCAGTCTCCGTGTATCTCTGCGGTAGAAGCACTAAGGAGTCGCACATAAGCGATATGGTGCTCTCTGCCGTCCCACAAGCCGCGATTTTGAAAGATCGCCGTACAGCTTCTGGGGCGAGTTCTCCATTTGCGTAGCGCAGAAACTGGACAATCTCATCTGTCTCCCCACCGCTGGAGCAGACCAGCATGCAATCGCCAAGCTGCATTACTCCCATATCGCCGTGCATGGCATCCGTCGGATGGAGTAAGAACGAAGGCATCGCCATCGACCTCATGGTGGCGACTACTTTGGCGGCGATGCAATGCGACTTGCCACACCCAATGAGCACCACCTTGTGCCCGTCACGAAGGCACTCTGACAGTTTCAAGAGGGACTTCTCCAGCTGTGCTCTGTGTACTTCTGAATCATGGTAAATCTCTACTAGATGTTGCATTTGCAACTCATGCTGATACAGCAGCCTTTCAAAGGTGGACATTGAGGCTTTCAGCAAACTGTGCTGCTGCGCATCGACGGCTTCAGTCGGCATCGCACTGGTATGGAACCAATCGGACTGACTGCTCTGCAGTGGGAGCCCAACTTTTGAGTGTGGCTCGTTTTTTATATGGGAGGATAGGGTGTATATTGTAATGCTGACAAAGAGTGATTCCAATTAATGTATTATTTTTTTCATGGTCGAGCGCCGTGATCAAATGGGCGAAAAAATTACCTTTACGAGCATTGGTTCCGAACCTTATAAGGCTGGACGAACGCCACACAACCCTTGCGGAAGACATAATGGACAATTACGGCTTCGAACCGTAGCCCTCCTGCACTAGAGCGGGCCACGCTACCAACTACGCCACATGCGCCCTTTTTAGGAAGCTGGCCGCAACAAATTAATTCTGGCGCAGGCTCGATGATGACGCACTAATGAGATAAATTGCGGCTCCATTACTTATGAATATATCACGTGTATTCGCTTGGATCGAGAGTTAGCGGAACTATTCGGATACCTCGATCCGTTGTCGACAGTGCATCGTTAGGAGCTAGCTGAGCCCAGGGTCTCTTCATAATATTGGTTTGTATATATTAGCGCGGCTGCCTCGAAGATAAATATTAATTAACTTGATTGACATCTAGTCACATGATCTATCATGTAGATTCATGACTGCCAACATAGATAAAGCAAACGCTAGCTGACACAATTGGTGCCGCGATGCTTGCGGCAGTATCTGCCTCACGGTGTATCAAGAACGATGGTCGCATACATTTTCTTTTTTCACTATTTTACATGTTACATTATTTTATATCTTAATTACTAGAACTCAACAGTCTTCCAATATAGCACTTCCTGTGGGGGCGCGGCGAACCAGTTGCCTGAACCGGTCAACTTCTTCATCTTCCACTTCCTCCATGATGGGAGAATTGCGTCTGCTCAAATGGCATTCTTTGGTGGATGGCTCTGAGTCATGAAATCTTATCTCTATCTTAGAGCTGGCAGACCTGGAGTCGTCAACCATGTTTTCTGGCTGTTGTACTTTACTCTCCTCCATTGATGCCTCAGGCTCCTCTGATTCCTCTTGCGCGTCGGATTCTTGTTCTGAATCAGAATTCTCTGATTCGGACTCCATCTGAGACTCAGTCTGTTCGCTTTCCTCCCTGTAGTGTTGCTGTGCCTTCGTTTGGTCTGGTTCATACCCCCTCTCGTGCCCTTCTTGTTCCCGCTCTTGGGTCACTTCCGCCTCAGGCTGCGGGTGGGATTCGTGCTCCCAGTCTTCGTCTTCCGGATCTTCCTGGGTCTGGGCTTGCTCTATCTCGAATGGAGTTTGACGCTCACGATTGGGGGTCTGTTCTGGTAGCACCTGCATAACCTGCCCGGCTACTTTGTCTGATCTTACCAGTAATATCCTCCAAACAGCATTGTTGCAGGATTTATCGAGTCGACACCCAATGATTTCCAGATCATCGATATGCGTCCCCAAATTAAATTCTTTAGCCACGTTATCCGAGCGACTGACTATGGTTAACTCGTCACCTCTGTAATTCAACTCAATTTTGTAGTCCTTGAACGCATTGCGCGCCAACTTGCGGCAGACGGCCCCCACATCCAATTGCGACATGGCTTGGCGCAGTAACGAATCTTCATCAGCCTGTTCTTCCACAAGGCCACCTAGAAACTGACAATAGTGATAAGTGGGCTTGTATAACTGTTCTTTTAAAGCGGCAATTTGTTTGTTCACCTCTTGCCGCAGAGCGTTTTGGTCCAGCCTCCTATATAGAGAAAGCACGTACCCACGTTCAGTTTCTTCAACCTCATACTTAATGGGTACAGTGGAATGGTGTTTCTTCGCAAGGTTGCGTGTCTGATGGCTCATAGAGCCATGGTGGCATCTACGTTTCTTGGGTTCTGGTGCCAAGAACATTGGCTCACAGAAGACGCTACCCATGGGTTCAATTGTGTAAGGAGATTGTAGGACAGAAAACATTATGATTCTTTTTTGATACGCATATGAAGTAGGGTATGAGTTAAAATCATATCCGACCTGTGTGCTGTCTTATATACACTTAAACTTTTTTTTTTTTTCAATATTCTTTATCTTTCCTTGAGATTCGGCTTCTCGAACATTCTCGCATTTTTCGCGCGGCTGAGCGAGAAACTTCTCCACACCTTGCCAGTGAATAGCAGCGTCATCCACATTCAAGTTTTTTCCAGAGCTGTGATTATACGCTTTCATTTCATTTTTCTTTTCTGCCTTTGAATACATGTTTTACCGCTACCATGCGATACTGCTTGCTCGTGGATCCTCTTTAGCCAGTAAAGTAATCCATCACAAAACACAAAATTCCCCTCCATGTGATAAGACGCAAGATAGAGCGCAGCCAGCTGGGCCTCACTTTGTAAAGTAGTATTCCGCAGTTGTCCCCCATGAGATCGTTCTTTTCTGCATCCATTCCTTCGCCCTTTTTAATGAGTCTTCTTGCCGGACATCCCTTCCAGAAGTTCCACCATGCGAATCCTGGGCACAGCGAGATGCGTCCCAAATGCTTGTAGAGAGGCCCCGTGGGGCCGTCAATGTACCTCCACTGAGCTGGACACCATTTTTGCCTTGGGTCTCCCCACGGTAACTGTTTGTCGCCCCAATGGCCATTGTAGTGCAGCCAGCTCACACCAAGTGCCTTCTCCCTGTCGCCAACGGGTGCCACTTGGTGGCCATCAAAGATGTAGGCGTAGAAATTGAGTGATGGATCCCACATGGGGCCTCTGTCGGTGAAATCACTCAAGGGCATGAAAAAAAATGGAACGTCATGAGCATGCTGGCCAACGGACGCATAGTTGGCGTGAGTTCCTCTAGCGCTGAACAGCAGCGGCCTCTCCACGATTTCCGGGGTCAGTTTGCCGTCCCTGCGACGTAGCTTCTTCACTTTCTCGACGGCTTCGAATTTGTACGCACTGCCGCCACCGTGGGCACTCATCCAAACGTACTTGGGCTCACCTCTGTAAAACCGGACCAAGGAATGCTCCCAGTCGCCGACGTGGTTACCCCAGGGACCATACCCCATGATGAAGGGTCCCAAGTTGAAGGGGTAAAAATAGAACCAGAAAGCGTCGACCCAGCCATTTCCCTTGTCTACGACCACGAGCACGGCGGGCCCGTTCTTTATGTGGCCCGTTCCGTACTCTGGTCTCAGACCCAGCAGCCACTTCGGGTCGCTGTCAAAGTCATCCAGGCTAGTCATGAAAGTATCCCTACTCGAGACCTCGGCAAGCGTACCGTTGGGCAGATCGTAGCGGTAGCTGGCACGTAGGTCTGAAAGGCACAGCGGCCGGCCTGGTGGCTGCATGCCCTGTATGACGCGGTTACCTTGGGAGTCCCGCACGTCGAAGTGCGTGACATATTCAGCGATGTCGGAGGGCCAGTACTTCTCCTCACTGTAGAGGTGTACCAGGGGGCAGTTATCCACAACGTAGTCTGGTACCTGGTCTTTAGGGCGCAGGCTCCTGTTTGAGTCGTCTACTTTGTTGGGGGGCAGGACCGGCGGCAGAGCTGAGTCGATGAGTGGGGGATTCAGTCCCACAAACGGGTCGTCATCGGCCCACGGTACGAACACCCCACCACACAGCGGTATAGCGAGTTCCAGGCAAACCAGCAGCGAGTGTATCAGCAGCAGGTGCATCGTGCTTCCTTGTGTTTGTTTTTTTTTTTTAGTTGAACCACACTGTGTCTGTCCCTTTAGACTCTTGAGACTAGCTCAAGCACTTATACGAGGCACGAGGCGCGAGGGCGCGGATGACACTAATTAGTGATCATCTTCTCGGAGTGCGCCGGGTTCGCCGGCGGAGAGAGCAGCAGCGAGACAAAGGCCTGCAAACACGTGATGAGGTTTGTAAGCCGTGTTCGCTCAGCGATGGATGGAGAATCGCTGTGGAACTTGACGCTGGTGCCGATTGTACGACTATGCATCAGCTAGCGATTCGCACAGGTGTGTGTGTGTGTATGTGTAATGGAGACGAGTGCAAAAGTTGAAGTTCTGGTCACGTGGCTCGTGGTTCGTGGGCGGCACGACGCAGCTAGGGCGGCTCACGGGCAAACTTTTGCTGGTTAGTGCTTTAGAAGCGTCTTTTGACCAGCTGCGAGTGCTTGCAAGAGACGGCTGAGCCAGCGTGCGGGACAGCGTGCGGGACAGCGTGCGGGACAGCGTGTGGGACAGCGTGTGGGATAGCGGCGTGGTATGTTCTTGCGAAGCACGCACACTATAGTGTGGGTGAGTAGCCTTTGGTGGATACGGGCGCCACTGTAGGCGGCTGCTTTGCAAGCTGTGGAAGAGAGAGGGAACAAAGTTTTGTTCTCTGCTTTTTCCATTTGCCGTTTTATTTACGTTTGGTTGTCATGGGCGACCTTTCGGAACGGCTAGTGGAAGCTACACTACACGTTGCAAACGAGAGACAGGGACAACAACAACAGAAAATAGAGTCAGAGTCAAAAAACGAAAAAAGTTTTCACGCAAAGTGCTTGTCTATATGATATATAATTTATTTACACACTGGCCCCGAGCCCGTCCCCGAGCCCGTCAAACGACTCGTGAGTCTTTTTCCACGCTCGGAGTGTTTCCGCCAGGCCGCGCAGGTCGCCTTCGCCGCGCAGTCTTTCGCATACCTGTACTGCGTCGTAGCGATCCATACCGCGCTTGTTGACGAGATGAATGTAGAACTCGACGATGGCCTTGCGCAGCTTGTAGAGCGGCTCGCAGCCCGTGCGCCAGGCGCTGCCGGCCTTGTTCATGCTGTGCACGCACTGGCCGCCCATGCGAGGGTTTGGCGTGAACCACTCGAGCACCACTTCTTCGACGCTGTCGATGGCCGGGTCCAGTTCGAACGTCTGGACAGCGTGGTCCGCGCCGGCGTGGTCCGCGCCAGCGTCTTGGTTCGCGCCGACGTCTTGGTCCTCGTCCAGTTCCGCTGCGGTTCGTTTGCGCCCGAGCCGAGCCGCGGACGTCGTCCCCGTGCGCAGCCCGGCCGCGTCTAGCCGCGCGTCTAGCCGCGCTTCCAGCCGCGCTTCGATCTGCGCGAGGCGCGACTCCAGTTGCGACTCCACACGCGCCTGCAACGTCTCGACCTGGCGCCCCACGAGCTCGCCGATCATCTGCTGCAGCTCCGTCTCATCGGCATCGCCGGCCTCGTCGTCACTGTCTCGCGACTCTTGCTTCACCGCGTGCTCCGGCTTCGAGTCCCGGATGCGATCCCGCAGCGTGTCGTGCACGAGCGCCAGCTGCCGCGTCGCGTACTCCCTCGAGCTCTTTTTCATCTCCAGCTTGTCAAAGATCCCGGACAGCAGCGACAAGAGTATTTCGAAGTTTGACAGCGTCTGGTACTGCACGAACCGGAACGTCTCGTCCGCGGTGGGCGCGGTGGGCGCGGTGGGCGCGGGGATCGCTCCGGGAGTCGGCGAGAGCTCCGGCACGGCCTGCGCTCCCTGCACGGCCTGCACGGCTCGCACGGCCTGCAGGGCCTCCGGGGCCGCCGGCGGCGGCTGCAGCTGCAGCCACGCCTTGAACCCGCGGCCGTTCAGCGGCGCGCTCGCAAACAGGTCGTGATCCGGAAATAGCCGGTACAGCAGCGGCAGCGCACGCAGCAGCCACCGCCGCAGCGCGTCCATCAGCCGCAGAAACCGCTCCGCCTGCTCCGACAGCACGCCCGCGCCGCGCTCCCGGTACCGCTCCACCTCCGGGAACAGCTGCACCACCAGTTCCTCGGGCAACCCGTCGCACGTCACGTCGCCCGGGTACAGGTTGAGCGCCTGCGCAAAGTCCGACGCGACGTGCTGCGGGAACGCCTGCTGCAGCGCGGCCGGGTGCGCACTCAAGAACGCGTAGTCCTCGGCGCGCCACCGCGGGAACTCGAGCGCGGGCCGCCCAAACCACTCGCGCCGCTTGTACGTCACGCGGCACTGCCGGAACACCGCCGTGTAGTAGTGGCCCAGCGTCTCCTCGCGCGGGTAGTCCAGCAGGCTCTTGCCGCGGATGAGCGGCATCTCGGCCCACGCGCCGCCG
The DNA here is from genome assembly GCA_003707595.2 of Zygosaccharomyces bisporus. NCBI lineage: Eukaryota > Fungi > Ascomycota > Saccharomycetes > Saccharomycetales > Saccharomycetaceae > Zygosaccharomyces > Zygosaccharomyces bisporus. The sequence goes on from PPKA02000001.1 coordinate 170,136, forward strand.
CTGCCGCTGCTGCCGCCGAGCAGCTGCGGGAACCCGCCGTCCCGGAACCGCAGGAACAGGTACGCCGCCAGCGCCACCAGCGGGCACACCAGCGGGTTGCGCTGCGGCAGCAGCGCTACGGGCTGGTGCTCGCGCCCGTGCTGCTGGCGGTCGCGCCCGTGGGCAGCGGCGAGGTCGAAGCTGAGCCCGGCCGGCGTCACGTGCAGATCTGCCAGCCGGATCTGCGCACGCTGCTCGTAGCTCAGGCGCGAGTACGCGCGCCACTGGAAGTCGACCAGGAACCGCAGGCGCTCCAACCCGTTGCGGAAGTATTTTTCCGGCAGCGGCGAGCGCGGCGCCCACACGTGAGCAGACACCGTGGCCAGCGTCGCGGCCAGCTCGCCGCCGCCGCCACCAGCGCCGCGCGCGCCACATTCTCCCCGCTCGCTCTGCGGCCCTGCGCAGGCCTCGTGCAGCGTCGCGAGCTGCTCGAGATATTTTCCGTCGAGCGCCGTTTGCGCTACCCCCTGCCCTGCGCGCGCTGCCCCTGCCCGCGCCGTCTCGGAGAAGCGCTCTACCCGCGCTGGTGCTGCTGCTGCCCCATTCACCGCACACAGCTTGGCGAGGAACTTGAGCGAAGAGATGGCCTTGCGCACCGAGGGCAGCGCGTGCGCCGTTTCAATGAGGTGCCAGTGCACGAGTGCGTTGTTTAGAGGCAACGAGTGGTAGTGGACGAGTTCGTCCGGCTCGTGCTCGACGAGCCCGCGCTCCAAAAGCCACTCAACGTAGCGTCTGCAGTACGACCGGTACTGGTGCGCGGCCCGGGGCGACAGCGAGTCGACGAGCGCACGCACCTGGTCGGTGCTGGTGCCCGCGCTGCTGCCCGCATTGCTACGTATACTGCTGCTGCTGCTGCTGCTGCTGCTGCTGCCTGCACGCTCGCCCATCAGAACCTGTGAGTTAGCCTGCTTGTGCCTGCCTGCCTTGCGCCGGTGCTCGAGGTCGCCGTCCTTTTCTCTCTTTCTCTTTCGCTTTCTCTCTCGCCTCGCCTCGCCTCGCCCGCCTCGCCCTCGCCCTGCCCTCTCTCACTAATCACTCAATTAATCGCGCGGCTTCACAAATCCACGCACCCTGCTCATCGCCCCCTTGCGGCCGTGCACTGTTTTTAATTGTACCGATGCGTACATTTCATGTATGTGTGCGCATCCCTGTAGATATATATACACACATATATACATGCAGACCCTGGGGAACACGGGGGGTTTCCCCCTGTCTGCACTGGTAGGCTGATCTTGACCGAGTGAACAAAGCGTATCTGCCAAACGCTCACACAAGCCACAGAACAGAGATAGATGTCAACTCGCAATAGCGTAGTATCTAGTTCGCCCTCAGATGAAAGCTCGCTGCGCAGCTCGCAGACGTCCAGCAACCACAGCGAGAAGCCGCAGCAGCTGGTGGACCGCGCCAGCAGCAGCGAGATCAGCAGGCCCAACACGGTCGGGGCCAGCATAGCGCTGACCCGCACCGAGACGGCGCAGACGCTGCAGGAGATGGGCATGCGCAAGAGCGTGCCCGTGCCCGACGTGGTGGCGCCCACGTACGCCGCGCCGCCCGTGTTCCCGGAGGAGTACACGATGGAGACGCCCTCCGGGGTGGTGCCGCTGACGCAGCTGGAGACGCTCGGCAGGCAGGCCACGAACATCTCGCGGCGCACCGTGGAGAGACCGCCCGTGCTGGAGAACCTGGAGGAGGTGGAGACAGCCGCGGAGAAGGAGGAGGACCTGAGCCCTCACTTTGTCACGTTCGTGACCAACGACCCGGAGAACCCGCACAACTGGGCGCCCTGCTGGCGCTGGGCCTACACGGTGATGCTGTCGACGCTGGTGATCTGCGTGGCGTACGGCTCGGCGTGCGTGGCGGGCGGTCTCGGGACCATCGAGAAGAAGTACCACGTGGGCGAGGAGGTGGCCACGCTGTCCGTGTCGCTCATGGTCATCGGCTTCGCGCTGGGCCCGCTGATCTGGTCGCCGTTCAGCGACCTGTACGGGCGCCGCGCCACCTACTTTGTGTCGATGGGGCTGTACACGATCTTCAACATCCCGTGCGCGCTGTCGCCCAACATCTCGGGCCACATGGTGTGCCGCTTCCTGTGCGGCGTGTTTGCGTCCTCCGGGCTGTGCATGGTGGGCGCGTCGATCTCGGACATGTTCCCCGCGGCCACGCGCGGCAAGGCCATTGCGTTCTTTGCATTTGCGCCCTACTGCGGGCCCGTGTTTGGGCCGCTCGTGAACGGGTTCGTGTCGGTCTGCACGGGCCGCATGGACTACATCATCTGGTTCAACATGGCGTTTGCCGGCGTCATGTGGATCGTGTCGTCTGCGATCCCGGAGACGTATGCGCCGGTGATCCTGGCCCGGAGGGCCAAGCGGATGAGGAAGGAGACGGGCGACCAGCGCCTGATGACCGAGGCGGAGGCGCAGGGCGTCAGTTTCAAAGACATGATGCGTGCGTGTCTGCTGAGGCCGCTGTATTTTGCGGTGACCGAGCCCGTGCTGGACCTGACGTGCGGCTACGTGTGTCTGATCTACTCGCTGCTGTACGGGTTCTTCTTTGCGTACCCGGTCATCTTTAGCGAGCTGTACGGGTACAAGGACAACCTGATCGGTCTCATGTTCATCCCGATCCTGATCGGCGCGATCATGGCGCTCGGGACGACTTTCTGGTGCGAGGCGATGTACATCCGCACGATCTCGAAGCGCAAGCCCAACCCGGAGGACCGTCTGCTGGGCGCCATGGTGGGAGCGCCCTTTGCGGCCATCGCGCTGTGGATGCTGGGCGCCACGTCCTACAAGCACCTGATCTGGGTCGCGCCCGCGTCGAGCGGGCTCGCATTCGGGTTCGGCATGGTGCTGATCTACTACTCGCTGAACAACTACATCATCGACTGTTACGCCATGTACGCGTCGAGCGCGCTGTCTACGAAGGTGTTTTTGCGTTCTGCGGGCGGTGCCGCCTTCCCCCTGTTCACAACGCAGATGTACCACAACTTGGGACTGCAGTGGGCTTCGTGGCTCTTGGCCTTTATCGCTACGGGCATGATCGTGATCCCATTTGCCTTCAAGCGTTGGGGTAAGTATTTGAGAGCCCACCTCGGTAAGGGAGACTACTCGATGGATGCAGTGAACAGAATTGCCGAGGAGAAGTTGCATGAGAAGGACGGCACTGCCGAGGAGGACGAAGAGGAGGAGGAAGCCTAGACGCATTTGTTTTCATTTTTTATTCTACGAGAGCGAGAAACTCGAGAGAGAAGTCCCCAGAGATATACACATATGGAGAGAAAGAGAGAGAGAGAGAGAGAGAGAGAGAGAGAGAAAGAGAAATAGAGAGAGAAGAAAAGAGAGAGAGAGAGAGAGAGAGTATGCTTAAAGAAAGTGCCAAAGAGAGCCAACAAATATTTTTTGCCAATTCTACAGATGTTTCACAGTACCCATTTTTTTAATAATAAGTAATTCGTAATATGCTTAAACTACCAACCAAATAGACGAAAACCGAATGCCGAGGGCGAGAGCCGAGAGCCGAGAGCGAGAGCGAGAGCGAGAGCAAGAGAACGAAGACAAGCGCGACTAGCACCGCAGGCACAGATCATCCGTCCCAACTGAGCCGACCCCACAAAGATGGTATATGTGCCGCGTAATTTTGTAGTGTGTCTAGACGCATGCGGTGAGAAAAGGTGAACAAAGAGACAGGTGAATCGTACGATTCAGCACAACTTGGGCCACTGGAGGGTGACGAGAACAGAATGCAGCTAAATCTGGAAGAACACATACAAGATTTACGCGGTCGAGAACGAGCTGGCCGGCCATCTTTTTTTTTTTTTTTTTTTTTACTCTTTCTCAATTCGGCACTCACCGAGGCTCGCAGAACAAGTGCTACTAATTCTCAAACCGTTTGTAACATCGAATGCCCATTGATATAGGCACCAGAGGTAGAAGTCGAGAGAACCAAAACAACAAAGTGAAGGTGCGATTACTTGCAAATGTATCACGTGTATCACCATGGGATTGATAGCTAATAAAAAGTGTATACTAGCTATCTCCATCCCTGCGGTCGTAAAAGCATTATTTGGGGTACTATGATCTCAGTATGACTTCAATATTATAACAATACGGGAGAGCATTTTGAAGATATGATCTTGGTCACCTGACTCGTCGTGCTAGTTCATTACATCTCCTACTCGTTTGAGATTGATTGTTCTTCCCAGAAGTCATTGGTGTTTGTTTGTCTCGCCTTGAGTAGCAGCAGTTCAGCCAGTGGATACCCCACGATGGAATCGTCGTCTGCCATTCGACAAAGAAAGTGTTCATGTTTCTCGTCAAACGCTACGATATCAGTGACTTCATCCAGCCGTTGGATTCGCTTTTTCTCGCTTTCGGTAGGTTCATTTAGTAGAAGTTGGTCCTCTTCGGTTTCGCATTTTTCCAGCTGTTGCACGCTGACACCAGCATGCCTACAATCTTTAGCTAAATGCCCTACTTTTTGGCAATTATAACAACGTTTATTTTTGATCCAGGGTGGGCGGTCTCGCTTCTCAGCTTTTCCTTTGCCCCACACTCTGTCATTGTTTTTGCGTTTCTTTGTATATGAGCTATGAGTGCTCTCTTCGTGGTCGTCTTCAAGAGACTGGCGTCGTTTCCTGTTGCTGCTAGGTTGAATGTATTCCTGCAACATCGCAAAGTGTCTTGCCTCTGATTTAGTTGTTGGGTGCCTTTGAGAGACCACTCGCGCAATTTCAGGTCGAAGCCCTCTGATGTATTGCAATATAAGAATTTGATCGATGGACTCAAATGTGTTCTTGACCTCCCACCAATATTTTTCATATAGTTCACTATATTCAGCAACATCTCCTTCTTGATAATTATCGACTAGGCGCCCCCATATAACATATGGATCGTCGTTTGTTCCAAATTCTTGAGCGGCTGCTTTTACTACTTCGTGAAAAGATGGGGGCTCATCGATATTTTGAGCTAACCTGTCCTTCCAGTACGAATTGTACCATATCAGTGCCGTTCCCCTAAGTTTCCGCGTAAAAAGTTTAAGTTTCGTTTCATCAGATTTGATATCATGAATGGCCAATATATCCTCGAATCTCGCTTGGAACTGAAAGAAGGTATCTGGTTTCTCGCCATCAAAGGGTGGGACTTCTTCGAAATACTGGTAGAGCTTTAATTCATACGACTTATCCTCAGCTTTGTCTTCACAATTCTCGACAGAGGTTGTAGAAAAGGGAGCCATGTTTCTTTCAGAGATCTAGAGCGGCGGCTACCAGATGTAATCACCAACGATTTAATTGCTTATAATTATATCACGTGTATTACCTTGGATCGATAGTTAATGAACTATATTTTCGATAGCCTGGTTCCCTTCTTCAACCAACAGAAGATTATTTGGAGATCCTTTGTTTGAGGTACCTTTATACTAGTCCGTTATAACGACGATATGCCATCAATATGTAACAGTATGAAACATTTTGAATTTCTACGCATTGAATATCAAGCTCTGACTACAAGATTTCAACAAATTACTATGGTTTTGTGGTCTAGTTGGTTATGGCATCTGCTTAACACGCAGAACGTCCCCAGTTCGATCCTGGGCAAAATCATTTTTTTCCTTTTCTCTAACAAAAAACTACTACAACATCATTACCGCGAAGGCTGCCACAGCGCCAGCTCCTATCCCAACAACCCACATTCTTCTGTTCCCATCAGCCAAGTTTTTGAAACTGGCATGCAAAGTCGCAGCACCGCCAGAGAAGTTGCTCTTACTATCCAGCGAGTAATTGCCAGATACGGTGCCCAGCCCTGACAAATAATCTGTCCTACCGCTACAATTGTTCGAAGACATGAAGTTGGGTACGGTGTATCCCTTAGAGGGTGCCTGTGCCCTTATGACCAAGCCTAAAGAGCTGGATGTGGCCTTAGTGGAAAATAGATATTTCTCACCCTTGGGGATAGCTTCAAATGCGCCGCTGTTGAAAACGGTTAAATGGCCATTTTTCACGGCAAAGGCACCAGTGGCCTCATGTTTGGTACCTTCTTTAATCAAACCGCGGCTCTGAACCACTGCGTATCTACCATTGTCAAACCGTAGAAACCCGCAATCAGTTACTACCGCAGATAGCGAACGATTGCCTTTACCCAAATATAAGTAACCATTTTCAGAATATATCCCGAAGTTTTGTAGCGGAGAGCCAGACCTGACGACCAGCATACGAAACTTTTCTGAGTCCGCCAGAATAGACAGGGCGGCGGTTGAAAGAATAAGGATCGCGTAAAGATGCATGTTTGATAGCGAAAGAATTTTTTTTCCCCGACCCAGATAACCTCTAAATCAGGCTATTGAGTATCGTGAAAATTTTGCTAGCCTTATTGGCGTCCTTTCTCTTAGTGTGATATCCATTGTCTACCTCCCTCAATTTAGGCCGCGCGGCCGCGCTACCCCGGTTTAAAAGTAGTAGAGATACGCACATTTCAAAGATCCGACTTTTTGTGTAAAAACAGTCACGAGAATGGCACATGACTTGTCGGGATGCCTCCGTTGTAGTGCAACTGCTACTACCTATGATGCGGTGCTGATTTCAAGACAATAACATATCCCTCAAGTACCCCCCAAGAATGCGAAGCAAGGATCTTTGGTGTTCAACAATATCTGTGGCGTGAAGGGAGTGCTTCTCCCGCCAAGAGAAATAGGGTTGCTGCGAAAAAAAAAAAAAAATATACCCGGCAAAGTGGATCGACAAAGGATTAAAGGGTAACATTGGGATACACGCCTTGTTGTACTCCGAAACATTAGATGACCCTCGTCGCAATTTAGCCATGGAGATGGGGCTTGCAGACTAGCAAAAAAAAAAAAGGGCATAACAACCATTGTAGGTGGAGCGTGAGGCCATTCTTCGTTTTCCATTGTGCTGTTCAGCTTCTCCGGGCTTATTCGTAGATCCGGACTTCATGCAGCGATTATTCGATGATTCGGTTCTAGAACGCTAGAAAAGGGCAATGATCAACGCCGGCAAAAGACAAAGAACGTTCGAAAAAAAAAAAAGTAATGAATAGGTAAGCGTCTAACAGACTCTTAAAATTTAAAAAAATAAACTAATATGGCCACGTACTATAAACTATAGTGCCGCTAGAGACCTGCCCCTAAGGAGAGCCGAAAAATAAAAATAGAGGGCTCACAATTCAGCAATGCCTATACTTTGGGGTGTAGTCAGGGATTGGATTTCTATTTTTCAAAGATTGAGCTCTGATCGCGACCTGCTGGCTATGCTGGCCAGATTTCCCGGAGACCTTGTACGTGTGGTCGTAGGGCACCGCATAGACCGCTTCAGAGTTCTTGTACCACAAGTACCCGTTCTTGACATAAAAACCAGGAGTGGCATGTCTGTGATCTCCCTGCTTCCAAGTACCATCCTTGTCAATCCAGACATACTGGTTATTGGAGAGTTTCAACAACCCACAATCGGTGACCCAGCCGTCAAGTGTCCTGCTCTTACTGGAACCAAAGTACAAAGTGTCGTGCGAGGCGTAGACGCTTGCATATTGCAAGTTAGAACCGGATTTAATTGTTAGTAGGCCAAACTCCTGCGAATCGCACAGGACGCCTTGGGCGGAGGCGAGGAAAGCTAGGAAAAGTGTAGAAAATTGCATTGCGGGAAAAACGATAATAGTGTATTGGTTGTATTGGATTGGTTTTACTGATTTCCATTGAAGAGCTATTGGACTCATCAACTTGCCGCCTTTTTATAATTTTCCACCAGCTATTATGTCCATCATTGCTCCTGAATGTGTCAACGCAAGCGAAGGTCAACAACGACCTAACGCTATAAATAGCTGATAGAACACTTACTTGAAATGGAAGTCCCTGCATATATAAGTTTCTAGATGCAATTCAAAACGGGCTAAGATGCGCTCTTACCACTTGCTACCAGTTGCAGTGCCTATAGCGCGCCACCTGTTCTTGAGAACCCTGGCAGAAGAGGGCGCGGGAACCCCACAAGCATTAGGTCCGGTGATCATCAGCGATCATACTGGGGGCACAACTTTTTTCAAGACGTCTAGAACTACCAATCTCTCCAAGAAAAGTGGATTCTCCAATTCCACGGACTGACGCAATTTGAGTTCTGAAATTCGCTGCAAGAGCCCATCCACAAGTTCTGGCCTGCTCCCGTAAAGGACGCTTGTGTCCATGAGCGAAGAAGTTAGCAATTCCAGGTGCATGGGGAAATACCAGAGGCAAGCCAGCTTCACATGATCCGGGGTAACGAATTTTCTCTTGTACTTGTGAAGCGCAATTAGTTGTGAAAGTTCTAGCACATCCGCTGATGATCGGGTGTGGATGCCACCCCCCTTAGTCGTGTCAACCAACCTGTGCATGCGCAAATGGATCATTACATCAAGGATGTAGCGGTGAATGGAGCGATTTGCATGTATATCCGTATATTGAACGTGCTTTAAGGGATCGGGAGTATCCTCACGTAGTGGAGAGACCAATTCGCTTTCATAGGGCTCATAGCAGGCCAGCCAGAACTTATGCTTAAGCCAGTCCTCAAGAGTTATGCGAGAGCACATGGCAGCTTCTGCATCCCCGTTCATATCCTGCTCGTGCTCCACATCCCAACAAATCATTCCAATGAACAATCGTACTGGCCTCGATTGCTTGGACGCAACCATCATCCGTACTAGCGTATTCTGCTCTTCTTTGCTCAGTGTGTCCACTTGCGGCACGATGACAATTTCCAAGCTCATATAAGTTTGATCAGTGTACGTCGGCAGGCCTTCTTCTGGTATTCTCTTGAGAAGGTAGCATGAAACCCCTTCGTGTAAATACGAGCGCTCCACAAGACTCTTGAGGATGTTTGCTTGACGCTCCACATCGATATCTGCATTAGCAGCATCATCAGATCCTTGCTTTCTGTAGAAATAGACGAGATGTTTCCTAGCAGATATCATGAACCTCAGACATGATGAAAAATCAGGAAGCTTCTCCCCTGTCATTGGGAGGTGAGATGTTAATCAAGTTCTTTCCTTCAATGGTTCCCTTTGATTCATTCCCTCTAGCTTATATCATGCTGAGAATGTAATAGACGAGAAAGTCACGTGGACTAGAATAATCGTATAATTTTGACCAAAATTATGCTACTATCGTTGGCCACCCAAGCGTGGATGCCACGGTTTAAGAAATGCATGATGTTCTCTTTCGCCATACCTAGTCTTTTTGGTATGCAAGCCCCATAATAGCTACAGTCATGCGTGCCATTAAATAAGCATGAAAAAAAAAATAGCAGAATTTGAACTAAAATACTAGCTGCCTTCTGCAGGGGCCTTTGCAGCAAACCGTAAAGATCTTCCTGGATTGTGACTTCCTTTATGTACTATGTCTTTAATTGTAATATATATATTGTGCAGTGGGACCCTAGCAGCTGTAGGTTTCATCCAAGCTCGTTCGTTTACTTCTATCTAAGACATTTAATTATTGGAACGTTCGCTGGAGAAAGCAGCTCGTCCACAGAAAAACTTTTAGAAAAAGGTCATGACGCAAAAAAAATACTATAGTCAACATATGATATGGAGTATACTGAGCGTAACTCATTGAAAGCGGTACCACTAATAAATTCAGTCAGTCAATTGACCTCCAAATTTCATACATTTAAAGCACCATTGACTTGAATAAACGCATGCTACTTAGAACAGCTAAACTGTGAGTTTCTGCTAGAAGTTTTAAAATGCCATAGCAACGAAGCAGGCCAGTTCCCAGAGCCCCTAGCCAAAGAATTACTTAGGAATACAGCATGACTGTGCCTTGAACGACGTTTTCTCTTTTCATCACCAAAGACGTTTTTTTTTTTTTTCCTAGTCTTCGCAAATTTGAAATTGGAAGCTCATCTCATCGCATCTCATCGATCGTTAAAAGTATCATACGCACACATACACGCTAGCATTTAAGTAAACAAGACCATGGTTAAACTGGTACACAATGCACAGAAAAGGCAGCATCGTGAGCGTTCTCAGCTTAATTCGCGTGCGAAGTTCGGTTTTCTGGAAAAGCACAAGGACTATGTGAAACGTGCCCAAGATCACCACCGTAAGGAGAATACCCTCAAGATCCTTCGGGGCAAGGCAAAAGAGCGTAACCCAGATGAATACTATCATGCGATGTCATCGAGGAAGACAGATCCCCAGGGTCTACTCATGCAGTCCAGGGGAAATGACGAATCTTTGTCCATGGACCAGGTGAAACTGCTGAAAACTCAGGACAGCAATTATGTGAGAACTATGCGGCAGATTGAATTAAAACAGTTGGACAAAAGGAGGAAAGATCTGTTATTTCAGCCCAGCGGCAAACATACAGTATTCGTTGACGACAGGGAGACTCTGGATAGCTTTGACCCAGTCAAGCACTTCAACACAACTCCGGAAATGGTAAACAGGCGAGAGAATAGGCTCACGAAGGACCAATTAGCTAACGGTAAGCTGGTCGACTCCTCCAACATAATGCCAAAGGAATCTCTTGACAAGAAGAAGCTGAAGAAATACAAACTGCTCAAAGACCACTTGGTCAGGCAAAACGAACTGAAAGAAGTACAAAATCGCATGGACATGCAACGCGAACTCATGAAGAAAGGGTCCAAGAAGAGGACGGTAGATGCCCAGGGCAACGTGGCATTCAAATGGAAGAAGCAGCGTAAGCGTTAAGTGTGTAATTTGGCCTGCGGGTTATCTAGCATATACATATTGTGTGAAATGGGCACAGTGAGGATAATCGTTTTAAAATAAAAACAACTGATCAGTACTCGTGAGAGCGTGGCAGTAGTAGGCCATGCTGGACTTCAAAAAAAAAAAAAAGAAGAAGTGATCAACTGTCGATTTCGATGGTTAATGACCTGGGGCTGAGGTCCAGTCCCTCAATACTCCTGCAATCGTTTTACGCAACAAATGAGTGTCATGCTTGGGGGCGGGTTACTTTGCTTCACTACTCGACAGGAGGTTGCAAATCTTTAATTAATAGGGCCTTTTTGCCATTTTTTTTAGTATATTGCTCGCCCCTCAAGGGTTCTTCCCGGGTTTAACCAACTACAAACCACAGGAAGAAAAGTAAAAGAACATAAATGGACGCCATATCTCCATCCCAATTAGAGCAGGTGTTCAACAGAATTCCCAAGGCGCTCAGCTCGAGTGGCATTGCCAGTCGTTTCCCAGTTTGGCTCGCGCAGTATCCGGTAAGCCACGTATTGGTCACTATTGCTACTGTGCTAGCCGTAGCAGGATCTTTGGCCTCTATAACATCTATCCCACGCACTTCTCTGCCCCCCACAAGTGAAGACCCGCTGTTTGATCCAACAGACTTGGAGCTTGAAAGCGAGGAGCCAGATTTGAGGCTGGACGAGCAGGACGCCATAATTATTCCAGTATGTTGCGGTATAACATTAGTGGCGTTGTACTACTCCAATATGCTGATGACCATTCTGAGCTACGGGTTCACCGCGTTCAGTGTAGTTGCGAATATGTTCGTTTACTCCAATCTGCTGAACGCTGCCACCAGGGTGCTCTGCAAATGGACCCGTCTAAATCCTTTGAAGATAAACCCACGTTACAGGCTAACCTTTTCGGATAACAACCGCTTCCTTCATCCAATTTCATGGTTTTTACCAAACATGAGCTACTGCCAATCGCTGACGGACGAACTGCGGTTCTGCGAAGGTGAGGAGGCTCCTACCGAGATCCCCTCTTGTACACAGATTGCCAATTCTTATGTTCGGTTGGATATGGTACCCTCGCTTATTCTGTCTCTGTTACTTTTGAAGACTTCCCCTCAGGTGCCCCTAATAATACCTATGAACTGTGCCATCTATGCAATTACTCAGATACAATTTAAAAATCTGAGATCCGCCACTTACGTGCTGGGTGCTTTGCTGCTTTACGACGTGTATTTTGTGTTCTTCACTCCGCTGATGACGAACGCGGCTCACTTGGACCTTCCTATCAAGATTCAAATACCTACGGGCCTCATTGGTCTGGGAGACATTGTACTGCCTGGAATATTCATTTCGCTTTGTTACAAGTTTGACATCTATAAGTGGCATTTGTCCCATCCTGAGACTGAGTTCCATCTGAACAGGTGCTACTGGGGGTTATATGCGTCTATGGCTACCGTTAGCTACACAGCTTCGTTATTCGGTTGTTTTGTCGTGCTCAGTCGTTACCAGACTGCGCAGCCGGCGTTGTTGTACGTCGTGCCCGCACAGCTGTTCCCTATTCTTGCCTTGTCTTGGCTGAAGGACGGGGGTGAAATGTGGAATTTCCAGTATGAGGTATCGGCAGACGTAGCAAGAAAGCGCAAGCCGTTTGGAGAAACAATTTTCCTTCTGGAACAAATGCAGGAATACGTTGAGGATGACGATTTGGATTATGTGCCACTAACTGACGAGGATGAGGAGGAAGATGTCGACTGGGAGGAAGAAGAAGATTAGCGGGGGCGCAAGAGAGAGTTGAGCCGGAAGTAAAAGTAATTTATTTTTACAACGAACGCGGCAACTCGATTAAAATATCAATGTTGCACACTGGGAGTGTTTTTTTTTTCAAATGGTATATACTATTGGATATCTAAAAACGGACTTTTTTTTTTTTTTTTTCCCCCTTTCTTCTTTAGAATCATAGACTGGCACATATTATCTCCTGTGAATATAGTCCAAGCCTGCAAGAATGCATAGCGATACTGATGGGCAGCATTTTCAGTATTATTATTTTTTTTTTTTTTTTTTTTTTTTTTCGGGGTCTTCTGCTCGCGCTACGCTTGCCTGGTAGAATTCGTCTTGTCCAGAACACAAAAGTCGATCAGTTATAGACAGTATACAAGTACGCAAACCAAAGCAGCCAACTCAATACCACTCATGTCGCTGGCGGAGTTTGATGAGATCCACTACGACCACTCAGCGAAGCGGCTGGACACTCCCTCGAGCTATCTTTTGCGCAAGGCGCGCAAGAACCCACACGGTCTGGAGGAGCTGAGGCAGTCGATGCGCTCAGGAACCGTGTACGTGGGCAATCTATCGTTTTACACCTCCGAGGAGCAGATCTACGAGCTGTTTAGCAAGTGCGGTACCATACAGCGCATAGTCATGGGGCTGGACCGGTTCAAGTTCACGCCGTGCGGGTTCTGCTTCGTCATCTACGCCAAGCCTGAGGAGGCGCTGAATGCCGTTAAATACTTGGGTGACACAAAGCTTGACGACCGCAATATCACCATCGACATCGACCCCGGGTTCGAGGACGGGCGCCAGTTTGGCCGAGGCAAGAGCGGTGGCCAGGTCTCTGACGAGCTGAGATTCGAGTACGACGCTTCGAGGGGAGGCTTTGCGATCCCGTTTGCCGACCGTATCGGCAACAACTACGACTACCAAGCCAGGCCCAGACACAGAAGACGCCGGCGTCACGTGCCATCTTCTGAGATGGGTGGTCGTGTGGATGTAGATTTCGAAGCCGGTGCTGACGCAGCGGCCGCAGGCTCTGACCAGGAGGACAACTATGTACCGGAATGAGTTGAGCACATGTATGATTATTGAAAAAAGGAGAAAAAAAAATTTTTTTATCTAGCATTTTATTTTATTTCAGTCTGTCTTATATCTTTACTTTTTATGCTATTTTGTTCCATCTTACTTTGTTATTCTCTTTGACTTGTTTGTTTTATTTTACTTTACTTTACTTTGCTTTACTTTGCTTTACTTTGCTTTACTTTGCTTTACTTTGCTTTACTTTATCTCAATTTAACTTAATTTAACTTATTCTGTATTTACTCATACTTTATTTTGCCCTATTTTATATCTCTCGTCGCATTGTTTTATATCTCTTGTCGCATTATTTTATATCTCTTCGCATTATCTCATTCAATCTCGTTTGTCTCATTCAAACCTCTCCGTCGCCTCGTCGCGTCCAAATGCTTTTACACGACGACCCGCCGCGCCAGCACGTGACGTCGCGTCGCATTCGTTCATTTTTTTTTTTTTTCTTCTCTCTAAAGCTCTCTGCGTCTGCGCGGTATATCCCAACGGGCACAGATATAGTACTCTACTGCCACAAGATCCCGCTCGCTAATACTACAAAAGAAAACGTTTTTAAGTCATAACACCGTACTGAATATGGATATGGTGGGATACTCATCCCGCAGCCACGGCTGCAGCAGCTGCAGCAGCACCTGCCGCCAGTCGCTTGTCTCCCCTCTCCTCCGCCCTCGGCGGTTCAAGGATCGTAGTTCTTGGTGGCGCGCTTGAGCTCCTCCAGGCGGTCAATCAGCTTCTTCCTGCGCATCAGCGGCGCGTGCGCAAACCGGCGCGCCAGCTCGTCTTCCTCGCTGCCACGCGTAGCCGCTCGCACGGCCTCCTCCGTTACGCGTCGCGTGTCGCCGTTCTCGCCGCCGCGTTCGCCGCGGCGGTGCGCCATCTCGTAGTAGTCGCAAAAGATCTTTCTGCGGCGCACGTTGATGAACCAGTTGGACAGCTGGATCTTGGTCAGCCCCGTGCGGATCAGCAGCTCGCGCTTCTCCTGCGGCGTCGGGTACGGGTTGCGCAGGTGGTCCAGCAGCCACGTGTTCAGGATCTGCACCGTCTCCTTGGGCAGGTTGGACCGCCGCCCGGAGCGGCGCTCCTTGCCCAGCTGGCCGCCCCCAAACTCTGGGCGTTCTTCTTGTTGTGCAGCGTCTTGCGGTGTCGTCGTGTCGTGCGCCATGTGCGGCAGCGGCAGCGGCAGCGGCAGCAGCTGGAGCTGCTGCTGCGCCGGTGCCGGGACGGGTGCCGGAACCGGCACCGCGGGCGCGGCCGTCTCCGGCTCGCGCTCCGTCTCCGGCCTCGCCTCGCGCAGCATCACGTGCACCGGCACGGCGTGCGACTGCACCACCGTCGTCGTCGTCGCCGTCGCCGGCGCAGCAGCAGCACACGGCAGCGGCACCTCTGCCTGCTCGGGCGTCAGATTCAGCAAACTGCGAATAGAGGGCAGCTTCATGGAGTCGCTCATCTTGAGCTGCTCGTACCTATGTTATTTCCTGGTGCGTCGTGGCTTCCCCGGCTTGCGCCAAGACATAAAAAAAAATATAGTGCAACTCTATATATATATATATATATGCCACCTGCATATGCGATCGCACTACGCATTCGCATATATATAAGGACAATCTATGTACGTGTGTGTGTGACTGTAAAATGTGTCTGCAAAAGTGACACATGCGCAGCATACTCAAGAAACTCACTCGCCACCACGCCGCACTTTGCTCGCTCACACAGCGCGCAAATGTGTGCAGCACACCAGACAAACTCGGACGCACAGCTTACCACCGCTTAGTACCGCTTCGCACCGCTTTCCAAGCGCGCACGTCTGTGCGCCCTTTTTTTTGGGGCCGCAACCTTACGATTCCCGCGTAACAAAAGAGGGCGAAAAAGAAATGGAGATTAAATAGTAGAATAAAAAAAAAAACACCGCCACAGAGCCACCCGCAGGGCCCTGTGCATGCGCGCCTGCGAGCATGATCTGGCGTGAAGAAAAAGGGGAGGCAGAGTACGCTAGACGGGCAACGTATTAAACAAAAGGGGAACACAGCAGCAGCGCTGCAAAGTGCTCTCTTTCTGATAACGCGGCGCGGCGCAGCGCAAAGCAGCAGCAGCGGCAGCAGCAGCAGCAGCAGCAGCAGCAGCACAGCACAACGGCACCCACCCAAAGGTGTGTGCTGCATGGTAATGCAGCCGCCTTTTCGGAGTATACGGGACGGTCTGGAACCGCTAGTGTGCAGCAACAAACGCGTAGCAGCTCAAAAGCAGCAGCAGCAACGGCTGCTGCGGCTGCATCTTCGCGAGCGTTGCCACCACCTTTCGGACTGCAAACCCAACGTTACCGGGATTTGGGCCAGGCTGCTCTGCTCTCCTCACCACCGGCTATCCCCGCCGCCCGCCTCGCGCACGCGCTTGCTCCGCGGATGCGGATGCGGATGCCAACGGAGCGGGAACGGCGACGGAAAACCCCCCCCCCCCCCCCCCTAGCCAGAGCGCGCGCCAGAGTGCGCGCCAGAGTGCGCGCTCGGGGTCACCTCGTCGTAGCTCGGTGGGTCGCACGGCACGTAGGGGGGCAACCACAAATTCATAGTCATGTCGCTGTCAACCAGCAGCACGGGGATCTTGAACGTCAAATATGTCAGCCGGTTGTCGCCCGCGGGCGCCCCGCGTGACGTGGCGGCATTGCTCACGGTGAGTCGCAGGTTGAGCATGTGCGTTATCTTGAGTCGGGCACGGTCGGTGCATTTGGCGCTCAGCTCGCAGTAGAACGGCCGCAGCCACGAGTTCCAGCCGCCGTTGCAGCCAACCCGTAGATCGGTGAGCTGGTGCAGTTGGAAGCCGTTCTGGTCGTGCTTCGTCTTGCCGTCGTCGTCGCCGACGCTCAGATCCGTCGCCTTGTAGATCTCCACGTCGTTTTTCTTGAGGTACGAGGTCGGCAGGCTTGCCGCGGTGCGCGCGTTGACGCATGGAATGGCCACGGTCTGCGAGAGCGACACCTGCACGGTCTCGAGGCGCACGCGCGAGCCCTGGCCGCGCAGCAGGCCAAAGTGCAGCTCGAAGGGCGTGCCCAGCTCGATCATCTTGCTGCTCAGGAACACGTTGTAGTCGAGCTCGCCGTTCCACTCGCCCTGCATCTGGACGCTCTCGTACTTGACGTTTGTGGTGATGGGCAGCACGCGCTTGAGGTTCAGCGCGTCGGTCAGGAAGCACGTGTCGCCGGCGGCGTTAGTGCTGCCGCCGCTGCCTTCGCTCGCCGTGCTGCCGGTGCTGCCGGTGCTGCCGGTGCTGCCGCGGTCGCGGCCGCGGATGCCGCCGATCTTGGTGACGCTCTCGATGCGGTACGTCGTGGTGCCAAAGTAGGTGCGCACGCTCGACGGGAACTCGTACGGCCGCAGCGTAAACGTGAACGGCAGCTCGTACGTCGACCCGGCGCTCAGGTACTGGCCGGGCACCATCTGCGTCAGGTCCAGCTTCAACTCGCGGAAGGGCAGCAGGTGCGAGATGTCGTGTTCGCCGTCCTTGAGCAGCTTGACCTGCTTGCCCGCGTGCGGCTTCGACGTGTCCACGAAGCACGCGTACTCCTCGACGAAGCACTTGAGCGACACCGTCTGCTGCTGCAGCCGCAGCGGCCTGCCCGTGCGCCGCGTGCGGATCACCACCGTGCCGCTCACGGCGACGCCGCCGTTGGTGATCGCGTCCGCGGCAGCCGCCAGGTTGGGCAGCGCGCTCGTCGACGATGACTCGAACAGGTGCGCCGACGCCGAGCCTCTGTGCGCCGAGGTCGTCTCGCAGTACTGGATCGGCAGGTCCGGGATCACCACCGTCTTGTCGCGGCCGCTCTGCATCTTGAGCTCCACGCTGTAGCCCTTGTCCGAGCTCTGGCAGAGCGTCGTGTAGGGGTTGTTGCCGGTCTCCAGCGAGTTGTAGTAGTACTCGTACTCGCCGTGGTCGTTTCGCACCGTGGTGCCGCCGTTCTTGAGGTTCTTGAGCTTGACCAGCTTGTGCGGTTTTTCGCCTGTCTCCTCGCCTGAGCTGGCCGACTCGTGGCTGGATATCTTGAGGATCGACGGAAGCGAGCCACTGCGGTCTCTCTTTGCGTGGTTCTCGGCACCGAACCCTGAAGTCGCGCCGGGCGTGAGCCCCAGCGTCTTGAGTGTCTCGCTGCAGATTCCCATTGCTGCTGTGATCGACGTAATGGCGGTGATATCAGTGTTGGTTCTGTTTCAGCGTTATTCTTTTTTTTTTTTTTCTTTCTTTCCCCGTAGCCTCCTGTAGCCTTGATTGCTGGCTTAGTTGGTGTCTTGGTCGGTGGCTTGATTGCTGCTACTATCTCTTGGAGGGGCGTGAGTGCAAGAGCTGTTGCGGTATGCGAGGAGGGGAAGGGTGAATGGCAGAAACGTACACACATGCATCTTTATATATGTACATATGCTAAACCGACTCGGCGGCCCAGCGCAACCGGTAATCCGGGGAATATTCACCCCTCCTTCGCAGCAGTGTGCCGCTGCCGCAGGCCTGCCACAAGCTCTGCGCCCCCCCGCAGCGGCGGCGGCAGCAGCAGCAGCAGCTGCTGCTGCTGCGCAGGGAGAAGGGGCAGGAGAAGGGGGGTGGAAGATGGGCGAAGAGTGCTGAAACAACAGGCCGGTGCGAAATTGGGAGTGACACAAAATCGATATCTCCCCCCAATTAAAGGAAAAAAAAAAAGAGAGGCAAGATTTTAGGGGAGCTCCGATCCGGAAAATGTTGTGGGGGGCCGGGTCACGCTGACGTAGCGCCGCAGGGAAGCAAAAGCAGAAGCAGAAGCAGAAGCAGGGAAAAGGGCCAGATCTCTGGTCCCCTCACACGGCGGGCGCGCAGACAATACGGAGGCACGCTCAGAACCGGCGCGGGCACGACGCGCAACTCGATATGGGGTTTCAAATGCGTGTGTATGACGTTTCAGATCGCGGCAAGGCGAAACGGAAGACGAAACGGGAAGAGGGAACGTGGCAAGCTGGCGGGAGCTCGCTAGCCGCGGTGCGGGACACGGCGTTGTCGTATATTTGGATATAAGCGCGGGCGCGGCGGCATAAGAGGGTTACACACGCGTTGCATGCATACGAGAGTCGGCGTCTCGTAGGCTGCGTCGTGGTAGTAGAGAGTCGAGCGGGAGCAGTTTACTACTTATACCAAGTGGTCTATTTCCTACTGTCTTGATCAAAAGATGAGAAAGAGGTCAAACACAATAGTTGGTTATTGGATATTAATGATGTACCATACCAGGGGCACCTCCTAGCGTGGTGCTGGCGCAGTGCTGGCGCAGTGCTAGACAGAGCAGGAAGAGATGAGCGCGGTGGCTCTGTTCCCACCACCACTGCCGAGACGGCTGGGAAAAAAACATGCCAGAGATGCGCATACGCACACGCACGGCGCTCCGGGCGGCTCGCTGAAGCGGCTCGCTTAAGCTGCGGCGCGCGGGCCGTTGTCCGCGGCGTGCGAATAATCATGTTTTACACGCAACTCACGGAGTAACGGCAAAGCGGCTCTCATCATACGCGAAAGGCGAATCCGCGGCAGGGTTCGGGAGCTGTATGCGCGAAAGGCGAGGCGAGGCGAGACGAGACCAGCGCACATGCCCTGCCTGCCTGCGCCGGTAGTGTCCTACAGCGATCCAGGCCGCAGAGTGTGGCTCAGGCACTGCAGTGTGACTAACACCTTTTTTTTTTTTTTTTTTTTTTTTTTTTTTTTTTTTTTTTTTCTTTCTTTCTTTCTTTCGTTTCGTCTCGTTTCTGGTCCTAAATTGAAAAAAATTTTCGTTATTTCTTCAATTTCGCCGTGCGCATCCCGCTAAATGACTCAGCGAAAAAGTTTCTTCGAAAATTCTAATGGACCCATTTCTCGAAAATGTTAAATTAATTAGCCCACTGCATTCAATTTTTTCTCTTCCTCTCGTTCGTTCTTAAACTCGTCCCTCTCTCTCTGGATTGCCATTCCACTCTTGCAAACAAGGAAGCACACAGGAAGAATCCATTCGCCAACCGTAACGCTCTGCAATCGCACTAATGACCGAGCAAACCGTTTTCCCTGCCGAGGGCATGCAGACCAACCAGGAGCCAAGTGAGGATATCAGAATCGTGGGTTACGACCCATTGGTGTCCCCAGCCCTGCTTCAGGTGCAGGTCCCAGCCACCCCGGTGAGCATAGAGACCGCAAAGAGAGGCAGAAGAGAAGCCGGCGAGATCATCGCCAAGAGAGACGACAGGGTCCTGGTGGTGGTAGGCCCTTGCTCCATCCACGACCTGGATGCCGCTCAGGAGTACGCCCGCAGGTTGAAGGCGCTGTCCGATGAGTTGAAAGGAGACCTGTGCATAATCATGAGAGCCTACTTGGAGAAGCCCAGGACCACCGTGGGCTGGAAGGGTCTGATCAACGACCCAGAGATCAACAATAGTTTCAACATCAACAAGGGTCTGCAAAGCGCCAGACAATTGTTTGTAAATTTGACTAGCGCTGGCGTGCCCATCGGCTCCGAGATGCTGGACACCATCTCACCCCAGTACTTGACCGACCTGCTCTCCTTCGGCGCGATCGGTGCCAGAACCACCGAGTCCCAACTTCATAGAGAGCTGGCCTCTGGTCTTTCCTTCCCAGTGGGCTTCAAGAACGGTACCGACGGTACCCTTGGTGTAGCCGTGGATGCTATGCAGGCCGCGTCTCACAGTCACCACTTTATGGGTGTTACCAAACACGGTGTTGCCGCCATTACCACCACCAAGGGTAACGACAACTGCTTTGTCATTCTAAGAGGTGGTAAGGCAGGTACCAACTACGACGCCAAGTCCGTGGCCGACGCCAAGAAACAGTTGCCAGAGGGTTCCAACGGTCTCATGGTCGACTACTCCCACGGTAACTCCAACAAAGACTTCAGAAACCAACCAAAGGTCAACGACGCAGTCTGTGAACAAATTGCTAAAGGCGAAAGAGAAATTGTCGGTGTCATGATAGAATCTAACATCAACGAGGGCAAACAGAGCGTCCCACCCGAGGGCAAAGCCGGCTTGAAATACGGTGTTTCCATTACCGACGGCTGTATCAGCTGGGAGACTACGGTCCAAGTATTGCAGAAACTAGCCGGTGCCGTTAGACAAAGAAGAGAGCACTACAAAAAATAATTCGTTATCATTCTCAGTAATATAATTATTTATCATTCGTCATTATTGAAAATTGTTGTTATTCTTTTATTTCATATTTTTTTTTTTTTTTTTTTTTTTTTTTTTTTTTTTTTTTTTTTTTTTTTTTTTTTTTTTTTTTTTTTTTTTTTTTTTTTTTTTTTTTTTTTTTTTTTTTTTTTTTTTTTTTTTTTTTTTTTTTTTTTTTCAAAGAGATTAGATAGGATGCCATTCACAAAGGACTAGCACTCACTCCACGTTGTTTCACCGAGCCATGTCGGTTGTCCATATTATAGATGTTGAAAGTGGCAACTTGCAGTCCCTGATCAATGCCATTGAGCGTCTCGGTTATGAGGCTCGATTGATCAAGAAAAGTGACGATCCAGAACTCGCCACTGCCTCGAAACTGTTTCTACCCGGGGTGGGGAATTACGGCCATTTTCTGGATAATTTGTTTTCTCGTGGATTCGAAAAACCAATAAGAGAATTTATTGCATCGGGCAAGCCCATAATGGGGATCTGCGTGGGGTTACAGGCGCTCTTTTCTACTTCGGAGGAGAGTCCAAAGAGCCCAGGCTTCAAATATATCGATTTTGAACTTTCCAAATTTGACGATGGTGACAAGCCTGTACCAGAAATTGGCTGGAACAGTTGCACGCCCGATTCAGATGCATTTTTTGGCCTCGATCCATACAAGAGATATTATTTTGTTCACTCATATGCTGCCATTTTGAGTTCTGAGACTGAAAAAAATTTAGCCAAGACTTCTTGGAGATACGCCAAGGCCAGATATGGTTCGCAGGAGTTTATCGCCGCTCTTTACAAAGACAACATCTTTGCAACCCAGTTCCATCCTGAAAAATCAGGTCTGGCTGGCTTGCACGTCATCGAAAACTTTTTAAAACAACAGCATCCTGTTGCTACCTACACTGAAGAACAGAAGAAAGCTTTAGTAAACGATTACTCCAATTATGGCTTGACAAGAAGGATTATTGCATGTTTGGATGTCCGAACTAACGACCAAGGTGATTTAGTGGTCACAAAGGGTGACCAGTATGATGTACGTGAAAAGGGCAAAGAGAATGATGTTAGGAATCTGGGTAAACCTGTAGAGCTAGCTCAAAAATATTATGAACAAGGTGCAGATGAAGTAACTTTCCTCAACATCACGTCTTTCAGAGACTGTCCATTGAGGGATACACCGATGTTGGAGGTATTGAGGCTCGCAGCTAAAACTGTATTCGTTCCATTGACTGTGGGCGGTGGTATCAAGGACATCGTCGACGTCGACGGTACCAAGATCCCAGCGCGCGATGTGGCCAGCTTGTACTTCAGGTCGGGTGCTGACAAGGTGTCTATTGGCACGGACGCCGTATATGCAGCCGAAAAGTACTACTCGCTGGGTAACCGCGGTGATGGTACTAGTCCGATTGAGACAATTTCCAAGGCTTATGGCGCACAAGCTGTAGTAATCTCGGTGGATCCCAAGAGAGTTTACGTTGATGGACCTCAGGATACTCAAAATAAGACGCTTAAAACTAAATTTCCAAACGAAAAGGGCCAAACATGGTGCTGGTATCAGTGTACAATAAAGGGAGGCAGAGAAACAAGAGACCTCGGCGTTTGGGAGTTGACCAGAGCGTGCGAGGCATTGGGGGCTGGCGAAGTCTTGCTAAATTGCATCGATAAAGACGGCTCCAACTCGGGCTACGATTTGGAGCTCCTAGATCACGTAAAGGATGCTGTCAAAATTCCTGTCATTGCCTCTAGCGGTGCTGGTATTCCACAACATTTCGAAGAAGCGTTTACGAAGACCAAAGCTGACGCCTGTTTGGGTGCCGGTATGTTCCACAGAGGCGAGTACACTGTAAACGACGTCAAAAAATACCTTCTTGAACAAGGGCTTAAGGTCAGAATGGACCTTGGCTAATGTTCAATTTTTAATTAAACTCACTTATAAATATACAAAGGCCATACCTAGAAAATAAGATATAGAAGACGAGAAATACACAACTTTTTTCAACCGCGAATCACCACGGATCATACTATTTATGTTACATTTGGGCGAAGTGATTAAGAACTCTTCGACTTTTTCTATTCTGATCTTTATTCATCACCCATCTCCTCAGCTCTCTTTTCTGCTTCTTCATCGGAAAGTTTAATACCACCTGAAACTGAGAATTGGCCTCCCCCTCCAATTTCTACTATGTTGTGATCTTGAGTAGCAGTGTTTTTAATCCTGGTGGGGATCTCAACGTCTTCACCGGAGGGACCTTGCCCGATAGCATATGTTTCTCCAAAGCCCCAAGAGTAAGCTATACCATTCTGAGCAACTGCTAAAGAGTGATGAGATCCAGCTGCAATATTTTTGAACTTTGGTAGGTTTTTCAATTTTGTGGGAAGAGGAATCGCGCGAGCTTTGCCATGAACGTCTTTGTAGGTGTTTTCTGGCAAAGAATCCTTGGAAATTCCTACTTCAAACATGTCTAGCCTTCCAAATGAGTAAATGTCACCATCTTGCGTCAATATTAGCGAGTGATGCTCACCTGCGGACACCCATTTCACGCCGACATCCTCAGGCAAGACAACCTCTTGAGGAACAGTCACCAGAGCACCATCTTCAATTTCCTCGGAAACACCACATTGACCATATTGGTTCAAGCCCCAACTGAATAACTTACCTGTTTTTGTCAAGGCAAAACTATGGTTCTCACCGGAGAAAATGAATCTGACGTGTTTGAGACCGAACGGCCTGGGATCTAATGTTTTCAAACGGAAACGATCCATGACTTTGCGGCCGAGTTGGTATTGCTGACCATTACCCCAAGCGAAAACGATTCCTTCCTCGTCTAGAAATAAAATGTGGTCCTTACCAGGCGCCATCTGCACGATTTTATACTTTGAAAATGGAGGGATTTTCCATGGTTCCCGCTGTATTTTGATTTTATCTTGATAGAAGCCCAAGATGCCTTCGTTGCAGCGAAAAGTACCCCAGGCATAGATTTCACTGTTGTCAAATAAAGCACACCCCATATTGTCGGTGGCAGCCAATTGTACAATTTTGTGGCCTTCTTGTAAAGGTGGCAAATCCTCCTTAGGAATCATCATCGGAGTGGACTCCAAATCATTCAAATTACCGTCTTCGTCATCACTGGAATTATCAGCATCCATATCTTTCAATTGTTCATTAGCACCTGCAGTACTTCTACCGAGAGCTCCCACATCATTACAGCCCCAAGACCAAACATTGCTATCAGCATCGAGGGCCAGTGTGTGCATTCCACCGACTGCAATGGATACAATTTTGACATCATCTACAGGCAAATATGGATTCAAGCGAGGTCTCTTCACTTCTTTATTTTTAGCTAAAGGTCCTAGTCCCAATTCGCACATGGAGCCTGTACCCCAACAAAAGATATCCAATGGTTTCACGGAGATGTAATAAGGTCTGTAGTCATTTGTGTGATTCAAAATGTGTGAATCATGGGTCTTGGTAGCCTTTCTTCCTCTGGTAGTGGTAATCACCCCATTAGAACCCTCACTGCCGGCTCTTTTCATTTCAATTTAACCAACGGAAGTATCTTTACCTTATTGACAGCCTTTGTTTCTCTAAATACTTCTGGAAAACGTTTAAATGTTAGCTGATCTTGAAATCCTTCTCATCTTGTTTACAAGTTTGAGAAGAATCCGTATCACGTGACCCGAGAAATGACATTGTGGGAAACACATCGACACACCAAGATGACAGAGAAAGTACCGGTGAAATTGTATGACGTTACCTTTGAAAGGTTTCCATCTCTAACCGAGACAAAAAGATGTTACTGCAAAAAGATTTAAAAATAATATAAAAGAAAGCGGTTAAACTACTAGCATATCGAATCGAAAAAAAAAAAAAGAACAAAACACTGCTCTCTAGGAATACTATAAGTTTCAAATCATGACACTTCAAAGATTTTTAGAGATTTTAACTGTTCTGGTATTTCTACTGAGTTTTGGGAGCTGCGCACCTCTTCCAGCCTTTCATCAAACCTATTTACCACAAGAACTGGAAATGACTTTTCGCACATTTACAGAAAATATCGAAAAAAATATACATCTGTCAAACATTGAAAGAGGGGTACTGGAACCCAACCTTGCATATGCTGCTCAGAAATTGGCAAATGTGCAAAGTTTGATTACAGAAACGGGGAAAAGGTTCCAGGAAGATACACAAGTACTCTCTGCTCTGAATATCCTTCTGCAACTAAAGGCTGCTCAAATATCATCTTCTTCAAAAAAACTAGACAGCATATCAGAACACTTGGATCAGATGTCGAAGGCGCTCAAAATTATGGTTGAAACTCACTGGTCTGACCACCAAATCGCAAAGTACCAAAGTACTTCCCCTAACAAAATATCTAAAATGGCATTATCAAAAGATTCGGAGATTTTTAAAAATGGTGAGTCACATCCAGGAATAAAGCGAATACTTTCCTCAGGTGGATTTGTGTTTCTAATGCTTTCAACGGCCTCTGATGTGTGCGTAATAACAGGCCCAGAATACTGCTTTGCCGTTTATTTAGCGGGAAGTGGGGCAGTCGTCGTTTGGCTCGCGACAGTCTATAGGACAGCGCTGGGGATTAATTGAAAGGCTTTCGTCGCATTCTCATTATCTATCTTTGGAGACGTAAATTGCATTCTTTTTTGTAATGTATGTCTTTCCTCTGGACCTTTCTTTTTGCTGTCGCCGAAATTTGAAAAATTTTAAAGCGATGATGAGATGAGATGAGATGAGATGAGATGAGCAGATTATCGTTGTTCAAAACAAGCGCAAAGAGCAGAAAGCCAATTTAGCGATGGGTAGAGCTACGAGTTCAAGAGCTAGAAAGCAGAGACATGATCCTCTTCTGAAAGATTTGGATGCTGCAGAGGGTCATCTGAGGAAAGTTAAACACAAGAAGTCGACAAAGGCTGAACAAGATGATGAAGATGCAGAATTTGTTGATGACAAGGCCTCCAGACGAATTTTGCAGCTTGCTAGAGAGCAACAGGATGAAATTGCAGATGACGAGGAGAAACAGCAAGCAACGCTCAAGAATTCTATGGCTAGATTTAATGTAAACTATGAAGATGCAGAAAACGACGACGACGCAAATTTGAACCAGGATATCTCTGATTTTGAACCTGACCAAGACGCACAAGTAGAAGAGGAAGAAGAAGTACTGGTTCAAGTGGACGAAGAAGATGCCGCAATGTTTGATCAATATTTTAAACAATCAAAAGATTTCAACTCCTTCGGGGGCAATTATAACTTGGCGGACAAAATCTTGGCATCAATCAGAGAAAAGGAAATTGAAAATGAAGGCGCAGTGGATGGAGATCAATCTGACCACGATAACTTGGAGCGAGCTCCAGTGCGCGGGGAAGGTGTAGCGTTGCCTGAAAAAGTTATTAGAGCTTATACCGCAGTTGGTACTATCCTCAAAACATGGACGCACGGTAAGCTGCCCAAATTGTTCAAAGTTTTACCATCGTTGAATAATTGGCAAGATGTTATGTATGTTACCAACCCCGAAGAATGGTCTCCTCATGCCGTTTATGAGGCTACAAAACTTTTCGTTTCCAACATGGGAGCACCTGAAGCTCAACAGTTTGTCAATCTCGTCTTACTTGAAAGGTTTCGTGAAAACATTGAGACGTCCACTGATCACACCTTAAATTACCACATCTACCGTGCATTGAAAAAATCGCTTTACAAACCTAGTGCATTTTTTAAAGGGTTTTTATTTCCTCTGGTAGAGAGCGGATGTAACGTTCGGGAAGCCACCATCGCAGCAAGTGTGCTTGCGAAGATTTCTGTGCCTGTACTACACTCCTCTGCGGCGCTCAGTTACTTGTTGAGGTTACCTTTTTCCCCAGCAACCACAGTATTTATCAAGGTACTCTTGGAAAAGAAGTACGCTTTGCCTTATCAAACAGTGGATGAATGTGTCTATTATTTTATGCGTTTCAGAGTTTTGGATGATGGAAGCAATAATGAAGACGCTACGAGATTGTTGCCAGTCGTATGGCACAAGGCGTTTTTAAGCTTTGCTCAACGCTACAAAAATGATATTACTCAGGATCAAAGAGATTTTTTGTTAGAGACTGTTCGTCAAAGGGGCCACAATGGCATCGGACCAGAAATAAGAAGGGAATTGCTTGCTGGTGCTAGCAGAGAATTCGTCGATAACCCGGAGGCCAACGACGATTTGATGATTGATGTAAAATAGTTGGATAAAAGTCTGTAAGATATCACGGTCTTCTAAATGCATTTTTTTAATAGAGTATCGTATTTTTTTTTTTTTTTTTTTTTTTTTTCAAAAAAAGCATTCTCCCCTATGCATGTTAGACGCACGGGGGCTGAAAGTTGAAATGCTCCGGTATCAGAAGACTTGACAGTATCCATATGCTGGCAACTGACCCATCGCTTAATAATGCTTCAACAATGCGGTAACAATGAGATTGTTAATGTTATCATCACTTCCCATTTTCTTGTTATTACCTCTACTATCTTTTTTTTACAACCATGTAGGTATACCCCAAATTTTGACTCATGCAATATGACTCGAACAGTAATCGCTCATCGAATCGGTGGCTGCATCATTTAAAACCAGTTTTTTTGTAAAAAATTACAAACCACGTAAACTAAGGACACTCTCTGAGGTGAGCATGAAGGCAGCTGAAGTAGAAATTCGAGATATTGAACTACAGAGTTTCGGAAAATCTGGAGTCGATCCTACATACACTTCATATGATGAGGACTCATACCAAGAGGGAGAAGGTGAGGATGAAGAAGATTTGGAAATCGACTTAAGGGATGGAAACTTCCGATGGGTCCTTGCTTCATTATGGACTAATTCGGCCCTCGCGGCTCTCGATGGGACCATTGTGTCTACTACAGTTAATGACATTGCTTCCAGATTTCAGCAAGCGTCGCTGGTCACTTGGGTTGCCACTGCGTACCTTTTAACTACAACTGCAACGCAACCGTTATATGGAAAGATAAGTGACATGATAGGGAGAAGAAAATGTCTGTTGTTTGGTGAGTGTACGTTTGCCCTGGGAGTTTTATTGTGCAACTTCTCAAAAAGCATACCTCAGCTTGCGATTGCTCGAGCCATCTGCGGTATCGGTGGTTCAGGAAATAGCGCCATGGCCAACATTATGCTGTCAGACATCTTACCATTATCAGTAAGAGCTATTTATTGGAGTTACGGGGCTATTTTGGCTGGACTTTTCCAAGGAATGGGAGGACCTCTAGGTGGGCTACTTTTGAAACTATTTGGGTTGCAGGGCTTGTTCGTGCCACAGATCCCCTTTTGCCTCGGCAGCCTTTACTTGTCATATAAATATGTTGAGGATTACAAAGAGGATAGCAAAGGTTCCTGGAGAAGAATAGATTTCGGTGGTAGTCTTTGCTTGCTTGTTGGAATTTCGTCTTTCATCTTGTTTTTTTCAGCAGATGATGGCGCCATCAATTTAGAAAGTAATGCTTGGCCTACTTACAAGAAGTGGAGCTGTGCGCTGCTTGTATTGTCCGTAGTCAGTTTCGTGATTGTGGAAAAGTACGTCGCCAACGAGAGTATTATTCCAAGATCGATTTTACAAGGCACTCTCGGTCTCATGGTATTTATCCAGGGATTTGTCGCGATGGTCAGTTATACATGCCTTTTCATGGTGCCGCTATATTTACAATTGTTGTGGGGCGTTAGCGTAAGCCGTTCTGGCGGCTACATCATTTTTATTGTAATATCTTCTTCCCTGGGCTCAATGTTCACTAGTTGGGCAATTAAAAAAATAGCAAAGCCCACTCGTGAATCGACTATATTTTGCGCAGCAGCTGCAATTTTTTACATGGCCATATTGTCTATGGTTGGATATTATCTTATGCACATTGCTATCTATGATAGTCAGCCGGTTTACGGCAATGAGCAAATACCGAAGCGCTACAATTGGGCCATGCTCTTTGGTATAACCTTACTTGGAGCTTGCCAGGGATCTCAAAACGTAACTATTATGCTTTACAACGTTGCAAAAGTCGGTAGAAAAGAGCAAGCCTCATCTACAACAGTAAATCTTTTGTTCAGATCTTTGGGCAATGTACTTAGCGTTTCAATTTCTCTCAACGTGTTTACAAACACTCTCAAAAACACATTAGGCCAAGTTCTTAGAGGGAAGGACGACGAATTACTGATAACATTGCTCAAGGATAATGCGTATTTGAGAAGTGACAATATGCCTTCGGAAAACATAAGACCTATATTTGATGCATTTCAAAAAGCATTGGCTAAAAGCTTTGTTCCCAGCGAATGGAGTCTCATATTGAGTCTTATGCTGTCAACTGTGCTCTTTGCTGTTACCTGGAAACAGTACAGGGCTTGATAGTCCTACATGACACTTTTTTCCCTTCTCGATTCCAATTGTGAGCCTATTGTACATAATCTTCAGAATGTACCGCCATGTTGCCCACTAAATAGATCAAGGTCCAAAATGAGACTTTTAGAAAAAAAACTTCGTTGTCATAGCAACATAGTCCGCTGACTGAGAACAGTTCCTTGCGGCCTAATTTGAATATGCGATATTTGACTCCTCTTTGAATCAACTCTCATGGACGCCACATTGTTACCATAGGATCGTCTCCTGACAGTAGGCGATTTCTTCTCAAGGTTTAATCGAGATTTGGTGGAACTTGATTTGGCTTGCACATGACCTGAATCCTTATTGTATGATTCGCAACGAATAGTTTGATTGAACATTTTCCTCAAGAAAATTAGAAGCAATCTATAAGTCAGCTACAGCTAGGATGATAGGGAATCAAGATTTCGGCGCAGAGTTTGAGCTGAATTCTCTGGACAAGCAGTCAGTGCATTTGGAGACTTCCTCATCAAATGGAAATGAAACATTCAAGCCAGGAGTTGACCCTTCTGGCGGCTTGGACGACGATATAGATGACGAAGACCTAGAAATCGACCTGAGGGATCCCAAAACTTTCCACTGGGTTCTAACTTCTTTATGGACGAATTCTGCTCTTTCTTCCCTCGATGGCACTATTGTTTCGACCACGGTGAACGAGGTTGCGTCCCGGTTTCACCAGGCCTCAATGGTTACATGGGTCGCGACTGCCTATCTTTTGACCACCACTGCTGCCCAGCCTCTCTATGGTAAGATCAGCGATATTATTGGAAGAAGAAAATGCCTGCTTTTTGGCGAAATAGTGTTCTTCCTCGGAGTGGCCCTCTGTATCTTTTCGAGAAGCATTCCACAATTGGCAGTAGCTAGAGGTATCTGTGGCATCGGTGGATCGGGGACAAGTGCCATGACTAATATAATTCTGTCTGATATGGCGCCGTTGTCAGAAAGGGGTAAGTATTGGGGGTATGGATCCGTTCTCGGTGGAGTATTCCAGAGCTTGGGTGGTCCTTTAGGAGGTCTTTTGTTGACCTATTTTGGGGTAAGCGGTCTCTTTATACCCCAAATCCCCTTCTGTCTCGCCACTCTGTACTTGTCATGGCGATATGTCCAAGATTATAACAATGATACTAAAGGCTCTTGGAGGAGAATAGATTTTGGGGGCAGTTTTTGTCTGTTGGTAGGTATATCAGCTTTTATCTTCTTTTTCTCTGCCAACGATAATGTTTCCTTGGCAGACCAAGGATGGTCTCCCTCCGAGAAGTGGAGCTTCACGATTTTCATCCTCTCAACCATTGGCTTTCTGATTGTCGAAAAATATTTGGCTATTGAGAATATCATTCCCATGGAGGTGCTAAAGGGATCTTTAGGTTTATTGGCAATAATTCAGGGACTTGTTGCAGTGCTTAATTATACAGGCCTTTTCATAGTTCCATTGTTTTTGCAACTGATATGGAATGTTAGTGTAAGCGCATCTGGCGGGTATATCGTATGCATTGTCATATCGTATTCTTTGGGATCTTTGTTAACAGGCGCCCTCATAAAAAAAATCTCCAAACCGAATCGTGAGTCTACCATGTACCATTCTGCTACTGCCATTTTCTGCATGTCTTTGCTCTCGGCCGTCGGCTATTATTTCATGGATAGAGCCATAAAGCATAGCGAGCCGGTCTTTGGGGACTATAATGTGCCTACAAAGTATAATTTGCAATTGATCTTCGGTATCACTCTCCTAGGCATGTGTCAAGGCTCTCAAGGGGTTACTATCATGCTTTTCAATGTGGCAAAAGTTGGTAGAAAGGGCCAGGCTTCATCTACCAGTGTCAATTTTTTGTTTAGGTCTTTGGGTAATGTGCTCAGCGTTTCCATCGCCTTGAATGTCTTCACTAATGCTCT
Organism: Zygosaccharomyces bisporus; assembly: GCA_003707595.2. Taxonomy (NCBI): domain Eukaryota; kingdom Fungi; phylum Ascomycota; class Saccharomycetes; order Saccharomycetales; family Saccharomycetaceae; genus Zygosaccharomyces; species Zygosaccharomyces bisporus. The sequence continues at coordinate 201,177 of PPKA02000001.1, forward strand.
TAAGAAAAATTTGGCCAAGGTGATGGACGAAAAGGACCACGATCTGTTCACTACTCTTCTAAAAGATAACGCTTTCTTAAGGAGTGAGGAGATGCCTACAGAAAACCTTGAATCCATTCTGAGGTGCTTTCACAGCGCACTTGGTTCAAGCTTTACACCTTGCAAAATATGCCTTATTTTAAGCTTAATCGTGTCTGCAATGTTATGGATAGCCGCTAGGAGACAATATAGACATTTGGCATAGTAACAGCGGCTTAGTATTTATTTCTTTTTGTAAATAACCATTTATACAAGCACTCAAAGCGCCGGGAACAATTTTATTATAATGAATGTCACCAGTAATCCCAATATCATAAAAATGGTGGTCAAAATGTAAAACAAATACCCCAGTTTTTTTTTGTCGTATTTTTTCAATTTCCCACTCACATTCGTTAAGCTTCTTGACGCCACTTGTACTCCGATCTCAGCAGCATCTAACACAAATTTGTCTTCTTCTAGGGCACTCTGGAATGCGCTGGCCCCTCTCTTCAGGCTTCCTACCAGTTTTGTCATGTCTTGGACAAGATCGTTCTGCAAATTGTCCTGATCTTCGATCTGCTTCTCTGCAGATTTCTCTGCGTCATGCTCACCAGACGGCCTCTTTCCTAACAAGCGTCTCTTCAACTCCGTCAATCCGTCAGTATCAGGGCTCTCTTCTCGTATGATTTCCTCCTCGCTTATGTCTTTCACAGTTGGTTCAACGTTTGCTGCATCGAAGTCCACGCTAAACTTTCTAGTCTTTTGGCTTTCCTGGTATTCACTATATATACGGGCTAATGAAGATATCTTATTCTCTTGCTGTTCAAAACATTCAAATTCTAGCGCTCTATGGGATTGCTGGTATTTAGAAATGCAATCATTTTTGCCCTGGTACTTTAAGTCGTTCTCTACCGCATCTGCCCTTATGATGTTCAGATTGTTCAGGTACTTGGTATTTATGAGATAAGCCAAAAAGGCGTCACTGCCTTGTTCCAAATCTTCTCTATACCTCTGTTCGACATCCATTGATCTGGTGTGAACGAGTTTGATACTTCTACGTTGTTTGTCTTACAATGTTAAGTGAGTTAGCATCTTCATGAACTAAATCTTCAACCGGCTTAAGCCCAAACAAAGCACAAAATTTGGCCCTACCTGCAAAGTTCGTGTCAAGACTATTTATACATTACAAACAAATTTCCGCCCACCTACTATCAAACTACGAACTGTAGGATTCAGTCGTTGTTAGCGAAAAGGGCGTGGTAATAATCCTGCTTTAGGCTACTTGAGCTTATTCCTCAATGCGTGGAGACGAGAACAGGGATGGCTTAAGGTAACGTAGCACGGAAAAAGCCCCATGGAGCAAGAAAAACTCTTCACTACACAGGGCAAACAAACCGCCCTACATTGCCACCATCCGAAATCCTCTTGAACATTTTGGAATGTGTTTAAGAGCCATGATTTTTTATGTAATATACAAAGAAGTGTAAGTGGTTCATCTATATTTTTTTCAATTTAACCTGTCCGTGACAAAGCGACCATATCCGGGTAAACAGAGCGACGTTTTATAGGTCTTCAGAGAGTTCCAGAATTTCTCTTTACTGCTCAATCTAGAACTGCCGAGGCTAATTGGAGTACATTGACGCATTGGCTTTGCCTTTTTTGTTTTTTTTTATTGTGCTTTTTGCTGGCGCCGCCCTCATTATGAACTTTGTGAAATGGAGTTGACATTTTGCCTTCGACATTATTCATCTTGAAAAATTCTTTATCCAGTTCGTCAACAGCATTATGTAGAGCTGCTTGCTTACCACCGTGTGTTACAGAGGTAGCTTCCTTACCTTCTTCACTGCCCTGATGTCCCGAGAAGGTCAGTTTGTCCAAGTCTTTGGCCAAATCGAGTGTTCCATAGCCCTTTGCTTTGGCTGCTTGACTCAATTGCTGTTTTCTCGATTCCGGCAGTCTTTCAAATGTATACAGCTCTTTGTTAAAGTCCGCACATTCTTCTCTGGTGTAAGGAGTATCATCTTCTAAATGTGGCGGAGGGTTTACGTACAGAAGCTTACCGTTCACGTAATCTTTCAGAATATAACGACTCGCACGAGATTCGTCAGCTGAACCGTAACCCTGCGTCATAAACCCACGATTTCTTGCGTAGGCAGTTAGGAGCTCTTGAGCATTGTAGTTTTGGCCTTTATCGGTGCCATTAGCAGAATGAGTATCAATGTGCAACCCATAAACTGCTTCCACAAAGTATTTAGGTATTCTTTCTGCAACTAGTGTACAGGGCCCAATGTAATCACGCAGCTGATCAATGGGCAGAACACCATTGCATACTAGTTCCCCCTTGACGTATGCAAAATTTGGAAACACTAAACCTGGACAGTCACATAGAGTAACATCGTCTGAAAGTTTGATGGTTTGAAAATGCTTGGTCTTACCAGGAGTAGATGACACGGAAACCTTCTTGGCTCCAACTAGAGAATTAATCGTGGAGGATTTACCAACATTGGGGTACCCGACCATACCGATTTGAATAGTAGGGTGCTGGCCTGGAAGTGGTGGCCTTAGAGGTTCCTTTGGAGCTTTCTCCAAAAACAATTGATCCAGCTGATCTATAGTTAGAATCTTAATACTTTGCAAAAGCTCGGGATCCAATTCATTGAATTCTTCTCCTTCGTAATTGTCTTCCGCAATTTCTGGAGAGCTTTCAGCCAGCTCCTGCTGCAGGTCTAGTAGCTGATTGGCTCTTAGGGCCGAAAAAAACGTGAAAGCAATGTTTTTTTGACGAAAGTACCTGGCCCATGCTATTCTCTGCTTTGGTGTCAAAAGATCAGCCTTATTGACCAGTAATAAATTCTGCTTTCTCTCATCAATCTCCTTTACGTATCTCTCCAGATCTAGCGACCTAAACAACAAAGGGTTTCTAGCGTCTGCAATCTGTACGACTAAGTCACATCTCTCTACGACTCTCCATAGTTGTTTCCAAACTTCAATATTTCTTTCAAAAGGTGTCAGAACCAAATCCTCATGAGACTCTTGAAGTTGGGCAAGGCCCCTTCTCCACTCTAAAAATGCATCATTTTCCTGTCTCGCTAGCTGAAGCTTTGTCATATTTTCAGTCCAAGGAGGTCTTCTAGGCACGATCAGATCAAAAGCATGCTCCTTTTGTAGAGAGCTCAGTTTGGAACGTTGCTCATTAGTCAAGGTAAACCCATTGGTTACTGCAGAATCTTGACCACTGTCCATGCGAATGATCTTTACGTTAGAATGACGATCCGCCGAGAAATCTTTGTCAGCTAAAGCAGCAGTATTTAAAAACTCGTCCAAGGAGGACTCCTGGGTTACAGACCTCAACTTTACCCAGTTTGGATCATGTTTCTCCGTGGTGAATCTCATTTCACCATCTGGCAAATAGGTAACGGCGTTTTCCTTTTGACGAGCATATTTGATAGCCCTTCCCAGGCCAACAGTATTTTTATTTTTACGCTGGATGGGTTTGGGACCCCTTGGTTGTTTCCATTTTTTGGGAGCTTCCTTTGGTGGCATTGGATTCCAAAAATCTAGTTCTTTTTACTCTTATTTAGTAATGAACTACAATATCTTCATTCTTGTTACTTGCGATGAGCTCGTCTTTTTCCTGGATAGATAAAAAAAAAAAAAAATCTTTGGAAGACAGCGTCCGAAACAGGTTGGACAAAAAAATTACCGGACAATATCTGTCGCTTCAAAAGTTAGAACAGGCTATATATTCCTACGGACGCCATTTTTGTAATGATTTATCATAAAATGAGCACGTAATAATAAAGTCGGAGCACCAATCACTACCGTAGCACATTGAATCGTGCCCTTTGTTCAAGTAATTAACTACATTGAAACAATCCTGACCGTTTGAGTCCAATGTTACTACTGCCGCACCATTGTACATGCGGCATGCAAGCAATGTATCAGACGGAAAAGATTTTGGATATCCTGAGGGGCATTCGTTGAAACGCCATACGCCACCTCCCAGATTTTGTTCCAATTTTTTTGCCACTGGTGTATTTTGCCCAGGATATATTGCGTTACCCAGCATTCTCAAATCAAGGGATCGTATGTGATCATCATACGAGCCAGTGACGATAGAGGTTGGTTGGCCCACACGAAAGGTTGGCGTGCTACATTTTATTGCCACGACCCCGGCTTCATGAATCCTACCGTTAGTCCATACCGCATCTTTGGAACGCAGATCATGTGCTATTATAGTCGCATCGTCACCACCAGTAAAGAGAACATCTTCGAGAGGTGGCAGTTGAGCAAATTCCGCTGTCCAACATTCTAGCGAATGCATCCCGGTGAACGAGTCTCCAAAATTCTCGACTACATCTTTCGTGTCACCCTGCACTGTAATTTGCCTACTCGGTTTTGTCAACGTCATGTCCAACATGATAGTCTCACCGGATGTACCCGTTACCGCCAACATTTTTGCATCCAACGGCGAAAAATGTAATGAAGTAATCAAGATTTCCGGATCAAAAATTTGTAGATTGGAGATAGGAGTCAATTCAATGTCGTCGTCATTTCTCGAAGAACAGACGATTTTCCACAGGGTCACATTGCCAGTTGAGTGAGAGGTGGCCACCATGTCGTGTTCAAATGGTGAAATCTTCAAATCCAATATAGCACCATATGTCTCGTAGGAATGCAAAAGACGCAAGTCTTGGCTAAACACATCTAGCGATCCCGTTCTTTTACTTGTCGATTTGTCCAAATCGTATGTGCCGACTAAAACAAATTTATTCCGAAAAATGCGTACCGCACAGGGCGGTAGTCTTGTCTTTGTAGCAGCGTCTACCTCAGACTCCTTCATAGATTGACCCCTTCAAGTTCAGCAGTTGTTATCTGTAACCCAAGAATTGCTCACCGCTCACCTACGTCTAATTTTTCGATTCGGCGAAGCGTTGAAAAACATTGAGCATCTCATTTTCTCCTAGAATCTCATGCTTTCTTCGAAGCGTTAACATCCTAATTGGTTGCATCATCTTATCCGCATGAGGTTCAAGACCCTCCAGCAATCTAGCTGTCTGATGGTAAACCTCTAAAATTCATTCTATGTACTCTCCAAAACTTAAAGTGATACATTTTACATACCAATCTAGTAAATCACGTGACTCTTGATTTGAGCACTCACAATTTTAATTCTTCTGACTTGCTAACGAAGACTTGGCCGACCACTTTGCTCATCACGGCAGTTGCGTCTGTTTTTCATCTGACAACTTCACTATCTTTGGAAAGAGTGAATTAATTGCTGATGACGGTGGATCAAAAGTACTGGGACGACTTAAAGCCTTATCAAGAAGGTGTTCCTCCTCATGATCCTGATTCCAATAAGGAACGCTATCTTTTGAAAGATGCAGGTAAGGGCAAGTTCGATATAGAAGGTACTACTAAAAGGTTTGAACATCTCTTATCCTTGAGTGGCTTATTCAGGCATTTCATCGAAAGAAGGGCTCAGAAAGATGATAGATTCAAAAAAGTGCTAGAAGTACTGGACAATGATAGTGGTAAGAAAACTAGCAGAGGGGGTGCTAATTCTAATAAGAGAAGGCGGAAGACAGAGAGAGAGGAAGATGCAGAGCTTTTGAAAGGCGAAGAAGCTGAAGAAGCCGATGAGGACGGAATCGATTTCCAATTTACTGAGTCGCCACCTTTTATTAACGGCACTTTGAGGTCGTACCAAATTCAAGGTTTGAATTGGTTAATATCTCTTCATAAAAATGGCTTGGCCGGTATTCTTGCAGATGAGATGGGGTTGGGCAAAACATTACAGACGATTTCGTTTTTGGGATATTTGAGATACATTGAAAAGGTGCCAGGCCCATTCTTTGTCATTGCACCCAAATCTACTCTAAACAATTGGCTGAGGGAGATCAACAACTGGACGCCAGAGTTCAATGCTTTTGTCATGCAAGGTACAAAGGAGGAACGGTCGGAGTTGGTACATGAGAAACTTTTGACTTGTGATTTTGACATAGTGGTGGCATCTTATGAAATTACAATCAAAGAAAAGACTTATTTCAAGAAAATAGATTGGCAATATATTGTGATAGATGAGGCGCACAGGATCAAAAATGAGGAGTCTCTGTTATCACAAGTGCTAAGGGAATTTTCTTCTCGTAACAGGTTGCTAATCACAGGAACTCCCTTGCAAAATAACCTACATGAACTATGGGCGTTGCTCAATTTCTTGCTACCTGACATTTTCTCGAGCTCCGAAGATTTTGATGAGTGGTTTTCCTCAGAGGCCACGGAAGAGGATCAGGAGAAAATTGTTAAACAATTGCATACTGTGCTGCAACCCTTTTTGCTTCGCCGTATCAAGAATGATGTGGAGAAATCTCTACTCCCCAAAAAAGAACTAAACGTTTACGTAGGGATGTCCTCAATGCAAAGGAAATGGTACAAACAAATTCTGGAAAAAGATTTAGATGCTGTGAATGCATCTAATGGTCAAAAGGAATCGAAAACAAGACTGTTAAACATTGTCATGCAATTGAGAAAATGTTGTAACCATCCGTACCTTTTCGATGGGGCTGAGCCAGGTCCTCCTTATACTACGGATGAACACTTGGTCTACAATTCCGCTAAATTAAAAATTTTAGATCAGCTTTTGAAGAAGATGAAAGAGCAAGGTTCCCGTGTTCTAATTTTTAGCCAAATGTCACGGTTGCTGGATATTATGGAAGATTATTGCTTTTTCAGAAATTATGAGTACTGCAGAATCGATGGTTCTACGGATCATGAGGATAGAATCAGAGCGATAGATGAATACAATAGTCCTGATTCGAGCAAATTTTTATTCTTGTTGACTACACGTGCTGGAGGTTTGGGTATTAACTTGACTACTGCTGATGTTGTGGTCTTGTACGATTCGGATTGGAACCCCCAAGCTGATTTACAGGCTATGGATAGAGCACACCGTATTGGTCAAAAGAAACAAGTTAAAGTTTTCAGATTTGTTACTGATAATTCAGTCGAGGAAAAGATTTTGGAAAGAGCCACTCAGAAGCTTAGATTAGACCAACTGGTTATTCAGCAAAATAGGACATCCTTTCAAAAGAATAAGAAAGACAACAAAAATGATTCTAAGGATGCTTTACTATCGATGATCCAACATGGTGCTGCTGATGTATTTCAGAATTCTTCTACACCCAGTCGAGCAAATACTGCACAGCCAGAGGGAGATGATTCCAAGGGGGACGAAATGGATCTTGATGTTATTTTGGCCAATTCAGAGAATAAGACCAAGTCACTTAATGAAAAATATTCCGCCCTCGGACTTGATGATTTGCAAAAGTTCAACCAAGACTCTGCGTATGAGTGGAATGGCCAAGACTTTAAAAAGAAGGTTCAAAAGGATATCATCAGCCCCACATGGATTGAACCAACGAAGCGCGGCCGGAAGGCTGCAGACTATTCGATCGACGGATACTATAAAGATGTTTTGCAAACGGGGAAACCTGCGACTCCTTCAGCTCCAAGGATGCCAAGACCTCACCCGTACTATTCGCATCAATTGCAACATCCGCAGCTAAAAGCCCTTTATGAGAAAGAGCGATTTTGGAATGCCAAGAAGACAGAGTATACACCAAACATGGATGATGTAAAGACTACTTATGGAGATATCAACGATCAAACAGAGAAAGAGCAGAAGTTGGAAATTTTGAGACTCTCTGTGAGCAACGCTCAACCATTAACTGAAGATGAAGAAAAATCTAAAGCTGCATGGGAAAGTGAAGGCTACACCAATTGGAGTAAAACAGAGTTTAGAAAGTTCATTACAGCATCCGGCAAGTACGGTAGGAATTCTATTCAAGCCATTGCGATGGAATTAGCTCCCGGAAAGACTGTAGATGAGGTTCGAGACTATGCGAGGAGTTTTTGGTCCAATATTGAACGTGTGGAGGACTACGAAAAGCACTTGAAATTCATTGAAGGTGAGGAAGAAAAGATCAAAAAAGTAAAGCACCAACAAGAGGCACTACGCCGTAAAATGGCTCAATGCACAAATCCTCTATTTGATTTAACATTGAAGCATCCACCATCGACAAACAACAAAAGGACTTTTTCTGAGGAGGAAGATCGATTTATTATGATCATGTTATTCAAGTACGGATTGGACAGAGACGATGTTTACGAACTGATGCGTGACGAAATCAGAGACTGCCCCCTTTTTGAGTTTGATTACTATTTCCAAAGCAGAACCCCAGTTGAGTTGGCCAGAAGGGCTTACACCTTATTGCAGTGCTTGGAGAAGGAATTCAACAATGGTGTCCCATTGGATGATCAGACAAAAAAGCGTTTGCATGAGGAGGACGAAGCGGGAAAGAGAACCAGAGAAGAGATGGAAAAGGAGCATGAGAAAGTAAAAGCAGAATCCGACACGAAACAGGAGCAGAGCAGCCAAACCCAGGAGAATGACGAAGAAAAAGGCGAAACACAAGATCAAGTGAATGGTCAAACCGACGAAAAATCAAACAAAAAAGTGAAATTAGAGTAAACCGTATAAACTCATTCACAATTACATATCATTGTTATTCAATTATTTACTTAGCAACTTTTTGACATCTGGCTCTAAGGACATGGGCTTAGTCAAAGAGGAATATCTTTGAAAGACATTGCCCTGTTTGTCAATCAAGAATTTCTCAAAGTTCCATTTGATACGAGTTAAACCCAATGCACCGGATTTTTGGCTTTTCAAAAAGTCGTACACTGGGTCGACATTCTTGCCATTGACATCAATCTTTTTCATGATTGGGAACGTTACTCCATAATTCAATTTGCAAAACTGACCAATTTCTTCATCCGTTCCAGGCTCTTGGCGAGCAAACTGATTGCAAGGAAATCCCAACACGACTAAACCTTCATCCTTGTGCTTCTTGTATAGCTCTTCCAATTCCGCATACTGAGGGGTGAATCCACACTTGGAGGCGACATTGACGATAAGGACAACCTTCCCCTCTAGTTCTTTGAAGGGAAACGGTTGGCCACTCTTATCCTTTGGCTCTAGGGAATAAAACTTGGAAGACATACTAGGGTGCTGTTGCGCAGTGGAGAACCTGATTAGAGAGGTGAAACCAGTTGAGGGGGCTTTATGCAAATAATTCCGAAGTGTATATAACTTTACAAACATTCCGCTATCACCGTGCGAAAATGGAACTCAGAACGCTATATAGCAAAAAGTCATCACTTATAAGCAAAAGAGCTTACTAATTCTCAGTAGATTCAAAATGATGCTATTCAGGTGAATCTTTTTCTGCCTAACAATTAAAACGAAGGTACCCTTAAAAGTAACTATAGTGAAATATACTAAGCTTTAGGGGGTTGTCCCCCACGCAGTTGCGGCTGGTGTGCGCTGATGACAGACATGCACTTGAATTCATTAGAGTAGGTAGATCTCCACAGGCGCACTTTACCGTCGTCACCCGCACTGCTCAATATGGTCCCTGTAAGGTTCCAAGAGACTGACCATACTTCGCCCTGGTGGTCATCGTGTTCACTCAACAATTCCACTTGTAGAGGGGACTGAGAATTGGTAAATGGTTTATGAGTATTTTCTTGAGTAGCTGTATCACTATTACTTTCATCTTCCATCAAGGAGGCAGGTGTAACAGTTCCTGCCTTTTCTGTTAATTTGAAAATACGCACCTTGCCATCTTTGCAGCCCGTAGCGATTAACTGGTACCATCTGCCAATCGAGGGTGCCCAGCAGACGCTTCTTATGAGACCACCGTGTCCCTCCAGTTTTGCAACGACATGCAGCATGTTGTCTTTTTCTCTTTGATATATGAGGGCCTGGTCCAAAACACACACAGCTAGCTTTTCGGTAGAGAATCTGGATGGGCACCAAGAGAGGCAGAAGTCAGACTGAAGATGACTAGCTGGTGCCACCGGTAAGACGTTTATTTCCGAAGTTAGGGTCCATGATCTCAGATCTGAAGGCTCTAGCGCATCGTAAACCCTTAGCACACCATCGTTACCAATACATGCTAATCTCAGACCCAAGTGTGCCGGAGCAAATTTCACATCGTAGAGTGAGCCTTTCGAATCATTCAAAGTACACAGCTTGGTCCAGCGACGTCCCACGCATTCTTTCTCATCGGGGTTTTCCTCCCATAGCCGTACTGTCTTATCATATGATGCTGAAGCGATAATACGACCATACTCCGGACTAGCCCAATCTAGGGCTACAATGCTGCTATCGTGCCCCCTCCAAGAGTCGCTCAATTGCCAATCGCCGGTCTCTTTTTCCAGTCTGAAGACTTTAATGTGTTGATCAGATGAACAGCTCGCGACATGCCTCCCGTAAAAGTCGTATGCGACATCATGAATCAGATCTTCATGGCCACTATCAAATGGTCTCATTGCAGTGGTAAAAAACTCCTTTGTGCTGTTCTGTTAGCCTTCTTTTCTCGACATGTTCAAAGCATGTCAAAGTTCATGAAATTTCAAGACGCGAATAAAAAAGAATAGTATAAGCCATAATAACAAAGGAAAAGATGGGCCTGTTTCGATTGTTACTACCGCTGATTACCATTCTGCTGATATGCTGCTCTAAACAGCACTCTGCAGTGATGTACGCTTCTGGGTTTGCACTGCTGGGTTATGGAGCTACTAACTGGCTGATCCCTAGAGTGGGCAATGCCTTCATCAAGATCGGTCTCTTTGGTAAAGATATGAGCAAACCAGGGAGGCCTGTGATCCCAGAAAGTGTTGGAGCAGTTTCTGCTGCAGTTTATCTGCTCATCATGTTGCTGTGTATCCCCTTCATGTTCTATAAGTACATGGTGACGACTACTTCCGGAGGTGGGCATCGTGATATTTCGGTAATCGAGCCCAGTGAGGTGCCTGCAAATTTTTTTCCTCACGATAAATTGTCTGAATATTTGAGTAGCATCCTGTGCTTAGAAAGTACTATTCTGTTAGGAATCGCCGATGATTTGTTTGATCTGCGTTGGAGACACAAATTTTTCCTCCCAGCTATTGGAGCAATTCCTTTATTGATAGTCTATTATGTGGATTTTGGCGCCACGCATGTCTTGGTGCCCGGTTTTATGCAGAGTTGGCTGAAAGTATCCACCGTTGATCTTGGGTGGCTGTACTACGCTTACATGGCAGCTATGACAATCTTTTGTCCCAATTCCATCAATATTCTTGCTGGAATTAATGGATTAGAAGTGGGGCAGAGCATCGTGCTGGCTTTGCTGGCGTTGATCAACGACGGGCTGTATCTTACGCTAGGACACTCGACAACTTGGGAGAATCACAGGTTTTCTGCGATCCTAATCTTACCTTTTCTCTGGGTCTCTCTAGCATTATACAATTGGAACTGTTGGCCCGCCAAGGTTTTTGTCGGAGACACTTATTGTTATTTTGCAGGTATGGTGTTTGCAGTGGTTGGTATATTAGGCCACTTTTCGAAAACAATGTTAATGTTGTTTCTACCACAGATAATCAACTTTCTATATTCCGTGCCCCAACTGTTCCACATAGTGCCCTGTCCCCGTCATCGTTTGCCTCGCTACAATGAAAAGGATGGGTTACTGTATCCCTCGAGGGCTAATTTGCAGGAGACGCCGGCCAAACCCTTCTTTATGCCTATTTTGAAACTGCTACATTTTTGTAAATTGATCGAATTAGAATTACAAGAAGGGCAAGTTGTTAGCTGCACCAACATGACATTGATCAATCTGGTGCTGGTGTGGTTAGGCCCCATGAGGGAGGATAAACTTTGCCGCGCAATCCTTGTATTGCAATTTACAGTGGGGATGTTGGCCCTAGTCGCCAGACATGCGATGGGTAAGCTACTTTTCGGGCATGACAACCTATGGACCATCGAATGATGAAATCTTGGATACACTATTATACACAGGAATAGAAGAAAAAAAAAAAGTAATTTAAGAATCATAATTCAAAAAATTCTGCTCTTGAGGCCAGCAGGGATTGTACCCAACTCTGCACCTCTTCAGTTTTGATGCTGGCTACAGCACTCCAAAACTGTTTTAATAATTGAGGATCATTTAGTTTCTTCTCGTATTCGAAACATTGGACCAACATCTCGTATTTGTCGATATCTTTGACGTAGCGAGCCTCCAAAGACGATACATTCTCGTAAGCTAACCAATCGTTCATCATCTCCTTCGCAGCGGCTTGGTTGTACTCACCAACGAACTCATCACAAAGAAACTGGATCGTTTCCCACTCACGGCGGTGCTTTTCCTCTTTGGTGACTGGATCAAAAGGCGTAATATCACCTACTAGGGACTCTGCGATGTCGTGCACGAGTGCAATACGTACACACTTGTCTCTATTGACCTTGGGATCTTTGATGAGCATCGACATGATGCCCATTCTATACATATGATCTGAGATACTTTCGCACTCGCTAATGTCATGATCCAACCAGCCCGTTCTTCGCTGAACTTTCAATTGACCCACGATGTGATGAAACGCCAGTAGTCGATCATGCTGAGGCTTCGCAAGCAGGAGCTTCACGTCCTGTGGGAGATTATCCCTTGGGTTCCACTTGGAGTCCATGAGTGACGATAGGCAACGAACGGAAACGTTGGAAAGACAAGAAAGCTTTGAAGAACCTAACTTGAGTAAGTGCATCGCGTCAGTGTTTTTTTTTATCTCCAGTATGTACTAAATACAACCGAAAAATGCGAAATGAGAAGCGTGAATGATTAATCTACACATGTAATTACTTAAGCAACCAACTCAACAACACCACCGGCAGCCTTGATCTTCTCCTCGGCCAACTTAGAAACAAATCTGGCCTTGACAATGACGGGCACCTGGGGAATTCTACCCTTACCCAAGACCTTACCGTAGCCGGCGGCCAAAGTGTCAATGACTGGAGCAGAGCTCTTGGAGGCGGACTGCAAGTAGTAGTCTCTCTTCTCTTCTGGCACCAAAGTCCACAACTTGTCCAAGTTCAAAACTGGCTTCCAGAAGTGGTTACCTTGGATACGGAAGTATCTCATACCGACCTTACCGAAGTAACCAGGGTGGAATCTGTCCAAGTTGGTTCTGTGGTGGTGCTGACCACCAGCCATACCCTTACCACCAGGGTGCTTTCTGTGCTTACCAACACGACCGTAACCGGCTGTATACAATTGTTAGTATCAATACATCAATGAGCTATTACCGGGGTATCTGTGTCGAGACAAAGACTAGATCTGCAGGGAGGTTAAAAAGACCAGTAGAGTCCGGAAGGCCACTAAAGGTCGTACAATAACAAGAGATTGTTTCGTCTCTTCGCAGCTCGTCTAAGCACGACACAGAATCACGTCTTGGTTCTTTCGTTCCCTCCCTCGGAACTACATACCTGAGATGTGACCTCTGTGCTTTCTAGTTTGGGTGAATCTGGTAGGCATCTTGGTCTATTTCCCTTACCCTATTCTGTGAATAATGTCGAGTACGTTACCTTCCAAGCTCATCATGTCTATTTTACTGGAAAGTTTCAAAACTGTTTTTTTTTCAAAAACTTGCGTCGGTCAGGTAGGCTGAGAAATTCAATTTTTTTTTAAGAAAAAAAAAAGTCAAGTTTTTTTTAATATGTACGGAGTCTGGAAAACAGTCACATAATATTGGCGTGATTGCTTGAGTATCAACAAAGGGAGGCTTGATGCCAAAAGGATTGGAGTATACGTAAACCTGCTAAGTACTAAATGCACAGAATACCAAGAATCAATTGTTTGCGTATCTTCAAAGGTTGAGAAACTATGTCTGAAACGCAACAGTTGCTAGGTTCAACGAAATCACGCGGATTGACACGGACGCTAGTGTTTTGGACATTTGTTACATGTCTAGGATCCGTTCAGTTTGGATATCACACGGCAGAATTGAATGCACCCCAGTCGGTTCTGAGCTGTTCAGAATTTAAAATCCCTAACGAGGGACTGCCCTACGATGAGACGTGGTTGGGGAGACACGGGTTAAAGCAATGTGTTCCGTTAGACGATATGGACTTTGGGGTGATCACGGCAGTGTTCTGCATTGGAGGGTTGATTGGATCCTGTTTTGCTGGGCCGCTTGCGGACGCCGTGGGGCGTAGGACTGCGAGTATGGCGACGAGCGTGTTGGGGTTGCTCGGTTCGCTTGTTTTGTTCAGCAGCAACTCTTACGCGGCGCTGTTCGTCGGCAGAATCATCGTGGGGTTGGCAAGCGGTGTCTACGTAGTGATCACTTCGCTATTCATCAACGAGATCTGTCCTCTCGAGTTGAAGGGCGCATTCGGGTCCATGAACCAGCTGTCGATCAATTTGGGTATTTTGCTGACACAAACGCTGGCACTTAAGTGGGCAGACTCGTACAGATGGCGGTGGCTCATGTTTGCTGGCGGTGTAGCCTCTGTCGTGCACCTTATGCTGTGGCTGGTCGTGGATGAGTCTCCCCGCTGGCTTTTGAGAAAGGGCCATGTGTCTGCGGCGATCAAAGTGCTGCATAAGTTGCGCGGTGGTTCCTACGAGGCAGCCAAGCAAGAGACGCAGGAGTGGGAATCTGAGGTAACTGGTGGCGGTGCTGAGGCACAGGGATATGCGCCCAAGAAGCCTCCCACGCCTTGGGAATACTTGAGAGGCGACGAGTATGCGAAACCACGTTTGGCCATTGCTGTGATCCTGATAGCCCAGCAGTTCTGTGGTATCAACTCGATTATACTGTATGGTGTCAAAGTGATCAGCCAACTGTTGCCTGACCACGCTATCGAGGTCAATTTTGCGATCTCCATCATTAACGTTGTCATGACCTTCGTCGCCTCGCTGATCATCGACCGCCTCGGGCGCAGGCCATTGCTGATGGGATCCGCTGCAGCTATGAGCGTGGCTGCTCTAGCAATTAGTGTCGGTATCAGGGCCAGCATGGGCATTCTTTTGGTTTCGTCTACTCTAATCTACGTCACTTCGTTTGCCCTGGGATTGGGACCTATCCCCTTACTCATCATTGGCGAACTCTCTGCCCCAAACGACACTGCTACGGCTCAAAGTTTCGGTACAGTATGTAACTGGCTTGGGACTTTTGTCGTGGCTTTCACATTCCCTATCTTGCACGACATGCTCGGTGGCTACGTCTACATGATATTTACCTTCGTGGCACTGGCTTTCGTCTCGTGGGTATATCGCAATGTTCCAGAGACCAAGGGCAAGGAAACCTACGAGGATGTGTGGGACGGTTACTGAGCGGGTCCGGTATTTTGGGCGCTGGTCCTGATTTTTTTTTTTTTTCTTTCTTTCGGAGCATGGCACTCAGCCGCACGGCTCGTCGTTGGACGTTGAAGTTACAGTGACGAAAAAAGCATATAAGGTGCGAGCTAGGATCTCGCACCCAACTAAATTATAACAAAATATAAAAGCTTCAATTTTTCTTTCTCATCTCCGTATACCTTGTGATAATGGTAGCGTGCTCCATTGTCACGTGCGGTGTTTTCGTAGATGCATAAAATTAACTTGCCCATAAGGCATTAAGATCGTTTGTTCGATAATTGCATGTCGAACAAAGCAGAGGTCCGGCCCCTTCCATATAAATAATATGAAAACTTTGCTTGATCTATTGGAACAGCATCTTGACATGCCTGTACATAATCCCCCAAGGCCATGAGCTCTGCCAAAGGACGTACATTCACAGGCTGCTGGCCCTGTAGGTTAAAGAAACGGAGGTGCGATGAACATAAACCACAGTGCTCGCTTTGTCAGAGACATGGAGATAGGTGCTGCTACGATGTGAAGCTGGTTTGGCTGGATGATAATCTATACAAGAACGCACATGGTCGCTACAGCTCGCTGGCACAATTGGCAGGATCGCATCGCAGACGAAGGATGTCGAAGAAGGATTTGCGAAGTCTCATCTGTGGATCAATTTCGCCAAACAACGAACTTGATGAGGATAGAAGCGATAGCGACTCGTACACAATCAGTGTAAGGAGGTTGAAGATATATGACAATGCTGTGGAATCCGTTTACGGTCGTGGGAAGCGGAGGAATTACAACCAGCGCCATGTCAACTGGGTGTTGGACCAATTGCTTCGTGGCTTGGAGTCTGGGAGCTGCAAGGCAGTTCATAAGCAGGGGCCCTTTGCCCTGTTCGATGCAAAGAGTTTGGCCAAAGTGCCCTCACGGGTGGAAGTGGTGGAGCCCTCGGCGGCTCAGGCATACGTGAACCGGTGGGTCGATGAGGAATTCGGAACACTGCTATGGCTGCAGGAGCAGGATTCCATTCTGTCCAATGAGCCATTCCGAGAGTGGTACCTGGATTACATGAAACGCAATCTATCTCTAGAATTTTGCCACGCCATGTAAGAGCGCGATGCATTAACTTGTATAAAAAAGCGATTCGTGCAATGGCTTCCAATAGCGCTGACTATCATGGTGGTAATCCAGGGGTACACCGATGAGCTGGCTTCAGAGTTGACAGCCTGGATTTTAGCGCAAGAGGCGCTAGAAACTTGGATGCTGCCCACCGTGTCGGCACTAGTCGTTTATAGCCAGTGTGATCAGGTACTTTGGCGGTGCAGCAAACTCCTCGGCAGTTGTTCTTTGACGCCGGAGGTTCAATTTCTAGAGTTGCAGATCGCGGGTCAATTTGTAGATCAGTGGAGGGATAAAACTATGGCAAAGTTATGCCAACGCCAAGATATTTCTGCCCCGTTCCCGCAACTCAAATTCTGGCAAACACAACTAGACAGGCTTCATTCAATACCAATCTGACGAAATGACGTACATAACTGTATAATTCAATAACGAACACTAATTAACTAACATGAGAGTTAGCTAGAGTGGCCACTCTGAACGTTTCGCCTTTGGCGTTGACAAGTTTCTTCAAGGGCTTCTGTGGGTCGTCTTCATCGTTGTAAGCAATTTCGCAGTCAGCGGTGGTGGTGAAATGGGGCTGCACCTGTTCCCAGATCTTCTTCTTTGGATTCAATTGGCTCTTGGGGCCGTCATTTTGGTAGCCTTCAAAGAATAACTTGTCGCCGGCCTTTGAACCGGCAGGTGGTTGAGTAAGCTCCACAGCACCTTCAGCACTGCCACACAACACCATAGCTTGCGATTTGACACCTCTCATATTGGCGGGCTTCAAATTACATACCACCACCACATAGCGCTGCTGCATATCCTCCAACTTGACATACTTTACCAAACCAGAGCAAACGGTCCTGGGGCCCTCTTCATCACCACAGTCAATTGTGGAGACGTAAAGCGAGTCGGCATCAGGATGCTTGATGGCTTTCTGGATGAAGCCAACGCGCAAATCAATTGCAGAAGGCTTGGGCTTGACAGGCGCCTGGGATTCTTGTGGCTGTTTGGCTGCCTTCTTAGCCTCTTTCTTAGCCTTAGCCTCTTCTCTGAGCTTTTTGAGGGTCTCTTCATCTGGTTTGCCCCTGGGTTTGTCACTTTTTCCACCTTTCTTCTGCCCCGTTGCAGGTGCAGCAGAATCAGCCTTGGATCCATTTTCGGTCTTCTTCTTCTTCTCGATGACTTCACGGGGCAAGTCAGCATCGTAGTTCACTTTCAATTGGTCATCCTGTGGCACCTGCAATAATATTTGCAAATAATCTAACCATCTCAGAACGTGTCTGTATTTGGCATAAGTGTTTTTGACGTCCTTGCTGCTAAAGATCAATTCTTTCAAAAGTGGCAGAGTCACTTCGAAAAGATGAACATCCGTCACAGTTGGCTGGTAAGTAGCCAATACGAAAGTGTTGTCCCTCAAATGTAAGTTCAACTCATCCAATTGTTCTTGTGTGCGGCCCGTTTTCAAAACAGACTCCCACTGAGCAGCGAGCGCCTGCTGCTCTTTGGACAAAGTGGGTTCTGCAATAGACAAAGACTTGAATGTAGTGACTAGCTCAGACATGATGCGTGGATTTTCAGACTGTGCAATGATCTTTTGCAGAGGTCGGAGCTCATCTCATCGTTTCTCTTCAAAATTTTCGTCAAGCTAAAAGGGAGGGCAAAAAAAAAAAAAAAAGAGTCAACCGATCCTACTGAGTTTGAAGGATCACGTGTGGAGTCAAACGGGTTATCAGAGGTGCAGGACCACCAAGCTTACATGGCAGGCTGTTGGCCCACTCAGCGCTTTCCATGGCCAATTGAGAGATAGCCTTATCTCTTCTGTGTGGTCAAGCCGCTATCGAGTGGTTTCTTCTGTGTAAGTCACGAGTCCGACGAGTTGAAAAGTTGAACCCGATGATGAAGCAACATGCTGCGAGCATGAAAAGTTGGGGCGGTTTCAGGACGATGGCTATGAAGCCTGGGGATGCTTCACAGAATACATTACCGCAGCTGGCACCCTCCCCTCCTGTGACCCGCAAGAAACCCAGAAGAAATACCCATATTGCATGTGTGAACTGTTCCAAATGGCATGTCTCCTGTGAGCCCAAGAGACCGTGTCATCGGTGCGTGGTGAAAGGACTAGAATCCACCTGTGTGGATGCGCCTCGCAAGAAGAGCAAATACTTAGCTGGTGTCCCGGATGCCTCATTGATGAGGTCTGTGCACGCACTCAGCTGTTCATCATCTTCTCCAACGCCGGAGTCAAAGGGCTATGGTCAGGTTCACGACCACGAGCAGCAGAATTTTACAGACCCACATCACATCGTTCACAAGTCGAAGTTCCTGTCTAACGCAGCAGATTCTGAGTACTCTATTCTATCGAACATCATCAGCCAGGATACGTTTTTGAATAAACTGCCTCTGGACATGTTAAACGCTGAGAACCCTCGTAATGCAATGACAAAAGCCATGGGATCCACCGCCGTACCGAGACCGCCGTCTTCGAGTGTATATTCCATGCTCCTAGGTCCGAATTCGCAAGAGATCATAGCGTCGCGAGTAGACCTGTTTGCCAATCATTTCCCATTGACCCCAGTGGATTCCCCCAACTACGCACTGCCGTTCAAACCGTCCCCATCAAGAGACTCCAATTTTGAACTCAAGTCCAATTCATCCATAAACCAGTACTATCTGAACAGCGAGACAGCAATGTTTCCAGACATTGTCGATCTAGCCCTTGGATCGCCGCCTTCAGAGGGCTGTCAATTATCATTCGCATTGGAAAGTCTCTCCCCGGATGCCGCCCAGATTAGCAGCAACCCCGAGTGGGACCACTCGCTCAGGTACTCCACCTCCATGGAGATATACCGATTGATCAACGAACCTTTCTCTCACACGCCCGGGTTCCACCACTTGTACACGTACTTGCGCCAACGCTTTAGCAGAAAGGATCTGCTGGAGATGTGTGGATGCCTGGCAGAGTTCCGCCCCATCTTCATCGCCTGCACGGCCACTTTAACGGAGGAGGACATGATCTTCATGGAACAATGCTACCAACGGACCCTATTGGAGTATGCCAAGTTTATCGTACAGATCGGCACGCCCACCTGTTTATGGCGACGCAATGGCCAGATTTCGTACGTGAACGAGGAGTTCGAGATTCTGAGCGGCTGGCACAAAGAAGAGCTGCTGAGCAAGATGACTTTCATCGTGGAGATCATGGACGATGAGAGTGTGCGAGACTACTTCAAGACATTTGCCAAGGTGGCCTATAAAGACTTTAAAGGATCCGAAAGGATGCAACGCTGCAATCTACTATCCCCGGTGAGGGGCCAGCTGATCCGGTGCTGCTGCATGTGGACCCTGAAGAGGGACGTCTCGGGACTCCCACTAATGATACTGGGCAATTTCATGCCCATTCTCGAAAGTTAGCGAATATTCTCTTTCTCTTTCTCTACATAAAATCTGTTTTTTTTTTGTTGTTGTTGTTATTGTTGTTTTTTCTCTCTAACCTACCGCTACTGTCTCAAGATGTCCTCAATGAACTTCTTGTAGTCTACACCGCCATCGCTGTCTATTTCAACGCCCTTGAGCAGCTCGTTTACCTCCTCGTCCGAGAGTTTTTCCCCGAGAGAAGTTAGCATGTACCTGATGTCGCCCACAGACACCTTGCCGGTGTTCTCCTTGTCGAACACTTGGAACGCCTTAACGAAGTCCTCCACGCGTCCGGACGTCGTTGCCTCTAGCTCCTGCTGATTCCGCTGGATCAATTCGTGGATCGAGTCCAGCGACAGCTGGTCTGGCGCACTTCCCTGCGCAAGTATCTGCTCAGTTTGCTGGTTTGTGGGATTGTAGCCGATGGCTCTCAAATAATCGCCAAACAATGGCTTGGGAATCGTGCCCTGTCCCTTCTTGTCAAAGAGGGTGAAGATGTCCTTGTTGGTTCTAGCAGCAGCGGCAGACATGGCTTTCAGCGTGGAAAAATTGATTCGAAAACGACTGGCTCGTACTGGTCTGTTCTTGTCCTCTTCTTTGAGCCTGTCCTGATCTGAAGATGCTTACGTAGACGGTGTTGAACCGGTGCTTTGTTTTCTGTTTTTTTTTTTTTAGTTCAATGATTTTCTACAAACTTGTTTACGTTTTCCAAAATGTCCGTTGCCTCCCCGGACAGTTCGGACAGGCTCCTTTCGTTACCCGGTTTGTGTCATTGTCCGCTTTGACCATGGATATCTCGGACGTTCGGACATTGGTTTTGTTTTGTTTTGTTTTCCGTTTTTTTCCATGCTTTTTTTGCCATGACGTGTGTAGTTATTGCTATACGCACGTCGTATAACGCTTGACGTATGTTAGTGGCATATTATAATCCTCCGATTTAAAGCAGCTGAGCATGGTGCCCGCCAGTCACTGCAACCTTTTCAGTGTTGTTGGTTGAGATAATAGATTAAGAGAGAAAAAAAACATAAAAAAAAAATAGTGCTACAGCAACCGGGGCTTTTCACGCAGCGTTCTGGCCTGGTTTTTCATCAAGAAAAAATTTCAATCACATTAACCCCCCTGTTGCAGGCAAGTGGTCGTGCTGTTAGATACTTGCTTTGCTCTGTTCAACTTGTCTTGGCTTCTCATCTTTTTTTTTTCTTCTCGTTTTTTTTCGTTTTCCATTCACAAGTCACAGCGGTGTCTCATTGGACTTGCTATCATTCGCCGGATCCCAGTTACATACATCGCCGTGTCCCTCGGTCGAATACGCTAGGCATGGAACATTGCGCGACTCCCTCCCTAGTTCAGTAAAAGCTTCACAGCTTCTCTCAGCTTGGCGAGTTCGTTCTCATTGGCTCCCGTCATGCCCTTGAGCAGGTCGTTGACCTTGATCAAATCGTAGTAGTTCTCATAGATGGTATTCTTGATCGAATTGTTTGTTTCTGTCTCCTTGCTGAGCAAGCGGTTGTGCATGCGGACCAGGTCCTGGAAATTGAGCTGTTCGATCGGCTGATCGGCGGATGCAACCTGTTTTGTCTGCGGACCCTCTTGTACTGGTGGTGGTTTGTAGTCTCTGTCTGAGGTGACCACGACCGCTGGCGCCAAGGAGGAGCTAGGACTCTCTCTCGAGCTCGCCGAGGTTTCGTTCTCGCCCTCTAGCTTGTAGTACTCCTTCAACTGCGCCCTCCTTTCCCTGTTTACTTTCTTCAAGGACTTCTTGTGACTGATTTGCTCTGCCATTTCTCGCCTGTTCCTGTTGTTGGGCTTCCATTTTGTAAATTCTCGAATGTATTTATTTGTTCCTTTTCCAAACCGGAACAAAGTTTGCCAAGTGCTCCTCATCGCCCAAGCCAACTACAAAACTAAAAAGTATTTGAAATAACATAGCACACGTACCGGACTCTGCAATTTCCCCGAGCGTCTGACCTACTTATCACTCTGAAGAAGCTGTTACCGCTACTCAACTATTGCCTACCGGCTCCTTTTTCGAATTATTCTAAGCAGGAACTCCCCTTCAAGGAGCTGGTGACAAAGCGCAAAGATGATCTTTCACAAGAACAGACCGCCGCTTGGTACAGCAGAAGCGTCCGATAAGTCGATGAGTGACTCGCTACGAGCTGCACAGATTATCTTTCAGAAGCACGCTGATACAGCACAGGCTGCGACGCCGACGGCAAGTTCCCCTCCCAATCACAAACGGGCTAGTAGTGTGCAATCTACACCTGCTAAAAGTGCTGCCACCGCCGTGAAAAACAGGGCTGTTACTCCACCGCCCATTAGCGGCCCGCAGAACGGCGTAACGGCTTATCCGGCGTCACCCCCCAGTGAACATGCACATCTGGCAGCTGCTCTGGCCCATGCGCTTTCGAATCCCGAAGTAGAGGAAGAGTTGAGCCACCATGTTTCCCCAGAATATGACAGGTTCTCTCCAGTAGCTTTGAAACAGAGGCAGCCACAGTTGGCGAGCCACCCGATCTCTAACCAGCATTTGGCACACTTATACAGAGCTCCTTCTTCTCGCAACAGTTCCAATTGCAATGTATCAACATCCAATAATGGCTCGGTTACCAGCTTGGAGGAGCTTCCAAAACTGGATGTGACAAGAGATCTCTCACCAATGATCAAAGGTACTCCCACAAAACAAATGCCCGCTCCCACGGCCAAACCTCTTCACAAGCCAAGTTCAGAAAAATCTCTCACATCGCCACAAGCGAGGACGCCTGTCGAATTACAAAGGCAGCATTCGCAAAGAGGACCCGCCGAACAGATAAGGCATCAAATGAAGGAGAACCATAGGCTACCGACGGCCGAACAAGCAAAACCACAAATGCAGGCGACAAATTCACCTCCTAAATCGCCGCAAACACGCAGGGAAACACCATTGCCCTCGCAAGTGTCTTCAAAAACTGCACCCCTACAAACTCCGCAGCAGGTGCAACTTCAACAGAGTTTGCAGCACCAACAGCAGCACCAACATCAACAACAACACTCTCCGCAGCATCAATCACAGAACCAATCGCAACAACACCCTCCGCAGCATCAGTCACAGCAGCAGGAAAATAGGCAAAATGACGACACGTCGTTACCTCGTCCTGATATTTCAGTTCATCCTTATTCTTCACCGGCGGTTTCTCGTGGTTTTGACCCGCAAGTGTCTTCCACGTCTCCACCAAATCAAAACTCTAGCAGTAACCAGCAACATTGGGGGTCGCACAAGCCGTTAGGTAGAGATTTCACAAAGCGCATCCCTCCTCCCAGAATTTATTTAGGTTCTTCTGGCGATGACGAGACTACAACTGATAGTGTAGTTGAAAATGAAGGTGACAGGCCAGTTCTACGAACAAGAATCAAAAGGAGGACAAGGCCTCGGGTTGATGAATCCTCTTCTTCCGTCATTTCGAGTGATTCGCCTGGTTCCTATGGGGTGGACACCTCTTCATGGGACGATCGTAGGCCGGAGGACACTGACAACTACGCCGAGGAGCTTGAAGGAGACGACGACTACTTTGAAGAACACAATATCAATGAAGATGATGATGATGACGATGAATACGATGACTATGACGATGATGATGAGATTGATGATGAGTATAATGAAAAGGAATACAGTTTGCCGCCCAAGGAAGATAAGTCTCCCTACGATCGATATGATTTTCCGGAGACATCCTCATTACCCAATCTTGATAATGCCAGTTCTTCCTTAGCGCCTACATATAGTTCCGCCCAGACCGGTGGACCCCCGATACCTGGTAGGTACAAGCAACTACAACCAACACGTCCGTACCCAAATGCGGGGCGTGTGCCACACCCACCTAATGTGACTTACCAAGGCACGCTGCCAGATTTGATTCCAAATCATATAAGAAGAACTAAAATGGAAAAGTTAAGGAACAGAATATTTGGGTCCCGATCACACAAGAAGAAGCCGCACAGTCCTTTCGATTTTTCTGGCGACAGGACATCTGTCACTTCAGATTCAGAGGGCCGTCCCCTGGTGAAAACTAACCAAAACATGCGATTTAAAACTACTATGCGTAAGGATCCCTTCGAAGGTTCTCAAACCGATAATCACGGCCATGAAAAAAGTGGTGAAAATGAAGAATACGGAAGGATAGATTATGATCTTGAAGATTCTGACGAAGATAGCGACTCCTCTATAGAGGTTCGGGAGGAGAAGCGCAAACATCGGGGAAAAGCAATAAGAAAGAAGTTGAAGCATACAGCTGCTGTGGTACCTTATTCGCATCATTTGCCCCATATGGATACTAGGCACGCGCCGAAAGCTTTCAACGAAGATAAGCCTTGGAAATCTCATAATGATGTCGGATTTGTCACGTCGCAAGAGAGGAAAAGGTATGAGGGTATGTGGGTCAGCAACAGGTGCATGTATTTGGACCTACTTCCTTGGTGGGCGGCTGTACTGGATGGTGACAGTGATATCAACGTGCAGCTTCCTGAAGACGGTCTCATGTTAAATTTGGTGGTTAAAGATATCTGGAGTCGATCCAATTTGTCAAACGAGTTACTTCTTCAAATCTATGACATGGTTGACACCCGGGGAGATGGTACACTTGATAGAAAATCGTTTGTGGTAGGTATGTGGCTCGTAGACCAGTGTCTGTATGGTAGGAAGTTGCCCAAGGAGATTGACCATAAAGTTTGGAGCAGTGTGGACAAATATGTGGTGAGTACTATAAATACCGCCAACCAGAAACATCTAGATAGGAATAGAAAGAAGCTTATGAGGCAAGAGATCAAAAACATCAAGAAGGAATTCAAAAATGTTCATCTATGACGCTCGAATTAAAAATGACCGACCATGATAATATTACTTTTTTATTTTTATTGCCGCTGTTGTTGTTTATCATTAGTATTACTTTATAGAATATATCTGCCCCAAGACAGTCCATAATATTCCCGATAATCGTGACAGCACCCTCTGGTGTCCAATTCGATGAGCAGAAGATATATATAGTCTTGTGGCCTTTGTCACCTGACAAGGAACATTGTCAGAATAATTGTCTCTTTTGAGAATTAGGGCGAGGTCCGAGATCAAATCATCTTTCAGTCTTTCATAGTTTACTAAAACTTGTTTGATACCACTTAAGCTGGGTTGAGCAGGGTTCGAGTCGCTATCATTTTTAGTTATTCTTTGAAACGTTTTATTGATTCTGCTCCTTGGTACTGGTAGTTTTTATTGGAGCTCTCTGCGTTTTTAAGGTGCAAATTCGATCAGGATTAAAACGGAGTTGCTATGTTCAAAGTGTTTGGTGCTCTTACAGGTAGAGGAGCCTCTCCTGCAGAAATGCAGCAAGATGAAAAGATCAAGCTAATCTTAAAACAGGCCCACGATTTCGAGGTCGCTCTCAAGGCGATGGATTATGTGCTTGATGATAGGGTTCAAGAAGGTTTGCAGCTTTTAAAGAATAACGAGTCTGCATCTGGACCGGATCAAACCATTATGGTACTCGCGAGGGGAGTAATCGAATTTTTGGAAGCAACGCTGGGCTTTGAAGGGGAGGCGATGAAACGAGCAGCAGCCACGTTGGCCAAGGCTGAAGAGTTATCCTTGAAAAGTAGGCAAAATGCTCAGAGATTCGAGCTCAGAGGTAGCTCTTTCTATCCCCCGGGTACTGTCTATGCTGTCACCTATACCGAGTCTTGCTTACTACACGCGCTGGTGATGCTCTTCAGCGAGAGTATGATGGAGGCAGCTAAGGCTCTGCTGAAATTGAGAAAAGCATACAGCATGTTGCAAGAGATCTTAGACGCGATCAAAAAAGTAGAAAGTTCGAGGGCAACTTCTGAATTAGAGTCTAATGCTTCGCAAGCAAGCTTCGCCTCGGCAGATTCTGATTTTGCCTCAGCGGACGTTCCATACAGCCTTACGCCAAAGGAACAGGAAGACCGTGAGCTATTGGATTATGCTGCCCAAATCCAAAAAATGAGGGAAAAAAGGCTTTGTGGCGCCCACATTGGCAATTCTCCCGCCGTTAATAGATTGAGGACGGAGTTGGGCCTAGAGGCCATGAAGGACTTACCCAAAGATGAGATTAAGGAATACATGCAAATTTCTCCAGACTTGGATGTGAGCCAGGCTACCTTGGACGAGTTCATTCTTTCTGGAGTGAATTTATGTTTTGGAATCTTGCAGGTTGTGCTCTCTTTGATTCCACCTGCCATCGGTGCAGTCTTGTCTATTGTTGGCTTTCATGGTTCTAGAGAGGAAGGTTTGAGACTTGCATGGCGATCTACAAAGTACAGAAATGTACACGGTTGTATTGGTCTTCAGGCTTTGATGTTCTACTATGATGGACCGTTCCAGTTTACAGACGTGGACTTCGACATACCTGTGGCCACTTCCGGTAAAACTGGTAAACCTTCCACGGGAAGAGGTGATATGGATGGTCCCACTCTTTTGCATCCAGGCAAGATTTTGGAGAATGCTCTGTTGCAATCTAGAGCTCTGTTTCCGAATAGTGCTCTATGGCTGCTAAATGAAGCCAGAATGCTTGCTACTAAGGGTGAGCTTGCGGGCGCAGTGCACCTCATGGATTCGATAGATATTGAAAAGATCCAGATGAGACAGGTAAAATCTTTGTTAGTCTTTGACCGCGCTATCATATTGTCCCAAATGCACAGCTACGAAAGAGCTGCTGAAGATTTATTATCGCTACTCAAGATTAGTGACTGGTCTCATGCGTTCTACACGTATTATGCAGGAACCTGTTATCTCGAAAACTGGAGGATGTGTGAGATGGGTCTGATTGAAAGCGAAAAGGCAGACTTTTACAAGAAAAAAGCCAAAGAACTCATCTTCGGAGCTCCCAATTTATTGGGAAAGAAAACCTTCAAATCCAAAAACTTACCCTTGGATCGATTTATGTTGAGAAAAGTGGAGCAGTTCGGAAATATGCAGAAAGATCTCAAGTTAGCAGATCCCCTGGACGCCATTGCAACTTCTCCCGTTCACGAAATTGCTTATTTCTATAACGGTTACAATAGAATGACGAAAGATGGTTTAGAGCTTGCCAAAAAAATGCTGACGGAATACCATAATCCTGCTGTGGACGCACAAAATATGGATCAAGAAATGATCAAAAACTTCTTGGTCTCACTGACACTTCGCAGGCTAGGTGAACCGAAGGAAGGTTGTGAACTTTTGGACAAGAAAGTGCTGCCCCAAATTTTTTCTTTGTCAAGCGGCAAAGTGAGATATATCAAAAAAACGGAAGATCCCTGGTTATATCCAGCTGCACTCTACGAGCGAGCTCTTTTCACTTGGAAATTACAGAACATGAAGGGGTTACCTGAAAGTAGAGAATGGTTGTTGAGAGCTCAAGGTTACGCTGTCGACTATGAATTGAGCACTCGTATCGGTATGAAAATTAAGGCTGCCCTCGACAGAGTGGAACACTCGCTCAACTCATGACCTCGGCCAAAGTTACTTATCAATCTACACCATAAGCATCTTATACACATATATATATGAAATTATGTACTCATGGAATGAAGCATAGGCGTTGGAACAAATGGCAACTACTTTTCTTTCTCTTCAAGAATTTTGTATGATCATGCTATTAAATCTTCCATCAAAAAGGGTCGAAGGGTTTTTACAAACAAACTAACTGCAAAACGTACGAAAACTTCAACAAATGATATTCATGAAGTGCTAAAATAATATTATACGTGAGAAATGGAAACCACGGAAAGTGAAGTTAGTGATCCTTTGGAGTTTGAGGATGATGATGACAGCTATAGTGGGAAATTAGGTGATTGCACGGAACAACCGCACATGGCTACGCACTTAGATTCCGGCTATAGTAAACTAGATAATGTGAGTAGCGATGAATCAGAATTTGATATAGACGATGGCCAATTTAGTGGAGATGATTTGGAAGACGAATATTTGGTGCTGCCGTTGAAGAAGAACGCCAAGGATTTGTTAGATGAAGACAGCGTCCCTAGTTTGAAGTACGAATGTTTGACGACACAGGAGATATTCCAAAGCATGCTGCAGCGTGTTCATCATATGCAACCTGTGTTTTCCCTGCCATCTCAAGATATTCTGTTATTAATGCAAAGATATGATTGGAATGAAGAACGTCTATTGGAAGATTGGACCGAGAAGATGGATACGCTTTTAATAGAATCTGGAATCAATACATCTGGTGTAGCAGATGGTCGTGGTATTAAAAATGGTAAAGATTTCTCTTGCCCTATATGTTGCGAAGATAAGTTGACAGAAACGTTTTCATTGGAATGTGGACATGAATACTGCATAATTTGTTACAGGCATTATATCAAGGATAGGATCAGTCATGGAAATATAATAACCTGCATGGATTGCTCGTTAGCATTAAAAAATGGAGATATTGACCAAGTAATGGGTGGCGCCTCTAGCGCTAAGCTAATGGACTCTTCCATAAAGAGCTTTATTCGAAAGCACAGCAGAAATTACAAATGGTGCCCCTACACTGATTGTAAGTGTATTATACATTTAAAAGATACCTCGTCTCTTCAAGAGTACAGTCGATTGCATGCCTCAAGATTTGTCACTTGTAATTTATCTCATAGCTTTTGCTTCGGTTGTGGATTTGAAATACATGCACCAGCTGATTGCCAAGTTGCTGATCAATGGGTCAAGAAGGCCAGATTAGAGTGTGAAAACTTAAACTGGGTTTTGTCCCATACAAAAGAGTGTCCGAGATGTTCTGTAAATATAGAGAAGAACGGCGGGTGTAACCATATGATATGCTCTAGCTGCAAGTATGAGTTCTGCTGGATTTGCGGTGGAGATTGGGCACCTCATGGTGGGAGCTTTTACCAATGTGCGATGTACAAAAATGAAGACAAAAAGATGGAAGGTGATACTCCCAAAAAGACTCTTCGAAGATATGCATTTTTCTATAAAATGTTTACGGAACATGAGGTTTCTGCTAAACTAGATTGGAAGTTGGGTGAATCTGTGGGCTTTAAAGTTAAAGGGTTACAGGAGAAAATTGGAGTTTCTTGGATAGAAGGACAGTTCTTATCTGAGAGTTTGAAAACGCTAAATGAAGGTCGCACCGCTCTCAAGTGGTCTTTTGCAGTGGCTTATTACTCTGATCCATCTCACAATCTGACTAAAATTTTCATAGACAATCAAGGACTGCTTTCTAATGCTGTAGAAAGTTTATCGGAACTGCTGCAAATCAAGAATCCTGAAGTTATCATGAAGAGAAGAACTGAATTTTACAATAAAGCAGGGTACGTGAAAAATAGGACTAAAGCGCTGTTAGAGTGCGGGAGAGATTTATTGCGCAAAGGTATATCCAAGACAGAGTAGGCATCAACACAGGTATAATAAATAGTACAGCTTTAGTTTTATTTGTTTTTCTACTTGGTCTGACTAGTATAAAGAATAGTTATTGGTCGGTCTCTGTTTAAATTCTTTCCTAGGTTGAATGTTATCTAAATCTATCATTCAAAAGTCTTTCAGCACCAACCTCTTCATATTCTCGTCTACCCACCCATAGCTGATGGAAACTGCCTAAGCTAGTCAATATGCTTCCTCCTAACCAAGCTTGATACTGTCTTTCCCTCAAATGGCCGGTGGTTAAAACTCTGACTTTCAATGCTGGTAACTTTTTGGTTAGTTCGGCCATTAATCTATCACTAAATCCTGGTATTGAGGAGCTCCCCCCTGTTAACACAATGTTATGAGCAAGTGTGGCTCTCAAATCCACATCTGCACCTGTTATAGAGGAAGACACCAAATCGGCGACACCAGCGATGGAACCCTCCTGAGAGTCTTCCATAGCCCTTTTGCCATTTTCATTAGTGGCATCTGACGTTGAAGACTGTTCTTCTCCATTAGGACTTTCCTCGTTGGGATTTTTTTCAGGTTTACCACTAGGTTTATTTCTTTTAAGTGGAACGTAGTCATTATGCCACGTCTCGACGATACCATCCTGGGATACGCACCAACCTTCTGGGATATCCTCTCGCTTAGGATGAAATAGCTGCTCAGCGAAACTGTACCTAGAAACGTTGTCAAATACTATCTCTTCCACCCATGGGGCTTCAATAGATCTCTTGGCAGTTGATTCTAATTCCGGTTTGAATTTCTCCAACGTGATAGGAGCTACTTGGCACAGCGTTTCCTTACACTCTTGCAAGAAACCACGCTCATTAGCATATTTGTAAACTGACTTGTCTATCGGAAAGTCAAATGACCGTTTCTTAAAAGCTGGTCTTCGCTGAGCAATTTCAAATAAGGGTATAAGTTCTCTTGGTTGCAGATACTTTCGAATCAACTCATCAACGTATTTGCCCGCGATAAAATTTCTCATAGTGCTTCTAGATAGTGTCATTCCATCGACCACTGGACTCACGCTTGAAGTATCGTGTCCCACATCAACTACCAAGCAATTCGGCCTTCCGGTAGCAAATGAAACACAAGTAGGTGTCGAAGACAAGTAGCACGCTTCAAATTCAAGGGCTTCCAGTAGTACTTCAAGAGATTTGGTTTTGTTTTCCACAGTATTCCATATCGACTCGGTAAGAAGGGCTGGAATCCCCTGGTTGGATTCTAAGTAAAGCATTTTCTTTAATGCCCAATCCCATTGCTCCTGGGCCGCGTCCCAGTCTACTACTAATCCATTTTCAGCTATTGGTTTAATTTCGTAATCTGGCCTAGGGAAAGCCAAGGATTGCTCTTCGAAGATCTTGCCCTTATTATTATCATCTTGCTCTTCTCCATCAGATTTATAGTGACCATAGCACGAGGGTAGTATAGCCTGAGGACAATCAGTGCCAGAATATCCAATGTTGGTAGTAAAAGAACCAGGATCGATCACTACTGCTGTAATCTCATCACCACCGTACACTTGCAATGCTGGATTCGACATGCTGTCTGTGCCCTATGTCTATCGTCGATACCAGTAGGCTAAATTACAAAACAAGGCGAACTGTTTTTAAGGCTTCAACACTGCGTACAAAATCAACAAATCAAGATTTTTCAAAAGGTTATGGCGGACGGGGGAAACGACACCTTAACTTCTACTTTTGCCCCAGAGTTATATACAATGTAAATTCGTATGCTTATAGCGTTCTTACTTCGTTGTCTAGTACTGAGATTAGGCTCTCAATTTCCAGTCTCCTTCTCGCCTGGGCGAGCCAATCCTTGCAGAGTACATGTGGCCAACCCTTCAACTCCACCACCTGCTCTACAGCCTCATCAAGCTTTGAAAGTCTCAAATTTTCTGTGACTTTCGCGTAGACATTGTCCAAGTCCTCGTTAACTGGTGAGGAACCTTCCTTTGTGAAAAGGAATAAGGAGAAGAATTTGGCAAAAGTGTGGCCCAAAATACCGGCGTTGGGTGGAAGCAAAGAAGCAGTTTTGAAATCTGAGGCTAGCATGCTCCATCTATTATAAAGCTGTTCATTAGACAAAATTTCCTTCCCTGATGTTAAATCATTCAATTCTCCAAGTGCAACAGTCAAAAGAGCTGGTTGGACGTCTTTTGAGTGACAGCAGGGCTTAGGAAGGCCTGGTACAATGCCTGCAAGGGTCTTAAGTTTTTGCAATTCGGCATTTATTGTGATGCTGGCAGCATCAGGAGAAGAGAGTTTACTCTTGAGTTCGTCTAGTGTCAAGGTCAATTGCGTCACAGCCTCATTTTTCATTAAAAATTTGTTTACGCGGTCCACCGAATTGTTCAAATTGTTTACTGCTTCATCCAGCTCCTCTAGATGGGCCAACCTTCCGTTTCTTTCGCCGTCTATCTTTTCCTTAATGATCTTGTTGAACTCTTTGACTTGAGTTATGGACAATAAGGCCACCTCATTCGCATGCTTGGCAAGCAAAGTCTGCTCGTTAGATTTCAGGTCTTCCGCCAACTGTTTAGAAGTACGCTGCTCTAATTGAGCTCTAAATACGTCGAACTCTTTCATAAATTTTTCGGTCATTACAGCTTCTCTCGCTCTCAATTCTTTTTCAAACTCAGAGTTTGCCCCTTGGAGAGAAAAAGCCGTCCGCTCATTTACATTGTCTGCCATGGCTAACTGGTACGCATGTTCAAAATCAACTATCTTCTTCGAGAGTGCTTCGTAGGATTCTTGCACAGCAAAGGCTTGAGGCTCAGTTAGAACGATATTCTGCTTGTTGATGGACTCGATTGTGTTGTTAAGTTCTTCCACAATCTCTTTAAACCTTTCAGCCTCCGGACTACCACTTTTTTTAGGAACTTTGAGAATCTGTAATTTCAATTGTTCAGCTTGTTTTTTCAATGGTACTGGCTGGAACTGTCCTGGAATGTCCGCTTCAGGTTGTTGAGGATCTAAAACCTGGGGTTTAGCACCTACGTTGGGCACGATCGCAGTTCTGCTAGCCATAATTCCACCAAATTTAGATTTGAGCTCTTCTAAGGTCAAAGGACTAGACGAGGTAGAATACCTTGTCGACTCGAACAAGTCTACCAGTTCTTCTCCGTAGGGAACTTGCTCCGTAAAGAGGTCACCAAATCCTTCATTCATTTCACTCAGTGCTACTCCACCGGCATAAAATAGAGCAACCGCCAAAGAGAATTTTACCAGGAAGCTGCGAATTGGGTGCTTTTTTACAGGAGCGGTGGTGGCCTGTGGAGAGGCGGCCTGGGTAGCCAATCTTCTCGTGGCCGCCAGTCTCAGCAGACGAGAGGTACTGTGCGTTCTCAACATCAGGATATTATTTCAAGCTAGCAATGGACCACACTCCCTTGTCTAAATGCAGAGGTATTCCCTAGTTTTTTATCGGTTGTGTTTTGCAGACGTGTTTTAACTTTTGCAAAATTTCATCAAATGTGACCCGAGTAAGGCCTTTGCACCAAGATCAACATGATTGGCTGCCGGTCAGGTGAAGATCGTAACAAAGCGATTCGAGCAGTACACTGCTGATGCAAACAACTAGTTCAATGTTAGCGACTACTTAGAGTTGCCAGAATTTGTACGCATAGGGTGCGCTTTATCTGTATGCGTGTATCTTTTGTAGGGTGTGATGCGAGGCCTAATGCACCCATCGATAAAGCGCACCGTTTATCGCACCGCAAGTCGGGGCCATGACACTTGCATTCGCATTCAGCGAGAAACCTCTGCACCGAATTTATTGTTCGCATACTCGATATTCTTATGATACCCGAAAAATTGGTATTACAGTGTAATTTTATTTGCAACAACCTACCTTTCGATTCCTAATTTCCTCCTAGAGCATTGTGCTACAGCAACCCATCAAATCTTCCTCTTAGCGCTTGGGAAATAATAGGACTGCCAGTGTTAGAAAATCAATTTGCACTTTTTTTTTTTCGAAATAGTGCTCTTGTGGGCGCAAGGTAGCTTTCTTGTACAGTGATTCATTAAATTTACAACTCGCTGTTGCAGTTTTAAAGGCTTAGGGCCTTCAGTGCTATGCTTACAGGATGGCAGTTTGTTGCGCCTCCATTGAAATGGCCTTATTTCCAAACATGATAAAAATATCCTGCACTAGTAAACTATCGTGTACGAATGTACATCAAGTCTTAATTGCCGCGACTGTAGCAAGCACACAGTCTTCGTCGTTTGTATTGAGAATTAGCTCACATTGGACCGGTAGGTTTGGAAACGAAAAAGGGTACACTTAAAAAGAATACAGTTAAGCTCAGATACTTAATTTTCGTAGAATCAAAGTTCGTTCGATTATAGCGGCATCTCTGAAATCCATTTTGGCGTCCAATTATTATGATGCATCCCCTTTTGTATTTGAGCAAAGCCCTTCATAGAATGTCGATTGGACTAGCGTTTTGGTACTTTTGACTATTGCAGCACCCTATCTCTGTCTTTTTACTGCATACTTCTCTACTGGATCAAATGCTTCCTTTACACTTTTGCCCATGTGGTGAAGGACCTCGTGAAATAACTAACATATCTTGGCCGAATAGAGAGGGCGCTCCCAATTCCTTCAGCAAATGGCTTGCCAGTGCATTCCGCGGGCTTCAACCTAAGCATTTTCTTGTCTCGAAACGGTTTATTGTTCGGATCGTTTAAAATTAAAGTCCCTTGAGGCTTAAACTTAAGACTGTACAACTTACATACAACAATCACAACCAAATGTTGCAGTTTAAGCTAGTCTTATTAGGCGATTCTTCGGTGGGTAAGTCTTCTATTGTACACCGTTTCGTCAAAGATTCGTTTGACGAGTTTAGAGAGAGCACTATTGGTGCTGCTTTCCTGTCGCAGACTATCAAAATAGAGGATAAGAGCAGCCAGAATGAGACGGTGGTCAAGTTTGAGATCTGGGATACTGCTGGTCAGGAACGATACAAATCACTAGCACCTATGTACTACAGAAATGCTAATGCTGCCTTGGTTGTCTACGATGTGACCCAACAGGATTCGTTGGCCAAGGCCCAGGGATGGGTCACCGAGTTAAAGACCAAAGTAGGAGAGGAAGACTTGGTGATCTGCCTGGTGGGAAATAAATTAGACTTATGTGACGAAACGACACCCAAGGCCGTGGACTGCTCGCAAGCTCAGGCATACGCTGAAGAACAGGGATTATTGTTTCACGAAGTCAGCGCCAAAACTGGCGAGGGAGTTAAGGAGGTCTTCCAAAGCATCGGTGAGAAGCTCTACGAGTCTAAGAAGCATGAATTGTCCATGGCTAGGGGCCGCCAAGCTGCCGGAAGCGATACTGGCAACGTTCAACTGCAAAGACCTTCAACTAATGATGCGACTTCTTGCTGCGGTTAAAATGTAGTTTAGCTTTATACAATGTTCGTTTAACTCTTTCGGTTTTAATTTACATATCGAAAACGCATGTGTAGACGAAGTATTTATTTTCATTTTAAAGTTTTCAACACTTGTTGAACGGCATCCTCAACAGCTTGCTTAGTACCTTTGATGTATACAACATCATTGACCTTATCATTTTTTCTTGGGACGTTTATGATCACCCCAGTAGAATCTCTAATTTTCTTGATATTTGAACCTCCAGGTCCGACGATCTTGTTGAACTTAGATAGGTCAGAACTCCATACGTAACCCACAGTTGTGGCATCGCGAGCTAGAGACACTCTTTTCTCAATAGCTTCCGTGGCCTTCTGCAGAGAATCTTGCTTCTTGGCCTCGTCAGTTTTCTTCTCGGGCTTTTTGTTCTCATCAGCACCGTCGTTCAACAACTCGTCCAAATCCAAGTCTTCGTAAATCAGTCTCCAGGAAATGTTATCGGAATTTTCATCTATTTCAGGTTTCGCTAATTCTTCATACGTCACCTTGATTTTCTCGTCAGATGATTCGCCACGCACTTTGTCCACTGGAATTTCCAGCGGCTTGCGAACCAATTTGTTAGCTTTTCTACCCATGCTGCCGTGTTTAATATTGATCGAATAATCAAGTCTTAAGGATTGAATGAAGGCACCACGCTCAGCTACGAACTCATGTAGGGCAACAGGCACTAACAATTCTTGGTCATAGTTATCTCTGATGATTTCACTGAAGATTTTCTTTTCTGCTCTCTCAACGTTAGCAGGTAACCCAGAAAGAGTCACTTTACCAGTCTGACCCTTGTTAGGAACATGCAAGTTAACATGAAAATCGCTTTCCAACTGACGGCGGACAAACCCCCCTGGTCCAATCAACGCTCCCTGCTTTTCTTGAGGAATGTCAAGTTCCTTGGAAATGCTGTTTTCACCTTCCTCAACAATCTTATTGATTTCTTTTACCACGGCGTCGACAAACTTCTTGGGGCCTTCTACTTTGATCACTTGAATGTCAGAATTTGCATTAGGAACATCTACTATTCTGTTTCTTAAGCCATCACCGCCAGCTTTCGCAATGATTTCTTTCAAAGTATGACCACCAGCACCAACTATTCTCTTGTGATACTTACGATCCACATCCAAAGTGGTCTTGGTGAAATCGGAAGCCTCGGCGATAATGGATTTCACTTTGGTTTGAGCGTCCTTGATAGCCTGCCTAGAACCAGTGATCTCCAATTGCACCTGACCGGATTTTTGCACTTCTGGATCTGTAGTCTTTTGCAAAAAGTCCATCTCGACACCGAAATCGGCTCTAATGTCATTAATCATGTCACCGCTCTTACCGATGATTCTAGAGACGTGCTCAGCAGGCACGTCCATGGTCACTTTGTGGCCATTTTCCATCTCAAAATCCAACAAGCTCTTTAATTCTTCGTATGCCTTAGTGACACCACGGGAGGGGCCTCTAATGGTAACAATATCCTCATTTTTGGGGAAAAAGATGCGAACGTTGTACTTATCTTGTAGGCGGTTACGGTAAATACCTTGTGGCCCAATCAAGTTACGGTGATATTTCTGAGCCACAATCATTTCCTTCGTGATAATGTCAGCCCACTTTTTGGCCTCTTGCTGAATAAAACTTTTGGCACGCTCAACATTGTACTGAACACCGCTAATGGTAACTTCTACAGTTTTGCCGTTAGAAGATTCCGATGGAACGTCAATTTGAACATCAAATCTTTCGCGTAGCTGCTGGGTGTTAGAACCCTTGGTACCGATTAATCTGGAGACTGAATTAACAGGAACATCCAAAGTGTCCTTGAATTTACTTGTAGGAGATGAAACAATCGATTCGACTGCCTGCACAGTGTTCTTCACTGCTTTATCGCTACCCCTCAAAGTAATTTGGTCAGCACTTGGAGTATGCAATTTGACTTGAATCGTGTTGCCATCGTGGTTCACTTCTTCGAAGATTAGTTGAAGGGTGGTTTCATTCAATAGGGTGTCTTGTTTTGAAGACTCCAAATCAACTAATTTTAGACACAAGTTATTTTGCTTATTGCGCAAGGGATCCAATGTAGAGCTGACTCGGGCTAGGGACTCCTTGATTTCTTCCAAAGAAGGCTTAAAATCTTCGTTAGATACACGAGCGACCAACAAAATAGTGTCATTTCCCTCATAGAAATCACCGAACTGCACAAATCCAGTCGATTCTTCCGATGCCAAAAGAGTATGCTTGATATCTTTGTGGAACAATTCGTAATCCAAATCTTCCACAGTCAAAGTGTCAAACGGTGTAATGTCATTGACCAATGCAATCAGTTCCTTGCGTACATTTTTGATTTCTTCAGTCTTCTCAGACTTACCGCTAATGTAGACGCAAACGGCTTCAGCTTTTGGCAATTGTTGCGGTTGAGGTAGCACTATCTTGATGTCTGCGTGGGCATCCTGGATATGTTGTAATACTTTGTATTTCTCAAAATAGAGTACCAAGTTTTTGGCATGCTGCAAATTCTTACTATGAGCTTTGGAAATATCAAGTGTATCTACAGCGTAAGCAGTAGACGAGCTTCTTGCATGAGCAATAGCCTTTCCAACATTTTCCCGGTGACCGAGGAAAGTAACAAGGTCGTCGGAACCTGGGGAAGATACAACAACATTGAATTTTTCCTTTATTTCATCCGTATCGATTAAGAACTGAAATTTCATGGGAATTTTGACCTGCTCTTCAGTCAATTGTGACTCTAACTGTTTCAAATAGGATTGAAGTTTAGCCTTGGCCGACTTAACTTCTTCAAGAGGACCAGAGATCACGATCTCACTGTCATTAATTTGAGCCTTTGCAGAATCGAGTTGCAGAGCCAACACATCGACGAAAGGCAATACACTGAGGTTTTCAACTGGAAAAGTGATCGAGCTGTTCTTTGTGTCCTCCTTAACGATGGCAGCGATCCTCTCTTTGGCCAATGTCACCGAGGCGACATCACCGTGAATGGTCACATCCGCCAAATGATCACCCAAGTCCTCATCGTAGGCATCAGGGTTGTTCTCGCGAGCTACGTTAATCTTGACATCGAAGGAATCCTGAATTTCCCTAATGTTTCTACCACCGGAACCAATGATGGCAGCTTTTGCCCTCGAAGGCACCTGCATGACGTCGGTGACGGGTTTGGTCAGCTTCTTGACTAGTTCACGTCTACCTGCGCTCACATTAGCTGGAAGACCGCTAATCAGGAAAGTACGAGAGGTCTTGGAAAGCGTAGATTCTACGGACACGTCATGGTCATGCTTGACCGCCTGAACGATCCGAGAGAATTCAGGCTTCGTAATTGACAACTGCGACTGTAGATCGAGTGTGAACGCCTCTTGAATGGTTTTAGATCTCACAGGCTTGGAGCCACCCCCCGTTGTGGGAGCCGGCTGTGGAACGGTGGGTACCACAGCAGGCTTTACGTTGGGACCCCAGGCGACTTTATGGTTGGAGAACCCTGCGTTAGATCCCAGCGAAGGCAGATCTTTCAAAGAGGGCAGCTGAGTTTCTACAGGCGTGGGTGGGGTTTCTTCTAACTTCGACATGTCTAACCGTGTTGTGGGTGTGTGAGTGAATGAGTGCGGTAGTTAATTAACAGGCAAGAAAGTAAAGTGGCAACTAAAATTCAAAGTAAACAAATCACCAAGAATACACCTTTAACGAATACACGTCAAAAAATTTTCAACAAAACAAAAGACCTACTTACTACAAACGACATTTTTTTAAAAAAGTATAACACCATTACGACGAAAGGGACATCACATTCTCAGCGAACTCTCCAATAAAGTTTCCAGCTGGATTGTAGGAGCAAATCACGTATTTACCCACGGAGCCTCCGCACTGCTTGTAACCGCAACCCACCTTGGTAGAAGACTTCCACACGACTTGGGTGAAGTGACCAGTGGATTCCGAGTAGCTTGGGTCGTCAAAGTTGTACTTTTTGATCTCATCGTACCAGGCGTCGATGGTGCCTTGGTCGTCGTAGCCAACTGCCAAGTTTTCACCGTAAGAGCCACCGGAGTGCACCAGGTCGCCTGAGCAATCGTAGTTGTCAGCGTAATTCTGAGCATACGTAGCCAATGTGTCGTCCCACTCAAGTGAGCCCGTAGATTCGTGTAGGGAACGCTTGTTGTTGTGGCCAGAAACCATGGCACTCTGGAAAGTAGAGGAGGATCCGGAGGCAGAGGCGGAGGCAGAGCTCGAAGTGGAGGTTGGTGCAGCGCTCGAAGATGGAGCGGCAGCAGTGGTGCTGGGGGAAGGAGAGGCGCTGGTGGTTGCGGCAGCGGAAGATGTCGTCACAGCCGCAGCACTCGTGGATGGTGCCAGAGTTGTTGGAGACCCGCTCGCAGCAGCGGTTTCAGCAGCGACAGAAGCACTGGTGGGAGAGGCACCAGAATTTGAGGCCACTGCCACGTCGTTTAGGGCACTTTCCAGGCCCGCAGTGTTGATGGAGCTCCCGGAAGCGCCTGCCAGGGCGATCACGGTGGAGCCGATCTTGTTCGAGATCGAGGTGGGCGTAGCGCCTCCCTCGGTGATGAAAGTGGTTTGTGTCTGTCCGTTTTCAACGTACAGCACACCTTCTACTGATACAATGGCGTTCTCGTGAACGTGCTGTGTCACCGTCACGACGGCAGCCTGGGCCATCCCAAGGGAGGCTACTATAGCTGGCAGGAAAAACATGAATGAATGGACCGATTTGATGGGCAATTGAGCTTAAAACGAGTGCAATTGAACGCTAAAGGCGAGGTGAAAGCGACTGGAAGGTTTCTGGTTTTATTTTATAATGGGTACAGACAGGGTACAAGAGAGAGAGGAGCGAAAAAACCTTGCAAAGAGGCTTAACCGCATCCATCGAATGCTTCGCCAAACCGCGATCTCGTCTCGCATTTATGTGCTGGTTTCTGACATTGGAACCTGGATCTCGCATGTTCGCAAAGGGTGAACATGTTTCGTGGAAGTTACTCTTTTCGATGTCCCTGTTTTTTCTCTTCCTCTTTGAAGTAATTTGTTGTTGACGGGAAGCGAAAAGTTGCTGAGAACAAAAAGGTCAATACAGTGACGACAGTGAAACGAACACAGTGCAGAGCAGTACAAAGGCGTGCAGAGGCGTGCAGAGGCGTGCGAGGGCGTGCGAAGACAACGTGTTTGATACATGTCTCAGGGTGAATGACTATTTCAGGACCCCCAGATTTACAATGCGTATTACGAAGCACGTCCTGTGTTACAGCTTTGCCCCATCTTGGTAAAAACGAGGGAGTTTGAAGCTGAGACGGTGGCACATGGGCGAACAAGTTTGCGTGTTGAGTTGTGGCCTGGTTGAGTAGACTAGACCCCAACCGCTTTCGATCCTCTTTTCGATGCTCTAGCTCTTTTTAGATCCGGCCCGGTAGGTTCACAACTGGGAAATTGGGGCAGAGTGGCTTGAAAGCCTGGTGGTGAACGCCAAACGCTGCGCCAAGAGCTGGAACAGCATACGTTTCATGTTTCAGAAAAAGTTTGTTATAAGCGTTCAGTATGCTTCTACGTAGCCCAGTGCTTCTTCGATCTTGAATTTTTCGAGAATCCCAAGGGCCAGAGAATTGTAAAATGAATTTTTATTGTAGTGGCCTAGTATTCTGAAACGCGTTTCTCGAAGGGCCCTTCTAGAAACGTGCTGTAGAGTTTTCGCTGCTCAACAGTTGCATCATTTTCGTGTACCAGAGGTGTTGTTCTGGTTGCCAATAGGGTAAAACGGTCAAAGAGCGCGTTGCTAGTTGATTCTTTACCCTTTTCGACAAACTACTTTCTTTACCTTTTGTAAAGGTAAATACCAGCCATCTAATCTCACGTTTTTTCGTAGATTGATAGGGATGGCCAACGCTATGGGGTAACCTGTAGTGGTAAATATTATTTGCAGCGCTGATAGTAGATTTTGTAGTATTTTCATTTTTTTGTGTGTGGACCCCACGGTCTAGACCAATGGTGCCTGAGCTGGGGAGAGTGCCAGAAACACGATGTCGCAGAGATTAGATAAAAGTTGGACGGTTCTTCAAAGCGTCGAGAACCAGGATCATGACTACTGTGTGGATATTTTCAGCCGTCCTGATGGGACATTCGGGTTCGAGCAGTTCCGCCGCGACCCAGGGCACGAGGGCAGGTGAACTGCCGTTTCGTATTATTCTGCTATGAGCTGTGAGTTCGAAGCGGACGCCAGACAGTTGGCATCGCGTGCTGTTGCATGGTCAAAGGCTGCGGTAGCGTCCTAGAACTCACACGGATGAGGCGAGAATTGGTTGCCGTCATGATGGGCTTGCTGCTCAATCTTGCTGGCCAGTAGCAGCATTGATGGAAGGGAGCAAGGGAACGGGCCACACGACTCACAGGATTATATGCCCCCCTGGTGCAGACACTGGAGAGGATTACTCATAAGGTGGATGCAACAGTCTGTGGTCACAAAGTGCTAAGATATAGAGAAGCTCTTACAATTTCTCTTACGCTTTATCTCTCCAGTTAGCACTTCTCGCCGATGCAGTTCATTTTAAATTTACCCTTGATATGCAAGTACCCCATTTGCATTGTAACGACGTAATTGATAAACTGAATTAAGACAAAACGGCAATTTGATCGCTCTTCAAAACCTCCCATTGGTTTAATTTACAGGGCGATACAGGATGTTCTTTTTTCGAAATCTTCTGGGCTGCTCGCAGTGTAAGCACCTGGACTAAATCACTTTTTTTTTTTTTTTGAGAAAGTACCTGATACTATACTAATTGTATGATGGTTGTACCTTTTGTAGCCCAGAACTAGACTTGCGCTGTTCTATACGCCAATGCTCCATACACGCATAAAATATGAGATAATTGTCATCCCAATTTACCGAAATATATGTATATATATGCATATGTATGTATGTGGCATTTGTACTTATTCTTGGGTTTGCCTCTTCCCCTCAGATGATCGCTAAGAGACGAGACACACCTACTAACCACTTACTGAGATCAAGCCATCGTCAACCTCAAGAGAAATAGCTCTAGATTCTATTTATTTTACCTATGCCGTCTTTCCCTCTGGCATTTGCACCATCTCCATCCCATAAAATAATATTTTAAGTGTATTAGATCGAGGAAACACCCTTTAGCTCTAACACAAATCTTGATCAAGTTTGACCTAGGAATAAATTTTAAATGTATTTTCTTCTTTTCCTATCTATTCGTTCATTCAACTTCATTCGTCAGTCATTTATCTTTGGCAACATTCCATTTCTAATAAGCCTTTTCTGAGCCGTTTTGTCTTGTACAATTCTTCCAAAGGTTCATAAAAATATTTCAAATAAATACATATACAATTGATACTTCAACGAGTATTTTAACATCCATTCCAGTATCTGTTTTATTTTAGTGTGTACCACGTCAATATTTTTAATCACATCTCGCTTGCCGAGTCTGAATTCTAGCTATCTGTGAACAAAACATCAACTTAGTTGTACACATACAACATTCTCCTTTAGTTCGCACACATGAATGCGCCTAATGTTTTTTAATATCTATCAAACATATCGAAGATCAATATCATATAATGTGGCCACATACTACTTA
Source organism: Zygosaccharomyces bisporus (assembly GCA_003707595.2). Taxonomy (NCBI): domain Eukaryota; kingdom Fungi; phylum Ascomycota; class Saccharomycetes; order Saccharomycetales; family Saccharomycetaceae; genus Zygosaccharomyces; species Zygosaccharomyces bisporus. Next base: position 243,337 of record PPKA02000001.1, read on the forward strand.
GCCCCATACTTCTCACATAACATCCTCTTCAGTACAGAAAACGTATCAGGACATCCTAAGCACCGGAAAGGTACGCTAGAAACATTCAAGCGGTTTCAATCTGCCTCCCGAGTAATACGCGCTTTTGTGCTTTGCAGTTAATCTTGTGGCGCTTAATGTAAATCAAATCCAGTTTCTCATGTATATTTGAGTTCTACCTTGTAAACTATTCATTTCAATCTACTTCTATTGACACCATCTATTAGCATGAGCAAAAGCTTTATGGTTGCTCAGAATAGTTGAAAGTTGAAATCCAAAACCCTCTCCAACAGGATATCTGTTGATTTGTTCAGAATACCATTAGTACGATAAACACCGATAACCCAAAAGCTTAGCCTGACAGAACATTACTTGATTTAAAACTTAACAGTAAAAAAGGAAAACTGAGCTAATTACCTAAATATTGCTAAGTTTGAGCTTGAAATTGAACGACCTAGTTGAGTTTTCATCTTCTTCACAATTACTCAAATTCTCACTGATCAAACTAATGAGTTAACAGTGTTAAAATAAAATTTAACAACGCGTCGTATAATCGAGACTCAAGAAGGGATACTGGGGCCAAAATTTAATTGTTAAATGTATCTTTCTCCTACACGCTTGGACCAGCTCTTAATGTACATTTTTATCTTTTGCCAAAATCACGTGAAGCACCTGGAAATGAGAATGCAAATCATAAAGACAATAAAGGCTAGATTTAGAATCACAAAGAGCGCGGCATGCAGTAACAATGAAATCGCCTAAGTTCTCTATAATATGAGATATCCATTCGATGAGGCAGTCGTTATGCCAACATCTTGTTCCATAAATATCCGCAAGAATGCGCGGAATCTCCATCTTTGCTATAAATCTTAATTTCAAAAGATCCAGATTATATTGGATCCAAAATTTTCTTTACAAAAAAAACACCTATACTGCTCCCTGCTGTAGAAAAATGCATAATGATGCCCCGCACGTTCAAAATAGTTGCTAACGTTAGATGCAATTCTTCGTCAAGCCGTAGGATCCCCTATAAGGTCTATGACAGCGACTTCTTTCAGTAACTTTTGAAGCGTTTTTGTTTCACTTTGAATAATATTTCCCGTACATGACATCCACAAAAAAAATAATAACGAATAGGAAGTAATTTGCGATCATCCATACGGGGAGAAAAAACATCTGAAGATGTTGTTTCAAATCGATTAGTTTTAACGTCATGTATACCAGTGTACACCAGCCGTACCAAAAATCCAAAAATTACACCGATAAGATGAAGTGCAGTGTTGTATATCCATGTTCCGTCAAAATAGTACCATGAAAAGAAGTATTTCCACTTTTCAACCGAACTGTCTCCTAATAATTGTATCTCCCCCACCCTCGCCCGGTCCTACATAATTTTCCAAGTCCCTTTCCTTCTCGTAACTAATCATGGTATTGATCTTGCTGTGTTGGCTAAACATGTCATTGCACTTGCTCCGCTGAATGTCATGTTTGAATTAACATATATTTTGATCCCGGATTGTTCCCCTCCCGGAAAAACTAGAAAGGCGAAAGTTATTAACCTTGCACAAAATCGGTAGACAGATAATTTGTGGGTGAGCTATAAACCCCTCCAAACCATCTACTTAGCATCAATGTTTTGAGCAAGTTTGAGATTGGATCACCATGGTAATATAGTAAGTAATGAATGATCAGCCAGAATATATGTCTCGGGATGTCATTTCGAATAGATCAGTATAAGCTGCATACATGCTAACGTATATCAACCGTATCCAACTCACACAAGCGATATTAAGAGGAAGCAGAATATTACTCATCCATGTTTTCTCATAAATTTACCACGAAAAAAAAAAAAAAAAATAAATAAATAAATACGTCAGCTGTCCAGCAAGGTTGTCCTGTAACAATTGTATTTCCTCTTGATCACCCAGCTGTACCCATTTCTTAGGTCCCTTTCACACTTGCAAGTGTCTTATTATGTCTCCTGATTTTTTTGCCCCGATTTCATGCAACATAAACTAGAAGGCATCAAGATATTAAAGTTTCCACAAAAGCGGTAGGCGAAATATTCAAAGGTAAATCCGGAAATTTCCATAACTCCCTCCAACTGCACGGATACGAAGCTTGAATATGCACACATATGTCCATCAATTGATGCAAGATGCATATGACTTGGACTTGTCACGTACATACTACCCGCGCTAGCGCTACGGTGATCATCTCTGGATCAAGGAGTTATCTGACCGCCCGCAGGGATCAGCCCGCTTCACGGCACTGGCCCTGACAACAGCAAATTCAAGGGCATGTGGCGTAGTTGGTAGCGCGCCCCCTTAGCATGGGGGAGGTCTTCGGTTCGAATCCGGACTTGTCCAAAATTTTGTTTTTCCATCTTTATAATCAGTCACCTTTTCTCGTTCCCCACCCCCCTCCTTTGCCCCTCCGAAAATAAAACAAAACACATAACGCCTAACCTAAGCGTATATCTACTATTTCAAGGACGTGGCAGTACAATAAGCGTTAGCGTCTTTCCCCATAAACGCCCTCCTATGGACAAAGAGACGATTTATCTCTACGGTGGCGAGAACCGCCCACAAGTAAAACTTACGCTGGTTCAAGAATTCACACGCGTCCCTCAATTGATCAACTACTTCCATTCGATTCAAGACGCCTTTCTGGTGGAGTTTGAAACCACCGAAACCATTACACAGAATCTAAAGCTCAGATGTGTCTCTTACGGCGACGGCAGTACTCCGTTCTACATCCTCGAGTACGACAACGTTTTGGACAGGTATTACGTGTGGCAGTCGGAAGGCAAGTGGGAGATGAACCGTCTTATTGCAGCGCTTTACACAGACCTCCACGGTGACCACACAGCATCCCTGCATTTGCTAAAAAATGACCCCAGGTTCCTCAAGCATCCAAAACGCAGCGTCTTGGGACCAGCGGTGGACAGGCTCCACGTAGACTGGTCAAAAGTTGACTTGGATAGCTTCTGGTCGGATTTTGAGGACATCTGCAGCTCCAGCGAGCCAGACTTCTCCTGCAAGAGTCTTGTTTCCATGGCAGTCCTGAGGACCAAGATCAAGCACAACAAGGAGTCACTGGCCCGATCCCTGCAAACCTACCATACCAGAATGAACAGCCATTTCACACTCACTGCAACTGATTTCAAAACTTTTGATCTCAAGGCAGTGTCTCCACGCAAGCTCAACAAGCTCAAAAAGCTCAACAAGCTCAATAAGCTTAATAAGCTCAATAACGGAAATGTGCCTCGTGGGGGGTCCAACCGCGTATCCAAGGTCAAAGGATAGAAAACAGTCTTCCAAAAGAGTGTGAACTAAATTTCCTTTGTAGAACTGGCTAATAAGTATCACTGCTCATCTCATCTCATCTTATCTCTTTATAGGTTGTTTTTTTTTTTTTTTTTTTTTTTTTTTCTGTCTGTCTTTCTTCCCTTCATCACTGGGGACGAAGAAATTTTTCAATCACGCCAAAGCGAAAAACGAGTTCATGCGGTATAAACTAGCCAACTTACTGTTGTACATCGGAAAAAAAGTGGTCAATTGCTTCTTCTGAGACTCCCACTAGGGTTCAATGTTCAAATTACAGGTGGTGCTTGTGCCTCCAAGTGTTCAGAACGCGCCCCTAGGTTATGGGTTGGCCTCCAGCACCGCAGAGTCCTCTCAGCTTATGGGTGTCAACCCATTGACAGCCCCACGCAACGGCGAAACCACGTTGCCCTATGCACCTAGTGGTAATAATACTTTAGCTCCATATCATTTTGCCAACAGACTGAGAAAGTTTCTTCACTTCACGAAAAGTGCCAACAGCCTGCTGGAGCTCTCCACAGAAATCGATCAAAAATGTGCCAAGATGTATCCGTACGTCGATGAGCTAGAGATTTTGAGTCTACAGGATAGCCAGGGTTGCGATTTGGACCCTGATTTTTTAGTTAAGGATGTTTTCACCATGGACAATGTGGTACGAGTAATTATCAAAAACGAACTGGAGATCGATGATTCTTCACCGGTTTCCTCCTACAGGGCTGCAAAACGTAAGAAATTAAACACTGGAGTTGCTCAGTCACCCCCTCCTGTGCAGCAGTCCCATGCACCTGCCTCAGCCGCTAGCAGTAGTGTACTCAATATTGCCAAGAAGAGACCTGCAGCTTTCGCAATGAGGCACTCCACAAACAACAACATGCGCGTATCAACGCCGCTAGCTCACCAGATCTATCCTCCCCGTGAGATACACGACAGAATGGTATCTAACAACTCGGAGGAGGAAGATGATGACCCCGGTGAACGTTCGTTCTTACCGCCCCCTGCCCAACCACAATCACCGCCCATCCGCATTAGTTCCGGGATGGAAATGGGGAAAAGGATAAAATCTATGGTAGAGGACGACACAGTTTCCAGGTCTGAGACTGTGGATCCGGACAAATTGAGGCAACAGAGGCTACTATCGGGTACACCAGTGAGATCGGCAATGACTCCCAACAGAGTCACTTTGACAGGTCAAAGGGTCGTCTCTGAACGCCAGCCATCTCAGCCCAATAATATTTCTGTTTTCACTGCGTCAAATGGCAACAGGAAAAATTCTTTTGCCACGAGTAGAATCACCTCTGGTCGGCTAAGCATTCCGGAACCTAAGATTGCAGAGATCGAAAAGGAATTGAAAGAGGGACCGTCGAGCCCTTCCTCCCTGCTACCACCTAAGCCTGATCGAATTCCCATGAAGAAACCACTGCAAGGCACAGAAGCGCAACCTTCTGATGAAGAGTATTCATCAGAGGAGCAAGAGACCGACAGGCAGGTCAGGGCTTTTATTCAAAGACAAACATCTTCAATCGCGGACAATAATGGTTCGCCGACCAAAAATAGCCCTCTTTCAGATGATGAGAACGTACACTTGGCGGAATTACCTCAAACAAGACCAACATCGGTAGGGGCGCAAAAGCGAAAGACTTCGTTGGAGGCCAAAGTGGAACATAAGCTCTCTGGCGGTTATTCAGAGGAAGAGCGCTTGCGAATAGACAATTTTAGTGAGGATGAAGATAAGGGTGCCCGTGAGAAAGAAGCAGATAGGCAGTGGGAAGGCGAACTTGATAAGACAAGAAATTCACAAAAGCCGACTGGGGACGAACATGACATAGATGGTAACGATACTGCTAATGAAACCGTGGTAGTGAGGGGCAAATATCGGAGGCCATCTGCCACCAACAGCATCCACAAAGAAGAGTTGGTGAGGTTTATGGAAGGTGATTTTTCCCCAGCATGGAACAGCCGCACCTCGAAGGATAAACCATACACTACAGTCTTACACAAAGATATTGATAATTCTAAACCTGATCCAAGGAACATCTTGCCTGAAAAGAGGACAAGATACGCTGCCAAGAAGGCGGCTCAGCTACTTGCTGGTAAGGTAGAAAATAGTCCGGAAGTGGGTTTTGAGCAAGGCGCTGAAGCTTCCTCGTCTGACAACGAACCTAGTAGCGGGATTGAATCTGACATTTCGTCAGAAAACAACGATAGTAAGGTTGCCGTTACTGAAAATAACTCCGTTAAGACATTAAATATCCACCCTCTAAAGGAGGCAGTCATTAAAGGAAACGATGCTGCTCTGCAGTCCAATTCCACGAGTCAGCTCTCTAAGTCAGATTCGGATTATTCTGAAGGCACTTCCTTTGGGTCCTCCACTGACCAAGAGCAAAATGATCCGCCTCAAAAAGAATCACAACTTGCTAACGAAAGTAGTAAAAGAATTTCGCCTGCGGACAAAAAGCAAACGGTTGCGAAGCCAACAGACTCCACTAAAAGGGAATCAACTTCTATTGGCCTTCGAGAAAAGCCAATCATCCAAATTTCCCCTGCTACAGTACTACCAAAGGTTGCTGTTTCGGGTGGATCCAAGATGCAACACCCATCAAGTACGGAAAAGGAACAGCCAAAGGCGCTTCCGAAGACCACACCCATTAGTGGCCCCTCTAACCTAGGTTCCCCGAACAACTCTATCCAGCCAAAATCTACTTCCCTAACTTCCGCCTTACCCGTATCTTTGCCAGCTGAAGGTTCTAATTCAAAAAGCGTTAGCAAATTAGCTTCAAAGGGAGTCAAGTTGAATGAGGAAAAGAAAGGGAAAGGTACTAAAGATGTGCAGAAACAAGCAGAGAAGGAAGCTAGACAAAAAGCCAAAGAAGATGCGAAAAGAGCAAAAGAAGAGGAAGCAACCAGAAAGAGAAAAGAAAGGGAAGAGAAAAAGAGGTTGAAGCAGGAGGAAATGGAAAGGAAGAAAAAGGAAGAATTCAAAAAGCAACAAGAACAGTTGGAAAGGAGAAAAGAAGAGTTTGCAGAGAAAAAAAGACAGGAAGAGCTGGAACGTCAGAGACGGGAAGAGGAAGGAAGAAAAAAAGAAGCCGAAATGCTGAAGAAAAGAGCTGAGGAGCTTGAAAGAAAAAAGCAAGAAGAAATAGCTCAGCAAAAGCGTGAAGAGGAAGAAAGGAAAAAGAAAACAGAAGAGGAGTTGGAGAGAAAGAGGAAAGAAGACGAGATGCGCAAAAAACAAGAAGAATTAGAGAAAAAGAAGGCAGAAGATCAGGAAAGAGAACGGCAAGCAGAGATTGAAAAAAAGAAGCAGGAGGAAGAATTGGAAAGGAAGAAAAAAGCTGCTCTCGAGAAGAAGAAACAAGAAGAAGAGTTAGAAAGGAGGAGACAAGCTGATCTTGAAAAGAAAAGGCAGGAAGAAGAATCAGAAAGAAAGAGACAAGCAGAGCTTGAAAAGAAAAAGCAAGAGGAAGAGTTGGAAAGGAAGAGACAAGCAGAGCTTGAAAAGAGAAAGCAAGAGAAAGAGTTGGAAAGGAAGAGGCAGGCCGAACTTGAAAGGAAGAGGCAGGAAGAGGATTCAGAGAAGAAGAGACAGGCCGAACTTGAAAAGAAAAGGCAGAATGAGGAATTACAAAGGCAGAAGCAGGTAGAATTTGAAAGAAAAAGGCAGGAAGATAAGCTTGAGAAAGAAAGGCAGGCAGAGCTCGAAAAGAAAAAGCAGTTGGAATTGGAAAAGAAGCAACAGGAGGAGCTGCAAAGGAAGAAACAAGCTGACCGTGAAAAGATCAGGCAAGAGCAGGCAAAGCAGAAAACAAAAGCACTCCCTTCTAAGTCAGTTAAATCTCCGGCAGCCATAAATGGCAGTGACAAGTTAAAAGAGCTGAAGGCTAGGTTTACGAGTTCCAAGACTTATGTTCCTGCAACCTCGAAGGGTAGTCAAAAAAACAATAATAAAGGAAGCGTCAATAACGACGTAGAATCTTCAGAAGAAGGAAGCTCTACCGAATACTCTAGTTCTTCCTCCGAGGAAGAGGATGAGTCCTCGAAGAAATCTCGGAGAAAAGTTGTTGATACCCCAAGAGGTTCTGTCACAACTGGAAATCAGAAATCTTCACCGAAAAAACCGGCCAGTGATGGAGTAGAGTCCGCTCCACAGTCAACGCAGCGTGGTAATCTCGCAAGCCAACTTTCCCAAAACCAAGTTCCAGTCACCCGTATGATGGAAAAAAGTTCCCCTTCGAGTAGTCAGGCCGAGCCGTCAACCAATTCCAGTATCCTAGGAGGGCTGCCAAAAAAGGTGCGTCCATCATTAAGCTCTTTGTCTGATTTGGTTTCAAGGGGTGTACCTGAGGTCAGGGAAAAGAGTTCTTTCTCGCAAAATGCAGCAAAAGTTCCCTCCAAAAAGGATAACAGCGACTCAGAGGAAGATGACTCAGGAGACAACTCCGAAACAGAGTCTGAATCGTCTGACTCCGGTAGCGATGATTCCGATTCCGACAACAGTAGCTTCATCAGTGCGAAAAAGGCAAGCACAGCGTTGGGGAAGAAGAAAAAAGGAAGCGGTGGGTTTGCCTCTCTATTAAGGGATTCTCAAAAGAGATAGTATGTAGTTAATCCTTGTCTCAAATTCGCATAATAACGTTTGTTTTATAGAAAAGTGTACATAGTAAATGTGTTGTGATATCTTCAAAATTACAAACATCTTGTTTTATAAGCAAATTAATCATAAACTTCAATTTATTACATTTCTGCGAACTTGTTGCTCCCCCTTATAAATTGGATAGCATGTTTTCTGTCGATTTCAATGATGGTCGATATCTTGTTTTCGTACTTGACGCGATAAAACTTATCAGCTACTTCTAGCATATCCGTCCTGAATGTTGTGCAAATGAACTGTGCATTTTCAGAGAGCTCTTTGATCATGTTGGCAACGGAGGTTCTGTATTGTTTGTCCAAGGCTGCATCAATTTCATCAAAAAGATAAAAAGGTGCAGGTTCCACCATTTGGATAGCTAAAATAAGAGCAACCGCACACACTGTTTTTTGTCCACCTGATAATTGCTCAACCTGTTGCTGTTCATTTTTCTTCGAATTAAAGGAAACAGATATTGATACACCTGAGTACATTGCTTCGACTGACTTCTGGGAGGTTTCTTCGTTATCACTCATATCCACATCTGCATCTGCGCTTGCAATATCATTATTGTTGTCTGCATTCCGATGAATGATCAGCTTAGCAGTGCCTCTTGGCACCAATCTTTCAAATACTTTGGAAAAGTTTTCTGATACCTTATTAAAAGTCGAATCCACTGCGTTCACCTTTTGCTGTTTGAGCCTCACTATTAGTTTCTGAATGGAGGATTTGGACTCTTCCAAATCCACAGCTCTCTCCTCTAGTTCTACTTTTTTCTCACCGAATTTTTTGAAGTTTTCAAAAGCTCTTTTGTTCACATTACTGAGACCAGATATATCTGCATTGACTGCATTTAAACGGCGCAGTAATTCTTCACTAGATAATTTGTTAAAACGGTTTAAGGCATCTTCCGCAAGAAGACCAACCTCTCGTATTTTTTGCTGTAGCTCTTCACGTCTGGACACCAGTGTAGTTTTTTTGATCATCGACTTTTCAGCGTCTTTTTGAAAAGTTTCCAACTTTTTTAACAACGAAGCTTGCTGAGCATTCGCTTTTTCTAAAGCTTTCTGCTGTTTTTTCTTTTCTTCCCTCAAATTCTTTATTTCAGCTTGCACCTTGCTGAGCTCTTCGGAAGCTAGTTCATATCGTTCTTCCACATTGGACTTCTCGCGTTGCATGAATTGGAGTTCTCCTTTCAAGTCTGTAATGAAAGAATCTCCGGTTTCAGCAATTTTTACTCTCAGTTCTTTTTGCTGGGGAATCAACTTGGAATTAAGAATAGCAGTCAAAGAATCGATGCTATCCGTAATTCCTTCAAGTGCCTCCGAAGTCACATCGAGCTTGCCTTGAATATTTATTACAGAAGATTTCAGCTTCTCTAAGTCTTCCTGATTAGCTTTAGACAACTGGTTATCAAATTCCTGTGATAATTCTTCGGCATAAGTGGATAATTTTCCCTCAGTGATTCTAACGTTAACGCGAGCCTTCTCAGTCTTGACAACAAGAGTCTGCAGTGATTCCTCCAGAAATAACTTTTCCGTTTTTCTCTTGTTCAATTGAGCCCTCCAACTGTCAAAGTTTGTCAAAATTGTTTCTTTTTTGTTAGATAGTTTTCGGATCGTACCATTGATCTCGTCGATGCTTGCATCACTTTCTTGTATTTTCTTCCGTGTGATCTCTAGCTCACCCATCAAAGACTTATACTGAAATCTTGAGTCCTTAAGTTTCTTCAATATATCCAGTCTAGTCTTCTTGTGTTGATCATGATAACCACCAGTTAGTGCCCCATTCTTGTCTGCTCTATCACCATCCAATGTAATTGCATTGAGCTTGAACTTTTTGGCTAGCCTTGATCCGATAGAAAGATCTCTTACAACTATCGTTTTGCCGAAGACTTGCTCCACCGCCTGCTCAAACCTCGAGTCATACTTGATTTTTTTTATCAAAGGTGTGCATGAGGATTGTTCGTTAGGGGGGTAGGTAATATTAGCGCTACTGTGAATTCTGTTCAATGGCAAGAAGGTAACTCTACCTCCCTTCATTCGATACAGCTCTTGTATGATCAATGACGCTGTTTCATCCGTATCAACCACAATGTGGAACAGGGAGTTGCCACCTACAACTTCAGCGCATTTTTTGTATTTTTCATTTACCTTAATAAGTTCACCCAAGGTTCCAAAAACACATCCATCCGGTAACTTTAATTTTTCAGCGATTTCTTTGACACTTTTGATACCACTAGCCAAATCCCGGCTCATAGTCTCAGTTAGGTCGCTTTCATATCTTTTGACTTCATTTGTTGCGGCTTCAAGAAGAGATTGGACTTTCTGTTCTGACCGCCAAAACTCCTTACGTTCGTCAATTTTCTGGCCATACTGTTGCTTTGTGTTATTAAGTTCAGTTTCTAAATCATCGACTTCCGCTGTGGCACCTGGCCCTTGTATGGAATCAGTCAATTCTTCAATTTGTTCATCGCTGGCAACTAACTTGTCTCTTAGTTCAGAGCGTTCCGTTTCTAGCTGTCGTACCAGTCCTCTCAAGGATGTTAGCTTTTCATTAAGATCATGCATTTCTTGCTGAATCCAGGCGTCACGTTCCTCTCTGGATTTAAAATGCGCATACTTTCCCTTTTTTAGAAGCAGATCTCTTTCCCTTTCCCGAAGTTCAGCTAGCTTAAGTTTATAGTTGGTTTCCTCCCTGCTAAGGTCTTGATATCTAGGTTTTATTTTAGCTAATTGTGTTTGCTTTGTCTCCACAGCATCACTAATTGTATTCAATGCCCTCTGATCTATTTTAACTTGCTCATCGTGTGCATGTATTTGTGATCCTAAATCGGAGATTTTGACATTCAAGTTAGCAAGTTCGATGGAAAGCTCGGATTCTTTAGCTTTGGATTGCTGCAATTCCGTGGACTCCTTGATCTTAAGTGAAGACTCCATCTCTTGCACATCTTTGGAGACCTGATATATCATGTTTTCCCTCTCATCGAGTTCTTTAACGTAATTCTCAGAAGAATGTATGGTGCCATTGTAGTCATTGTCTAATCGTTCTATCTGGTTGATTACATCATTCAATTCTCTGTCATATAGTGTAAACTGGAATACTTTACGATTACGTTCCAAATCGTTGTATTTCTCTAATTCTTTTTGCTCTTCCTCCATTTCTTTGAGTTTTTCATTCAACTCATCCATTTCTTTGGTAATTTGAGCCCTCTTTTTTTCTGTCTCATCCATTTTTTTTAATGAGGCTCGTAATTTAACTTCAAACGATTTTGCACCGACAACCTCTTCCAATAGATGTAATCTTTCCTTATCCTTCGCATTTGTCAACGCGACTATGCGACCCTGAGGAACAATATTGTATGGGTTGCTCATAGAAAACCCTGCACTTTCCAACATCCTGACAACGTCGCTTTTTGTCACATTTCGGTCGTTCAGCTGGTAATCATCCTTTTTCAAACCCACAGTTCTTCTCACAAACACTTCATCATCTTCGCGAGGAGCCACACCGGATGGCAGAATGATTCGATGGGTAGGATCGTGGAATACTATCTCTACAGACGCACTCATCACCGATCCCGATCCCTGGTGAATAAGACCTTGTCTCTCCTCTCTTTTTAAGTTTGCATAATCGTTGCTCAGCACGAATCTGATAGCTGCAAAGAAATTCGATTTGCCAGAACCATTGGATCCAATGACTATATTATGATGAGGTGAAAAATTGTCAACAATAGTCTCATTCCTGTATGTTTTGAAACCCTTGATCACAACCCTTCTAATGTACATCACTAGTCAGAGGATTGCTAATATTCTGAATTACAGGGCTTGGAGAAGGGTTTGTGTTCTCTTGCTGAGTAGTCCTTAAAGATCTAACTCTTGTAATGGCTACAATCCATCGTTTTGGAATTACGCGTAACGCGTCACCTCTGCCGTTCCGTTACATGTGATGATAATCAAATATCTTGAAACCAACCATAGCTCAATAGTGAAGGGTCGCATAAATCAGTATTTCTTTTGCTTTGAATGATGAGCTGAACATTAGGGCAATTATTTCAATGCTAGGCTGTTTGGCGTATATATTGTACATGGCTTTTTACTCCCAAGTCGAAATATACCGGAATAATAATGCTAGATGGCGCAAAAGAGGCACCAGAATAGTCTGACATTTTACAATACTTTTCGATAGTAAAGAAATACATGTCGATACAGATCGATGAACGATTTTGTCAAGTAGTAATCAATTGTTGAATGAGAAGCAAAAATAAAATATGAAAACAAAATTGGTTGCTGTGAGATTCGAACTCACGCATCTTGCGATACCTGAGTATTCGCCACGTTTTTCCAGCGTAGCTAAGAGAGATTCTCTTGAATCAGGCGCCTTAGACCGCTCGGCCAAACAACCTAGAAATAATGGACAATAACGTTGGAATAAAACAGAGCCACATAACAACACATGATCATAAGATCATTACAAGCGTCTCAAATTATAGAATTATGGAATGGAGAGGCACATTACGCATGGTATTCTACGATGATAAATCACTTCCATGGATGTATTTTGAAGTCAGTCATGGATTTAAAGGCAATGGCTTCCGAAGCACCAAGACGTGCAATCGGATAGACCAGAATAGCGGTAGAGAATTAAAGGAAATTGTTACAATTCCATAATACAAGGAATATAACAGGAGGTTTTCAGTATTGTAGGAGCTATCGTTAAAGTCGAATCTACTCCAGATCACTGATTTGAGCTTGAGGCATAACATTTGACGTCATTTTGCAGATTCATGGTCAAGGATCTGAAATAGAGCGCGGCATAATAATGGCTTCTACTGTATTCCATGGATACAGCAACTCTTTTTCAGGATTACATATTTCAGGATTATGCCTTAAATTGTCCCTACTTGATTTGTTGTGCGCTGAAATAATGTAAGCGTACCTTCTCCATAAAGTTTAATTTTATATTCATTGCTGGAACTCTTCTGCTAAGGTAGACTCTATGGCGGTTTCCCCAATTGAGTGTTCTTTATTCACATTTCTCACTCATGACGGATTTGCGATTGTTTTTATTGCCCTATTTTTAATCATGTCAATTGTTTTTAGGTCTTTCATTAACTCTGGGCATATGTTGTCAGCTCAGCTATTCACTAGTCAAAATTAGAGCACCATCTTCTTTTGTTTTTCGTCTCTTGGCTCCCGCTGTGGTACCTTTATTCTTTCCTTTTCTTCGGCGAATTTAACAATTAGTTAGATGAATATGCCAGTGACGTTATATCTTGAGCTGTCCGGGGAGGTCATTTAATACCATCCGATTAAATCACAATTTCACAGCACAGACCAGAAAGAACCCAGAGGATTTAAATTTTTTGTAATACTCTGGTTGGCTATTCTTTCCTTATGAGGTTTTTTGGATAAAACATGAACTTGACTAATTAAAATCCATTAGAGCCTACCCAATTTAAAAGATCTGCAAAGAACAATGAACACAAAAAAATGAGTGAGAGTGGATCGTCTACAGGCAAAAATGTGGCTAGTTTGCCTGAGGGTCTTTGTTAAATGAAAAAAAAAAAAAAATTAATATCCTTACCATCGTAGGGAAACTGACGGTAATCGGAGGCACTGGACCATCATAAATTTTTGTAAACTATATATTATAAAGCAATAAAAATGGATTATGATATTGCAGCAACAGGAATTATTGGCCTTCGGCCCATTGCAAAGTATAAATAGCGGCAGACACTACAAGGATACTTACGGGCAAACTCAAAACCGCGTAACCCCAGAACAAAATGCTTGCCATTTCTGCTTCGAAAAACTCGTTCAGCTGTGTGATTTGAGTCAGTTGGATGGCTGGTGGCGAGACTGTTAACAGGAAGCCGACCACCAGAAAGATTGGGTCATCCAAAATGCTAACCTTAATGTATTTTACCGTCATGGCAATGATAGGGAGCAGTACGCATGAGGGCAAAATCATACGACCGATGATGGACCCTAAGACTAGTTTCTTATGACTGTGAGTTTTGTTGAAAGTATCCTCGGAAGGGTAAAGATTGGATCCCAACACCAGTAAAATAAGTGGAATCGAGACCGATCCCAACTGATCGATGGCCTCAGCAAGAGTATTGTTCAAGAAACCGTCCTCACTGTACAGTTCATGTTGAATGGGTGTGATGGCAGCAACAAGTACAGCGACCAGCATGGAGCATAGGGGTGGGTTCAAATGTGACCTGAACGCCAAAACAACGGACCTGGAACGGTTCCAGACTTTGGCCCACATGGAACTACTGATGACAGACTCTCGAGAGGTCCCCAGATTGTCGATCTCATCCATTTGTCTCCTGGCCTCCAAATGTGCCTGAATCTGCGAAGGTGGCATGTGGTGCTGATTTTCACCCGTCCATCTCATCAGCTTATTATAGCCCCACGACCACCTCAACATCTGTCCGATCTGCTGGAAGATCAACAGATATAGGATACCCCTCGAGGCCACATTATCCCTGTTGTCGTTGGGGATCTGATCCCACGTCAAGTTAGGAAGTGTGTACGCCAGAGAAACCGTCAAAGAAACCGGTAAAGAGTTGGAGTTGCCAAACACAGAGTTGCCCACAACAAAGTTAGTCTCATCTTTATCAAGGTGCAAAAACTTGGAGGTAATTTTTCCAGAGAAGAAGGATATACCGGTCGTTAGGACAAAGAAAAGGGGAATAATGGCAATCTCCAAAATCTTGGCCATGGAAAGGTTCCTGGCTAGCTTGCTGAAGATCAGAGCAGGTGTGAAAAGATCCACATTGAGTAAAGAGATGTATTTCTGGGCCTGTTTGGGCAAGAGACCTGCATGCGAAGCCCAAAACCCGGATACTGCTATGATTACCGTTTGTAAAACGGCTTCAAGCACCAAATACGCTATGTGAGTAAAAGTAAAAGACTCAGCGATCATAAAAGTTGGGATCTGGATAGGTACCTAGAGTTTCGTCCAAACGTCTTCTTTCTTTCTTCCTTTCTTGCTTCCTTCCGCACTTCCCCGTTCTCAAGAATGTCAGCTTCGATTAATTATCCTCTTACAAAAATGTTTGTTGCGGATTGGAAAACAGAACGGCTACCAAAAACCAGACTGATTATCCGAAGTATCTGATGATGTGATATATTTACACAATAATCTGTGAAATTTATATACGATTAACGTCCCATGATGCACACTCGCAGGATATAATTTAGAGAAAGAATGGCTATGCTACGAAAAAAGTATGGGTTTGAAAAAGAACACCCCTGATTTTGTGTTTAGGGCTTTAATTATTGAGCAAGGTGGAAACAAGACAACTATACATAGCAAGCAGTATCAGCAGCATTACAGGCATATAGCTTGTGTGACGCTAGCTTCTTGGTATGACAAGCCGCTACCTGTGAAACCTCTAGGTTGCTCGTTTCGATTATCAGGTTTCGCTGTCAGTCCCTCGAGTGAAAAAAAAAAAAAAAAATAAAAAATAGGCTCATCGAGACACCGTGTAGATCTTGTCTAGATTGACAAACGTGCTTCAGGGTCGACGAAACTTGCTTTTCAAGGTTTCTGATGCTTTTGGTCGTGCTCATATTTCTATTCGTGTGTGTCTCCGGGATCCAATGCGATTTTGAGAACATTCAGAGCCAGGTACAGAGTCTGAAACTTAATGCAGACTCCCAGAGTGTGTGTCAGAGGCTTTTATTACAGCTAAGAGAATGCGAGGGGGATGAGAAGCAACATTTGGTGAGTCAAGTATACTACCGTCTTGGCCTAATCCAGTTGTCTCAGAACCAAGAGTTGAAGGCTATAGGATCCTTCGAGAATGTGGATCCCCTAGATTCGTTTGGTCAGCCCGCCAAGAGAGCCTTGGAAAGATTGTACTTACAGTTTGGCGAGTGGGACAAGCTTGAAGGTAGTGTAAAGGATGACTTTATGCAATTAAACTCGAGCTCGCCTGCGCTCTCAATAGATACACTGCGTGAGATGCTCAGGATATCCCCGTATGATTATCGTACAAGGACCCTGATGCGCGAGGCGCTTCTGAAAGAGTTGAGAGAAAATTTGGACGTTTCCAGTGCCCAGCAGCTCATCTCAAATAGCGAGACGATCCTCGAGAAGCATACAACGAAGCTAAATGTGTCGCAAAGGCTATCGCTGCATCTTGTGAATGCGGTAACTCAAATGTTTGTGGTTAATTCAGCACCTACACACTTGAGAAAGTGTTTAGCGTTAGATATGGATTATGAGCCCTGCAAAAGGTTGACTCTGCTCAACACGAGGTTGAGCAAGCTCAACCCTTCTAGGCCACAAATCCTAGATCCGGAAGTTTATGCGTTCGAAAACGAGCAAATTGATTGGGAAAAGATTGTGAACTTTTATTTCGTGGACAACAAGCCTTGCGCCAGATTGCCCGCAGGTTATAAGTTCGAGAATAATTATAATTTAGTAGAGAAAATTGCTCAAGACTACCTCTCCGAAATCCTGGGAAGTAAGTCAAGGTCTGATTTTCAAAGGTTCATTGACTCTGTTCTCTGTCAGGCTAGCACTCAAGCCCCCAAAACCAAGAAACAAACGGGTTCATTCTGCAAGAAGTTGGTCAAGGATCTTTTGACCCCAGAAGAACACAAAAAAGTACAAAAATCCGCTTTAAATGGCGAAGAGCTCCCCGAGAACATGCTCGAAAATCTATGGGGTGTTTCGCCTAACCTGGCTATGTATGTTGTGGAGAGCATCATGCGCAAAGCTGGCAAGAAATCTGTGGCTTTACAAGATCAAGTGGCCGAATTCTCCCGCCGGCACAATCTCGCTCAATCCAATAATAAGTACGTGAGAACACAGCTCAACATTGTAAACAATCTTGTATCACAGAGGCACCAGCAGCAACAACAACGGCAAAGACAACAACAAGAGTGGTTTTTCCGTCAGCAGCAACAGCAACAGCAGCAACAACAACAACATCAATCACCTCCTCTACGCACCGACAAGGACTACTATAAAATTCTAAACGTGCCCAAAAAGGCTACTTCGAAAGAGGTTAGAAAGGCGTATTTGGATTTTACGAAAATGTACCATCCTGACAAGCAAGGACAATTGTCGGAGGAAAAACAGAAGGAGATCGATGAGAAAATGTCAGAGATTAATGAGGCTTACGAGACATTGAGTGACGAGAAAAAGCGTAAAGAGTACGACATGGCAAGATCAGGTGGTGGCCGTCCGAATGGCGCCCCTGGCGGAGGCATGTTTAGACAGCAAGGTGGAAACCCGTTTCAGTTTAATCAAAATTTTAAATTCAATTTTGGCTTTTAAAGACGTTTATAAAGAAAAGAAAAAGATGATGAGATTAATTATTCGAATTCTGGAAAGTCTTTAGTAATTTCAGAAACTTTTTTCTTGCCGTCCTATTCAAATAACCAACTTGTCAGCTCTGTAGGGGAACAAGGGCAACTTCTTGCCCATTGACTGGCTGGAAGCTACAGTGCTGTTAACGTTTCTTTCAGGGAAACCTTCGAATGTGTTGGCATAAGTGGCGACAGAGTGGGCGATTAGCTGGGTGTTGACCAAGAACGCGTCCCAAGCCAAGTTGGTCACGTTGTCACACAACTGATGATAACATTTGTCAAGAACCCCACCGCGGAAAACATTGTCCTTCTCAGCACCTGCGGCAATATCGCCTGCAGGAATACCATTTTCAATGAATCCCACGTAGTCGGACCTTCCGTCAAAGGGGACCAACGTGTAGTTTAGTCGCTTTGATTTGTAAAAGTCAATGTATAGATTCTTTAACTCCTCGGAACCTGCTGGGTTCTCCTTGTTGTTAGCATCATAGATCTCGTATTCGTAGTTTGGCGACGCCATCATATCGTAATCCATGAAAACTCTGATCTTTTGGTTCTCCTTCTTAGACAAGTGGTTCGCGTAGTAATTAGATCCAACCAAACCTTCCTCTTCTGCTGCCCACCAGGCAAAGCGCACTTTGTTGTTGATCTTGAAATGAGTCAATTGCTTAGCCACGGTTAGCAAAGAGATGGTGCCAGAACCATCATCGTTGATACCGGGTCCCTCTTCGACGGAATCCGAATGAGCTCCGAGGGCCACAATATTTTCGGGGTCACCGTGCTTGGTGTCTGCGATGATGTTTGTGGTCTGAATCTTCTCGACAAAGGAATCCATGGCGAACTTAAGCTCGTAATGCTTGTTCTTGGCAATACGGCTGGACAACTCCTGACCAGTCTTAAAAGTCACACCCAACGTGGAAATGCTGTGGTTGGTTGGGTCACCCAGAGTGCCGTGCAAGCCGGAGTTAGCGCTGGGGTCATTGTCATAAATGATTGCAGCGTGGTAGCCAAATCTGCCAGCCAACTCAGCTTTGTCAGCAAAGGGACACTGTCCTCTTTCGATAAGGGCGATCTTCTTCTTGTTGTGCTTATTGCAGGGACGCTTGTGGCCATCCTTCACGAAGGGACCGACTTTCTTCTCAGCGTGTTTGGTCCATGGCCACACGCTACCTTTCTTGTCTGACTTTTTGCCATGCTTCTTGCCATGCTTCTCAGCGTGCTTCTCAGCATGCTTCTCGCCCTGTTCCTCGGGTTGGTCCTCGTCCTGCTCCTTGCCAGCTTTCTTATGCTGCTTGCTGCCACGCTTGCCACCGTGCTTGGAGTCCTTGCGGGTCCTGGAGACGGCAGCCTCATAGTCCTCTGCGTTACAGCCCAAGTTAGGGATTTCGACCAATTCACCGACAAACTCCTTCACGGGTGGGGACAAAGAGAACGCGGTGGTGTTGGCAAAAGTCTCACCGGTCTTGGCGTCGGACAGTTCAAAAGAGCGCACCTGGCCAGACAACGCGGTGAAGTTTTGCGTCCTCGTGGTGTAGTAGTCCTTCATCTGGTCGAATTGCTCCAAGATGTAATTAATGGTGTTCCAGTGACCCTTGGAGCCGATGACACGCGTGGGGTGCCCGTAGTCCTCTGTGGAGGAGTTAGCGATCTGGAAGAGCTCAATGGCGGTTGCGTTCAAATCTTCGACGGCGATCTTTTCCTGCAGTTTTTCGGTCTCCACAACAGGTTTGAGGAAGTACGGGATGTGCGGTTTGGGGAAATTCTCGATTTCCAGGTCAGCACCTTCGTTCACACGGTCCACGTACTGCTGAACAGCGCCCTCCAAGCTGGGGGCGCCTTCTTCGCCTCTGAAGGGGGCCAGCGCATTCTCCCAAAAGGGAGGAATCACAAAAGCTTGACCCAGCGAGGCAGCTAGAAGACAAGAGGCACCTGCAGTACCAGAAGTAAACTTCATCAATGAGGGAGAAGCAGTTCTTTGGTTGTTTGTTTTCTTTCACAAACGTTCCTGAGAGTGGCTGAAGTGGAGGGAGGTTTTGGAACTCTGCTCCTTTATTTGACCGTTGACAGAAAGACAGAAAGAAAAAAAAAAAATTTAAAAAATTATTTGTGTCCGAGAACACCGCGGTTTACGGCGGACACAAACATGGATTAAAAAAAAAACAAAAAAAAAAAACCGTAGAAACTGCAAAGATGATAATTAAAATAATAGTTTTATTTCACCCTTTACATCGACTTCTTTACGTGGGTTCACCTGCTGGTTGCCGGGCAAGCCTCCCACAAGAGGCATCCGAGGAAATGAGCCACCTTTTGCTTTTGCGTTTCGCACCACGCTACGTACGCCCCACGTTCTTATTTACTACGCCTTCTTAGTTCATTTTTTTATTTTTTACTCTTTGCACTGACGAGCAGCTTGCTTCAGGTCTTGCTTGGGAAATTGCACTGCTCCAAGGGATCTTGCAACTGCGTCTATTTAAAATTTGTGTCAGTGTGTGCGTGCTGATGCCACCGGCAGGAGCCCAATTGAGTAGCTCTGGCGGTGTTTCGTCCGTTCTTGCTCCCCCGTGCAATAATGGCCATTTCAAGGGCGACAGTTCCGTCCTCCCGTGTCGTGCGCATGGCATGGCGCCACTACGCTTTTCACTGTTGTCAAGTGTCTTTTATTTATTTATGTATTTTTTTCTGTCACCAAGACACACAAGCCAGAACGTGTCGAACAAGAACGTGTCGAACCCGTCACCGTCTTGCGATCACACTGGCAAGAAACGGCTCACCAGTCCTCGAGATCGCCCTCTCCCTCGCTCTCGGCACCAGGCTGGGCTTACGTACTTGTAGCAGCACGCTGGAGCACGCTGTAGCACGCTCAACGAGCTGCAGGCGCGCATATGTTCGTGCATCTTGGCGACAGCAGCAACGCCAGCCGGCCTGCAGAGCACACGCACCTCAACAGCACGCTGGCAGCGGTCCAAGACCGTGAAAGCAAGAAATCGACGCCTAGGTAAAAAAAAAACAACAACAAAAAGGTAAACAGCCCACCGCCGCGTCGATCGGGCAGCCGTCGCTGCAGTATCAACAATTGTAATAATGATACTAGTAATATAGGGGTCTATAGAAGCTATCTATGCCCGCCCCAACTTTTTGAATCTGTGTCCGCCGCTCGAGCCGGGTGCCCTGCGGTGTCGCAGCCCGGTCACTGTGCCACGTCGAAGGAGACGTAGCGCCTTCTACGCGAGCCCTTCAAGATGCGGCTTCTCTTGTCGTCGTACTTCTCTAGCTCCTTCGAGTCCTCCATGCACGACCTCGTGTCTTCGACCGTCGTGGCCTTCGACGGCGGCTGCTGCTCCCGCTGCCGGCGCAGCCTGGTCCAGCGCTCGTCTGTGACGGGCCCACTTTTCTTGGAAACCACCGTCTTGTTTCTGTGGCTCAATATCTCGGCCATCTCCCACCTGGACACGTCCGCGCTCTCCTCGTCGCCCTCACTCGCCACAGGGAAAACGTTGACGAAGTCGCCCTCGTCCCGCGTGTAGATCTGCGAGCCGGGCTCCTGGCAGGCCTGCTGCTGCTGCTGCTGCTGCTGCTGCTGCTGCCCCTTGCCCACTTGCGTCCTGTACGGCCTGTAAGACATCAGTTTCTGCAAAAACGACATTCTCCTTTTTTTAATTATATCAATGATAAAACGCTCCAACCAAATCAGTAGCCTGTAGGTAACCAGTGAACTGGACTGATGGTTCCCTCTGGAAAGTGGTTAAGGCCGACAAAACCTGCGAAACACGGTGGGTCTTTTATATTTTCAACATTAGGCAACAAAAACACAGTCTCCCTGACGTACAATGTGAGCAGGACAAGTCATCGACAATACCTTTAGCAACGCATCGAGTAGCACCCTGCAGGGCCGAGGGGCGTGCGGAACGGTGCGGAACGGTGCAGAACCGTGCTCGCCAGCTCATATCTCTTCCTGTAGCGCCTCATCAGTCGGGCCGCTGGCCAAATGCAGTTCCCGGAGCCTGTCCATGACGTCGACGATGAACGGTCTCAGCTCGTTAATCTCGATCAAACTGAGGTTGTCGAGCTGCAGGTGGGACTCGTTCAGATGTCGCAGACCCTGCAGAACTTTGAGCTGCCGGATCTCGCGCAGATCCTGCACTTTGGCACGCAATTCGTGTACCGGGTCGTGGAAATGCTCCGGGGCCCTTTTGAACAGGACTTGCGCCAGCACAAGCCAGTTCCAAGGGACCGGGCTGAACCTGTCAGGGTGCTTCTTCTCAAACTGGATACTGCGCTCCAGCTCCTTCAGCGTGAGCCACGAAGGTGCCACGATGCTGCACTTGTTCTGCTGCTTCAGCAGCAGCGCTAGCCACAGCGTGACCTCCGTCGACTGCATAGCCACCATGTTATTGATGTTATGGTCATTTGTGGTGATGAGCTTCCAACGGGCACTGTCTCCCTGCAGCGTTCCTGCGAGCCTCTTGTTCCGGCGAGTGGTTATACGGGGGAAAATCCTGATGGGTTCATTTTCCACTATGAACTGGACCTCTTCTGGTGAAAAGGTGGCGGCGAGGCTCTCAGGGAGCGACATGTAAAAGAAAGAGTAGATGTGCAAACTGTGATAGTGACGAACAGTTTTTCAAAATTTTCATCTGCCACCCAACATTGAAAAATTTCAAAGCGAGTTGGCTTGGTGAGACGGGTCGCACTCCCAGGAAAAAAAAAAAAAAAAAAAAAAAGGGCAGTAGTGATAGTAATACTATGTGGCAGCTCCTGCACCAAAAACTGGGCTACTGCCAACCCAATGCACTGTCGAAGGACCTTATACTTTCGGTTCTCAATTCCACTGCCACGAAACGTGAGGCAAAGGACTATTTGACCAAATACACAGATACCAATGGTAGATACAACTACTGCTTACTTTTGATCCGCAACTTGCAGAGCTTGTCTCAGAAGAAACTACTCAGATTATCTGGAACCGTCAGGAGGCTTCGAATATTGGGGCTGAGGCCCATCTGTGTCATTCCTCCTTCCCGTCACGTGCCGCAACAGGCAGAGGCATTGGACAAGCTGGTGTCGTGGGCCGAATTAAAGCCGCTGCATCTGTTTGATTCACTTAGCCGCAACGTTGACGGTTCATTCGAGTCCGTGTTACAGTCGCGAGGCTCTCTTTTCGAAGGCCTGAACCTGACGGTGCCGATAATCAGGCCGTACGTTTACGATAAATCCAAGGCGACCAAGACATTGGCAAAAGACACTGTAGACTATTTTGGAAATTTGTGCAAGGGGAAGATCCCACACATTGACAAATTCTTCATTCTGAACAACGTGGGTGGTATCCCCTCCAATGAAAGGCATGACAACTCTCACGTCTTTGTGAACCTGTCTCAAGAATTCAGCACGCTTTCCAAATCCTTATCCGCTCAATTGAACCAATTGCGTAGTAGGGAGCCCAACTCTGAGAATTTGGTCGACCGCATGGCGGTGCACATCAAGGATGAGGAACTATCACTATTAGAATTGAAGTGCAAGGAGCATTTGGAAGATTTGCGACTGATGAACGTTGTACTGCCAAAACTGTCCAATTCTTCCACGGGGCTTATCACCACGATCAGATCTGCTTCGCTGGCTCACGACACAAATAATCCTCTGCTCCACAATCTTTTAACGGACAGATCCCTGATCTCATCATCTTTGCCCCGATTCAAGAAAAGACACGAGAGCCTAGAGTACAATGACGATCATGCTTGGTATGAATTGCCCTCCGGTGAAGAGGGTGAAGCTAGAGAGAAGGAAATTAGAGATACGAACCACGTCAAAATGACAGAAAACTTGCAGGATGCGATTTTTGTCACCACTGTTTTCAAAAAGGGAGTTCATATCAAACTTTACAATGAATCCACTTTAACGAGTGAAAATTGCGTGGGGCTGCCAAATGTGCCATACAATTCAAAAGACTACGATAATTACTCTAAATTAAATCTCATCAAGTTGAAGACTATTTTGGACCAAAGTTTTGGTCGTGAATTGGACTTGGAACATTACCTGAATCGAATCAATGGCCGCATTGCCTCTGTGATCGTTATCGGTGAATACGAGGGTATTGCCATCTTAACTTATGAAGGCCCTGTTGATGATCCATTTGTCTATTTAGACAAATTCGCCGTCATGCCACATTTGAAAGGTTCGCTAGGCATATCGGATATTATCTTTAATTTGATGTTCAAAATGTTTCCGAAGGAGCTCCTGTGGAGAAGCAGACGCGATAATGTCGTGAACAAGTGGTATTTTCAAAGAAGCGTGGGGGTGCTCGATTTATCCATGGACCTATCCGAAGGTGACAAGAAACCAAGTGGATTCAAATTATTCTACTATGGAGATCCCAAGGCTGCATTTCAATCCTTCCGTGACACTGATAGAATCAAAGAGTATGCGAAGTATGTTAGAGACATCAAGCCCAGCTGGGCCAAATGAGTAGAGATTCTAAAATTATTAATTTTGGAAATGTATGCAATGTTGCTCTCTTGCAAGAAGAACTCCAATCTATTTATATGACCATAATGATTTATCACTCAAACTAACTTTCTAGTTCTAACAAGAACTCCCATTCTTGGTTTAACGAGTCTTTTCTGAAACGACGCCTTATAATAGGAACGTTATGTCTATAAGAAGTGTCTTGCTCCTGGTCGTACCAGGTATCTGTTTCTCCGACGACTTCATGTTGGAAAGGCGATTTCTGCAACTTTAAACCAGTCCAATGTGCCTTGTAAAAACCTTCGTACCCGCTACAAATGACACTGTTGCGCGCTAATTCACAAAGGTCAGCAGCCTCCAGCAAGTAAATGCTGGCAGCAACGCTGTATTCTTCGATAATAGGGTCAAGCGTGTAGGAATTATTGAAAAGCACGGAATTAGATGACAATGATACTTTCATGCCCACTTTTAGCATATCAAGGAAAGGATTCCCTGTATAAGTCTTTTGCTTGCTTTGTGTGATGGAATATACTTGCTTTTGTCCAATTTCGGCGGTGTAACGTTTCAGTTCTTCTTGGGGAGCCGCGGAACTAACAGAAGACAAAGGAGTAGCCACGACTGCAATTTGGAACAAATAATATAGATACGACAATGTTGGTTGGCAATTCCAAAGATGTTCAGCTTGGAGCAAACCTCCGTTACAAAGGAGCATATTGCACACTAGAGACTCAATTTGATCGTTAAAGTTTAAAGTAGTACCAGCCTGAGAAGTCCTATTGTCCAAACTCGAACAGCTATTCCTCAGTGAGAATGTGTTGAGAGAATTGTTATACCGCATGCAATTCAGCCGAGCCAAATGAGCATAGATGTAGTACATGTAATGCATCACTGTCGGATTATCACCCTTGGCCTCCCAATCCTGGGGCTGTGTGAAAACATTGGGGAAGGCCCGCCACAGAAAGTCGTCCGTATGGCTGACAACAACGTCGAAATTTAACAAGTTTGCCAAAAGATATTGCAATTCAATATTTTCCAAACTTTCTTTGCTCAAGATTGGTAGGAATATGGCGTCTAAAAATTCTTGGAAAGTACGCATTTTACCGCTGTGGTGAAGTTTGGTGAAGACCCTTTTGATCTGAACATTCCAACGGACATTGTATGAGACTACATTCCACTTGACCAACCAATGTGCGAACCGTTCCCACCAACTGGGCTCACCTGATGGATGAAATTGGAAGTCTACCGAGGCTTGAATCGTCTGATACTTGGACTTCTCCAAAGTGGTTATTACATGATCGATGACAATTTGAGCCAGATATTCCCCCTCCAGGTAATTGTCGTATTCAAGGAAGGTTTTAGCTAGAATATAAAATCTCAAAGTCTCACCATGAAGCAATTTGATGAGGTCCGAGTGAGGGATAACATGCAGGGAAATCAAATAGACGTCTCTATACCATTCCAAAAATTGGTCATCGACTACCTTCAGTCCGATTGCTACCGGCTCACCCTCGGAACGTCCGACTTCAAATATTTGGCTCAATGTCAATTTCTCTCCCTCCTCAGTCTCATAGACCACACGATCAGGCTCTGTGGTCAATTTCTCCCAGATAAACTCGCTCAATTGTCGCTGGCTAATACAACCACTCAGGTGAAAATCACAATCTACTTTGCGAGAATTGTAAAAATCACGGTAAGGAACCAATTTGTTCTGTATTTTTTCCGTCTTTGCATTCAAATCTTGGAAGAGTTCAAATTTCTCGTTTAGATAGCGCAATCTTCTCATGGACAACCTCGTAAGCTGGTCATTTTGCGCAATGTTTACGGCAAAAGTAAAATCTTGTTCGAACTCTCCAAAGGATGGAATATCCAAGGTTGCCTGTGACATCTGTGGTCCATATTTGAGCCGATGATCATAAAACTTCTTCTTGTAATGATCTAACTCGAAGAATTCTCCTGTGTAATGATTACGATGGTGACGCCGCTTCTTGCACTCGTCTGAACTTTCCCCTTCAGAACTATCTTCGGCGTGCAACCTTTCGTCATGGTCGTATTTCCAGAACTTGGGCAGTGGCTGCGGGTAAAGGAACCATTTACCCACGTTATATTTGATGTTCGACTTACCATCCTGCGAAGAGGACAAGATGTATTTGATTCTAAGGTTGGCCAATTTTTCAAACGGGTTTTCATCGCCTTCAAAAACTTCGAGATGGAAATTAGAAGCATCACAGGGTACCGGCTGGCTGCTGTGAGATTCATGGTTCGAGAAATGTGCCGAAATCAGACCCTTGCTTCCCTTTTCTCCAGAAAACTCCAAGTACATGGGGGAACCAATGATCATTTGGTCATCAAAGTCAGTCCAAAGAGGCAACATGTCCATATCATCAAGCGACATATTTTTCGGGGCAATCGCTGGTTTGGGAGGCTCCAGTTGGTTCGTCAGATGAGCGTGCTGAGCATGCTGAGCATGCGAAGATGCCTTCGAGGCATGATGATCCCGCAGAGCATGCTCATAACCATCTAGCAGCAGAGAAACGGCCATGTCACTTCTTTACCAATGGAATGGCCCAGTGGCAGAACAAAGCTGTAACAGACAGAATTCAGGTACTTGACTTCCATTTTCAATTTAATTTTCATTCTTTCTATTAGCACTTCCGGGTTTTAAATCGGTACAAAACATATCCCTCAACTGAACGATGAAGAGAGGGAAAAATAGGACAGGAATCGAAAAGACTCAATCGAGTATGAACAACATGCCAGGATATCGCTTAAATCTCGAATCCACACAGCCTTGGTGATGATCGAGTTTTTTCTTTATTCGATAAACTCATCATCATGTGGTCGTAATGAAAACCCTGAGATCTAAAGAGAGTAATTCTGAGCTCGTATGGCGCAGTGGTAGCGCAGCAGATTGCAAATCTGTTGGTCCTTAGTTCGAACCTGAGTGCGAGCTTTACTCATCATTTTTTTAACGCAGTTTCGTCCTTTCAAATTGAAATTTTTTTTTTTTCAAGTGGATGGAAAAAAATCGAGCTCATCACTTTGCGCGTCGCCCTCGATCAGAAGACAACTATCAAGAACGCCGATAAACAACCTTCTAAACTTGTTGCAACTTTGCTGAGAGGTTTAAGTTGATTATCTGTTAAACAGAACGTTGAGATTGACCCGTGATAGCTGAATTTTTAGGAGCGTTCAATAGCTAGAATCACTTTTAATAAGGGGCAATTGGAATAGACAGCCATGGCAGAATGTATGTGATTGAATAATCGAACAATGCAAGAGAACTGATATCTTTTTACCCTTATTTCGTTCTATTTTTTCTTTCCCATTTTTCTTTGAATACTAACAGTTCAGTCCGTTTAATTGATATTGTGAAGCCATTTTTGCCACTTCTTCCCGAGGTGGAAGTTCCATATGAAAACGTTCCGTTTGATGACAAAATCGTATATACCATTATAGCGGCATTGATTTACATCTTTGGGCAGGTTCCGCTAGCAGGTGTGTCCAAAGAGGGCAGTGGTGTCGAGGATCCCATCTATTTCCTGCGTGGGGTGTTTGCGGCTGAACCCAGGACTTTAATGGAGTTTGGTATCTTCCCATTGATGTGCAGTGGGTTAATAGTGCAGCTTTGCGCGGCTTTGCGTATCATCAAGGTCAACTTTAAGCTGCAACAAGACAGGGAATTGTTCCAAAGTTTCACCAAGCTGTTTGCCATTTTGCAATACTTTGTTTTGACCAACATCTTCATCTGGTCTGGTTATTACGGAACTGATTTGAGCCTCGTGCAAATAGGATTTCTCAATGTGCAGCTGGTTGGTGCTGGATTGGTAGCCATACTGTTGTCAGAGGTCATCGACAAGGGGTTTGGCTTCCACTCCGGTATTATGACGATCAACATTGTGGTCATTGCCACGAACTTGGTTTCTGACACATTAGGGATTGCTCAAATTAATGTGGATGATGAGGGAAACACAGAGGCTCGTGGTTCGCTAATCAACCTGTTCCAAGGCCTCAGAAGCAAAAACAAAACGCTGGTGGGAGGCATTGTCAGTGCCTTCAATAGAGATTACTTGCCCAATTTGAACACGACTTTCATCGTGTTGGCTATAGGTGCCGGGGTGTGCTATTTGCAGTCTTTTCGCGTGGAGCTACCCATTAGGTCAACAAAGGCTAGAGGCCTCAACAACGTTTACCCAATCCGCCTTTTGCACACAGGTGCTCTGCCAGTGGTTTTTTCATACGTTTTGCTCATGATCATTCATCTAGTGGCCTTCGTTCTCATCCAATGCGTGGCTAAGAACGATCCCTCTAGCATCATTTGCAGAATTCTTGGTCACTACGAAAGCGTGAACAATTTGCTGTACGTTCCTACTTTCCCCCTATCCCTGTTGACCCCACCAAGATCTCTAATCACCGGATTGTTAAAGCAGCCATTGACTTTTGTCGTATACACCACTTTCATGCTAGTCAGTGCCATCTGGTTCGCTTACAAGTGGCAAGCCATCTCCGGATTTTCCGCTCGCGACCTGGCAGTTCAGTTCAAAGAACAAGGCATCACTTTGGTGGGACACAGAGAACAAAGTATTGCCAGAGAATTAGGAAAAGTTATTCCTGTTGCCTCCACCACCGGTGCTGCATTATTGACTCTAGTCTGCATCGTTGGCGAATTTATGGGGTTGAAAGGGAAAGGAGGAGCCATGGTAATTGGTGTCGCTACTACTTTCTCTCTGCTGGAGCTGATTTCTGCCGATTATCAGCAAGGTGGTAGCCAGAGCGCTCTGGCACAAGTTTTAGGTGCCTCTGGACGTTTTTAAAATTAATAGAGAGTTCCTTGTAATCTATTTCTTATCCTTAATCGTACAAAGCAGCCCAGCCCCAGAAAAACACCAGAATGACGCACTAGGAGCTTCAGCTCGAATAATTTGCACTGCTAGTGTCATTAACTTCGCTAAAAAAATATCTATATATACATGGGACTATTTACACTGAAGTCTAACCTCTTTCCACGTGGCAGCTGGTATCAGACGCTTCACTGGGCACTTTACCATTTTTTATGTATGCTCTCAGTTTATCAAAATAGAGTTGAGGATCCATGCTACCTTGAGCGTAACCTTTGAAAGTATGTGCTAGTTCGGGAACGTTGTGGCTCACCAGAGGCTTCAAGTCGGTATTATAGTTCCTGGGGGTGACAAAAGTACGCACCCTGTTCCAATTAATCGTGTATCCACCATACCTTGTGTGCTTACCCACTCCTGAAGATCTCGTTCCCTTATACATGGTCTTGTTACCTTGCTTCGTGGTTAGTGCAGTACGCCTGTTACCTGTCTTGGAGCTCCCGTAAAACAGCGTACCATCACGATAGCGCTTCCATGGTCTCGTTAGAAGGCTTGTAGGGGATTCATGGAAAAGATTAGCAGCGGTGGCTTTCATTGCAATGGCGTATAATTCTTGATTCTTTCCATATAGGTTTTGAAGTTAAATCTCGAATTTTTGATTGAGAAAAACTGAAGATTCTTGCTTCGTAGAATGCGAGAGGTCAGAAATAAGTATTTGCAACGAATATACATGTGCTCGGATTGCTAGTCAGAACAGTTTCAGCTTGTTCAGAGGAGAGCGCCATCTTTATTCGGGGAGCTAGAGTACGTGTTTTCGCCTGCATTTGCCACTTCGTCATGCTTTTCCTCGCTTCCAGCATTTTCTGAGTGCTGCTCGCAAGTCGAATCACTTCTTGTGTGCTCAATTGCATAAGAAGAGCAGACACGGTAAACGCCCAAATGTGTGTCTATATGCGGAGAGTTGAAGTGAACCTATGGAGGATTTTACAGCTAACCATTTCCAGGAGCTTCATAGCCACAAATTCTTGATAGATCATCTGTTTTGTAGCTGCTCCAAAGTTTGAAAAACTACCCTCAACGATTTGGATCTGTGCTAGAGCTTACTAAGGCTTTCAATGAAGTTGAGCTCACTGAAGTGTCAGCGAATAAAACGCTTCTTTTGTCTTTGGCCTTCGTACTTTTTCTCCGGGTTTGTGACACCAAGCGCCTGCAGCGATTTTCACCAAACGGGTGCGAAGCCCTGTAAAGACGAAAGAAAAGTTGACTAAAGGCTTCTTTTTACTAACAGGTACAAATCGATCGCATTAATCATCTTCGGAGCACCCTTCAAGAGGCGCCTCACAACATAGAATCGCAATTAAAGCACGATCAGTATGCATGTTTCCTTGTATACTCGAAGCACGTTAATCCGTTATCCCTATAGTTATGTTCTAAAAAACATCAGAGAAACCTTATGAATTGAAATATACTTCTAAAATTAATCAACAACAATAAACACAACCTACTTCTCGTAATACAATCTCCGGAAATTAACATAAACTGTATATAAGAGAGTTTCCTCTGCATAACATTATTTTCTGCTAGAAACTTAGCGCTAACCTATTTAAAAATAAAACTGTAGGATAGAATGTCACTAAAAAAATCCATAAAATATAAAAAAACGGCGGTTAATCGAACACATGGAAATATCGTCGCTTTTGTAACACAATACTAAACCTATAATTTTATACAACAAAAAAACAAAAACAAGATAAATAATAATAATAATAATAATAATAATAATAATAATAATAATAATAATAATACTAGTAAAAAAAAAAGAATTATTCGGGACATAGATTGCTAGAGAAAGGTCACTCGCTATGGATCAGTTTTCTTATAATAAAAATTTCGAGAAGCTCAAATCAGCCAGCGACCCCTCATTAACGTCGGAACCCGACAATTCCATAGATTTTGGACCGGTGTTTAACAGCGGTGGAAATGACCCCAAACTTTTTGCTATCTTTGACGAACCAGAGCATGCTTTGAATAATTTAAATACGTTCAGAACTCCTGATCAGTATATTCCATTCAATGATTTGGCTTTTCAAGAACCCGTCATTAAGAAGGAT
This sequence comes from Zygosaccharomyces bisporus, assembly GCA_003707595.2. Classification (NCBI taxonomy): domain Eukaryota; kingdom Fungi; phylum Ascomycota; class Saccharomycetes; order Saccharomycetales; family Saccharomycetaceae; genus Zygosaccharomyces; species Zygosaccharomyces bisporus. The sequence continues at coordinate 274,036 of PPKA02000001.1, forward strand.
GACTCCGAGAGCTACTGCGCAGTGACTAAGTCCAATGCAACAATAGATGACAAGGATCTATTATTAACGGATTTCGATAATTCCTCCTCGTCGCCCAATTCACAATCATCCAAAATCCCGAAGTGTAGTAGTATTCCCACTACAAAATCCGAATTACAGTGCTCTCTGCTGGACAACTTGACCTTTGAAGAGATGATGGCAGCAGGAGTACTGGCGCAGTCGACACCACCCCCAAGTTCAAATCTGCTCTTTGATTGCCAAACTGAATCCGCCGATCCATCTGCCTACCCTGTGTCGCGCGTCAGTAATTCGGGCTTCCTCATTAAATCTCCGACGACACAAAAGCGGTCGCCTAGAAAAAATTACGCCGGGGAATATGCATTCAAAATACAAAAACCAAGACACTTCCAAAACACCAGCAGCCTTCAAAGCTTCATAAACTCATATAATATGGAGCTTAATTATATCTTGCTGTCTGAAAAAACTGGTAAGTTGGCGCAAGATCAAAAATCAACAGAGAAAGTTGGTAACTCTACTGAACAGAATGGCAACAATGCTTCTGCTTCGCATACAGTAATGTCAACACAGCTGTTTCCTTCTAACAACTTACCTTTGCAAAGCATGTCTTGCCAAGGCTTACCTCCCATAGCGTTAGATTCGGAGCCAATCACACAAGTTAATTCAGCTGAAGGCATGACATCCAATGGGTCTCAGAATCAAGCCATGGAAAGTGAAATATACAGAGATTATAACACCATTTGTGACTCGATGACCACAGATGAGCTCCAAGAGGCAAAAGCGCCTAAAATAAACACTGGTAAATTACCAAGGTCGAGAAGAACCAAATGTTTAAAGAAAGATTCCACAGTTTCCTTAGAAGAGAAATTGGAATATTTTGGCAGAATTATACAGAGCGCTAGGCTAAACAGCTTACGTGGAATTTTTTTGAGAGACCATGCTGCTTCTGAATTGGCCATCGATAAAGATGATTACGATACATTAGAGCTGGATTTAACAAATTTTGATTTTATCATTCAAACTTTGCAAACTATGATGCAAAGCCACCCAGAGTCCTTCAGAACTATTTGGAAGATTTTTCGCCAGCAGTATGATCAACAAATATTCTTGACTTTCCAATTGTCTGACGAATACTCCACAGTGCATGAAAATGAAATGGAAATCAGCATTTTTACTTTAATAGTACCTGGCCATACTCCCAAGCATTTGATGACCGGCTGCCAGTATTTACAACTGGTTAATTTCATCCTGGGCAAAGAATACAACCATTTAATTAATGATAACCTAGCAGAAACAACGGTAGGTTCAGATGGCAAAATGATTTCCACACAAAAGCATCATGCCTCTCGTGTCAGATCTCATGTCAAAAAATATTTGAAAAGGCATGTAGTCAAAGACATCAGGCGCTACACGGAGGAGGAACGGGGTAATCCTTCAGAGTTTGATTACCAAATGACACTCCATAATTTAGTGATGAGTTGCACGGTGAAGAAACCTTTTGAAAGCAAAGTGTCAGTGGCTTTGATGGAGCTTTTCAATGTCAGAGATGCCCTGATTAAGCAGGCGGAATTTTTTGTCTTCAAGAGAATATAAATCACATTCTCTTAGTCGCTCTTTTAATCAACTTTTTCCCTATTCATTCAATAATAAAATAATACGTAATCATTTCAACTTTCAGATAAAAGATGCAGATCAAAGTTATCAAGTAAAAAAAAAAATGCCACTAATAATGGTTCAACCTCCAGAGCCTTACTTTACCCTGCTCATTACCTACAGCCAGCATTTCTCCACGAGGAGAAAAGGCCACCGCTGTCACTTTACCAAAAGGAGTACCACTTGTGGGCCAATTGGAGAATACTGTACAAGTTGGTAGATGAACCATACGTAGTGCATCTCTGACAGCTCTTGATGCCATGCACAACATCTGGCCATCTGGAGAAAACTCCAACGACGAAATTGTTGTAGTTAACTGGTCCAGGGCCGCCAAAGGTTTAGGATTAGCCAAATCCTTGCTTCTGTCGTATATGTTAACATATCCACTTTCACTTCCTATCGCCAACCATCTATTAGATTTGATTTTGGGTGCATTTGTAGGGAAAAGCTGCGAAGAGTTGGTTCCACCCCCGACTTGGATTGTCGTAATACCTACACCGCCTTCATCCTTCCATCTACGAAGAACTTTGCCGCTATCACTCAAATCAAATTCCCAAACCTCCGAGTAGGTATTGACTGCAATAAGAATGGTCTGAAATCTGTTGCCCGAGAGAGGCCTATAATCGATGCAGAAGTCTATCAGTACACCATTAATCTTGCATCCGAGCATCCACACACCGGTAGAAGCATGTAAAACATTGATCCAACCATTATTACCTTGCAAAAGGACAATTCCATGTGATTGCCTCGTAGTACTGTTGTAGAAGTGGGCCAATTTGAATTTTTCAAATGATCTTTGTGTATCCTCATGACCATATAGTCTGGAGAATTTTTCTATCTTAGCCATCGAGCCCTGGGACGACTGCGAAGGTAATAATGACGAATGAAGGTCCCAGGAATGCATATAACGTCTCCTGCCACCGGAAAAGATTTTCTGTTCTTGCAGAGGCTTCTGATTTAAGGAGACGTAGAAGCAGCAAGTCTGTACGGGGGTGCCGTACAAGTATAAGCTTGTTACCATGTTATTGCTCTTACCATCAATGTGATATAGTCTCAAAGTCCTATCATAACCACCCGTCAGTAATAGCGGTTTGTATGGGTGAAAAGAGAGTGATTGAATCGCCGAATGAGAAACATGCGAAGCGTTGGCATCCTTAAGACGTGTGATATCAAGCGATTTAGGTGGTATCAACTTTGAGCTGGAAGTATCCCTATAGGTGTAAGTACTTTCCAATATTTTGAAAAGGGCATTGACATCTCCGTTTATTAGCCTATTTTCATCATCTTCTTCTTCCGAAACCTCGCTGTCGGAAAATTCATCCACCCACTTGGGACGCGGGTATATCTTCTCAAATTGCGCTCTCAAACGGCGTACGTAATCCTCCCCATTAATTGATGATGCCTTATAAGACTGTCTCAATTTTTTAGTTTTATTTGTCCCTACCACCGAGACTGCAATTCTCTCGTCATCAGAGTCTGACCAGGCTGCCTCCTCACTCTCTAAGCCTACGTCACTGTCCTCAGCGCTTTCTTCATCTATGTTCATAGCATCCTCGTCAAGGTGTGGTTCGGCTCCATCGTCCACGAAAAAAAGCTGGTCATCCTGTACTTTACCTAACTCTGCATCCTCGTCGTCTTCGCTTTCACTACGTTCTCCGATAGAATCAGCTTCATCTTCATCAGCTTCATTCCAAAGCGCTAAATCGAAATCTTTTAAGTTGTCATGGAAGTCGGACGAATCGCCAAACACAAACTTTGCTAGCAACTGTTCCTCTTCATCTGGTGGTGGAAAATTCAAGTTCACAGCAGCACTAGCTACCACTGAAGCACTCATCGTTCGTTAAACTCGTAGCTCTGAACCAAATTTTCAGCCGAAATGAGCTGTGATGAAATGCGATGAGCTTGAAATAACATTAAAAAATTTTCCAACTACGTTTAAAACGCGGTGCACGGAGTTGAACATCAACTGTTTAGAAATTCCATGAAATCTTGACAAACCTATGTAGGGGACCTTTGAGAGATCAATTAACTTACCAAAAGAAAACGGCTAGCTAGTCAGCTTAATACGCAGTATTCGTTTTGCTGAACAAGTATTTTGTGCAGTTCTTTTACAGTTTTTGCTTAATTTTTTTTTTTTTTTTTTTTTTTTTTCAAAGAATGTAGAGAGTTCTTTGATTTCTGAATCTTGATCATTTACTACAGGAGATTCATGCCGAGACAGACGTGCTACTTGACTAGAGCCAGTCCTTGCAAACTAGCCGCTATATTTTGAACCGTAGTCAAAATCACGTGCGAACATTTGTGCTGCAGTTTGCCTTTTACCTCTTTAATGGAACAATTTTCTCAACATCAAGTCCGAAGTTGTATACTGAGAAATATAGTATAGAATGACGTCTCCTTCACCTGGTCTAATTCACAAATGGGACCACAGTTTTTCAATCCTCTCAATCGTTGCTTTTCCCAGAAAAAGGCTACTATTTGCCGGTACCCAGGATTCCAAGATTCTTGTGTTTAGTTTGCCGACCTACAATTTGATCAGAACTATTATTCTGGGTGACGGACAGGAGACAAATACGAGATCTAGCGTACTGTGTTTAGAACGTTCAAGTGATGAGAAATATCTTTTTTCAGGTGGCGCAGACTCTTTGGTCAGGATCTGGTCTATCCATGACGTTGACACTTTGAAAAGCTCTATCCAGGTTGAAGAAGTCGCTACAGTTTACTCTGTAACAGATATTGGAGACATATTTTCCCTCAGGTACTTGGATACATTGGAGACGCTGGTGTTTGGCTGCCAAAACGCCAGTTTATTGTACCTAGACAACATCTTTGATAGATTATTGAACATGGGCGGTAACGATGAAAAAAACATCGATAGATTACCACACAGAAGGTACGACAAATTTTTTGATTCGCTTGGGCCATCTGGTCATACAGGATCACCTACACCTCCTGCGTTGGAAGAAACTTCCTCCAACACGATTTACAGATGTGCTTCAAGGGAAGGTCAAATGCATAGAATTCTAGAAATTCCTTCCGAAAATATAATAAATTATGCGCATAATGGCTTTATCTACTCGATATGCAAGTTGTGTCTCAAATGTAGCACTCTTCTGGGAGACGGCAAGAAGCACGAGCATGTTTATAACCACGATTTCAACAAGAGCTCTAAAAAAGCATCTGAATACATTATATCAGGTGGCGGCGATGGCATTAGTAAAATGTGGTCTTTTACGAAAGATGAAAAGGGCACCGTCGGCGTGAATGTCGTAGCCCCCAACCTAGATAACGAGGATACCGTGCTTTCGCAAGCTACAGAATTTCCCTTCCTCTACTGTGGCTTGGCAGACGGTGTGATCAAAATCTGGGATCTCAGCACTAGGCAACTGGTATCTACATTGCGGACACCAGACAACTTCGACGTTATATCAATTTCGGTTTGTATGAATCACATTTTTGCCATCAATGAATCAGGCACAACAATGTTCTACGAAAACGAAGTCGTGCAATGGATGCCAAACCAAGGGAAGATGCTGAGCTCAGATATTTTTGTTAGACATGATGCTCCATCAGAAAAGCAAATTAGTTTTTTAACGGGCGCAAATGATGGTTCTTTAACTTTATGGGATTTATCAGATCTAATGCATCCATCGCCGGAGTGGACAGAATCGAGGGGCGAATTTTTAAAGCAGCAGGCAGAAATAGCTGATAATGAACTGCCTTTCAACAGCGAAAGAATGCTTGAAACGCTGAACGATCTGATATCATTTCAATCAGTCTCACAAAATCCCGACACAGCACAGCAACTGGCGTCTAGGAGATGCGCATCTTATTTGTTAAAACTATTTTCCTCGTCTGGCGCTTCTAAGGTGAAGTTATTGCCGGTAAAAAACGGCACAAATCCAGTTTTATTTGCAGCTTTTGAAGGTAGTGGACTACAGAAAAAAAGAATACTGTGGTATGGTCATTATGACGTCGTCCCCAGTAACCAGCAGAGGTGGGTTACTGATCCTTTTTCACTCACTTGCGAAAATGGATTCATGAAAGGGCGAGGTGTGAGTGATAACAAAGGTCCACTTGTCGCCGCATTATATGCTGTTGTACATTTGCTACAGGGCAATCAGTTGGTGAATGATGTGGTTTTCTTAGTTGAAGGCAGCGAGGAAATTGGATCTCCCGGCCTTTCACAAGTTTGCATGGAGTATAGAAATCTCATTGGTCATCAAATTGACTGGATTTTTTTGAGTAACTCGACATGGGTTGATCGAGAAAATCCATGCTTAAATTATGGTCTCAGAGGAGTCATCAATGCCCAGATAACAGTTTGGAGTGAAGAGCCAGATAGGCATTCTGGTGTTGATGGTGGATTACATATAGAGCCCACCGCAGACCTAATCAAGCTCATTTCAAAATTGCAAAATGACGAAGGAACGGTTTTGATCCCAGGATTTTACGAACCATTAAAAGAACTGAGCGACGTTGACTATAAACGCCTGCAAAAAGTTGTAGAGTTTGCACACATTGACAAAAAGATAACTGTTAATGAACTGGTAACCAATTGGACTAAACCATCATTATCTGTCACCACAATGAACATAAGCGGACCTGGAAACATTACTGTTATACCACAGTCTGCAACCATAGGAATTTCCATTAGATTGGTGCCTGAGCAGGAGGTCACTAAAATCAAAAAGTCATTGACAGACTACATAAGTCGCTGCTTCAAACAATTATCGTCTCGTAACCACTTAGAGATGACAATTGTTAATGAAGCGGAGGCTTGGTTGGGCGATCCAACAAATCACGCCTACGAAATTTTAAAGGATGCATTAACATTAAAATGGGGCAAAGCACCTCTATTCGTCAGAGAGGGTGGTTCGATTCCCTGCATTAGAACACTGGAGAGACTCTTCGACGCTCCAGCAGTTCAAATCCCTTGCGGGCAGTCTACTGATCACGCCCACTTAGATAACGAAAACTTGCGGATTGAGAATTGGACTAATATGACAGAAATACTATCCAATGTTTTCAATACAGTATAGTTAAGTAATTTTATCATGCCTTTATGTATTATCATTGAAAAATAAAAGCTTTCATTACAGAAGTTGCGAAGTCGTGCGGCTGACACTTGAAAGCCTTTATTTCACAGAAAACATCCCTGAATAAATATTATCTTCTTCGAAGACACCTGAGCTTGATCTTAGGCGCAATGAATGAGTCTCAGGATACCAAAAATCCTTCAAGCTATGATTGCATGCCTCCTGACATTGTTCAAGCTACACTTCCGTTTCTATCCCCTGGGGACATAAGACATCTGTCACACACAAACAAATATTTCCACAAACTACTAAATTTCGGATCATCTGAAACCCTATGGCATGAGTTGTATCGCAAGGCATTTGGAACGCCGTATGGGAGCGATGAGCCGTTCTCAAACAAAACAACAGAGGAGTTCAGAACTTGCTCTGAAGCTATCATGATCCAGAACTATCCTGCGATGAGCTGGCAAGACCGTTACGGCGTTAGAGCAAACGAGGCCAAGATGTATACCTGGGGATGCTTGAAGCATTCTCGATTGGGATACACAGCCATGTCTAATGCTTCTTTGACAGATGAAAGTTTAAATGGTTTTGGAGGTAGAATTAAATTTGGGGTCAATACTCCAACCGAAGTCCCTTGGTTTTCTACAAATGAGCAACAGCCTGACGATAAAGCCATAATTCAAGTTTCTAGTGGAGGTTTTTCCTTTCAGATTTTGACAAAATCAGGCAAGTTATATTGTACAGGATCCACGTTTTCTGGAGGTCATAAAGGACCTGGGCCCGTTGCAGGCCAGCATGATTACGATCCAATTAGAAGTGCTATACGTGATTTGGAAAACTCCTTTCATAGTGTACAAGCAGGGGTGTTAGGACAAATCAGAACGACAGGAACTTTTGGATCCACTCCATCGTCTTTTGGACCTCATAGAAACCTTTATGAACCCCTGGAAAGGATGGAAGAAAAATGCGCAGAAACAATTCCAGGAAATCAACATGTCAGGAGGATGTTTGTGAGAAATTGTTTCGAAATATTTTCATCGCCAACCACTTCTTTCGAGGTAAGCCAAGAAAGAATGAACTCAATAAGATTTATTGCAGTTGTATCTGGTAGAAGCCACTTCCTGGCTATGGATGAGGAACGTGAACTGTATTCATGGGATTCTCCAGATTCTGAGTTTGGCGTAAAATTGAGGTTCGAGGGATTACCTATTAAGGGATCCAACCCAATTGTTAAGATTGGATGCGGATGGGATTTAAATTGCGCCTATGTTTTTAACATAGGTTTAGTGGTTTGGAATGACCGCCAGCCTCTGAAGGAAGGTGAAACTAGCTCCGCTGTTAACTACAAAATTATTCCTAATACAGCGGATGTCACAGGACCCGGCAAAGTGATAGACTTTGCTTGCTTCCAGGGCGACTGCATTTTCTACATTACTAATAATGGGGACAAATTATGGAGGTATTACCATGGCGTGGTGTATGATTCGGAAATACAATTGGAAGGCAAATTATCTAAATTAAGTTCCTGCTACAGTTCTTTGGTCTTGTTCACTAGCCAGTTTTGCTACACGGCGAAAGTTAACAATGGGAACATGGAATCAAATACTTTAACGAAACTAGAGTTGGAGGACCACGACGAGCGTATTATATCGCTTTCTAGTGGGGACTACCATACGGTGGCGTTAACTCAAACAGGTAACCTTTATTCGTGGGGCTTGGAAAGTCAATTATGTGGCTGTCTAGGTTTAGGTTCCCCGCAAACCGTGATCGAACAACAAAACCTGGGTAGATGGGAGGGTCTGAGAAACATGAGGGTGCTCAAGCCAACTAAAATAAAACTTGACAAGGACTACGTATGCGTTGCCGTATGCGCGGGTGGCTGGCAAACGGGCGCCTTGATTATCAAGAAATGAATATCGCAGGCACAAAAGTTCTTGAAATTAAATAAAATTATTTTCGTCTCATTATTTCGTGCATCTTTTTAAAGTAAGCCTAAGTGCTTGGCATGGAATTCCGCATGCTCAGGTACAAATGAGCTAATGAAATAGTAAGAGTGATCAAATCCATCAACTATATGAAGATCAATCTTACCTTCCCACGACGTGCCCTTAGTGGCTTCTATGAGCAGCTCAGGCCTCAAATTTTCTTCCAGAAACCCATCCTTAGAACCCTGATGGATCAAAATTTTGTCATTCCCCGTATTGGTCACTTTTTTTACCAACTCAGAAGGATCGTATTGCTCCCAAGATGATTTATTATTACCTAAATAATTACCAAATGCTTTTTGGCCCCATGGGACATTGATTGGATTAACGATGGGTGCAAAAGCTGAACAGCATTTATACTTTTTCGACTCATAATTTTGCAAATAGCCAGACAAAGCACCATATCCGCCCATCGAATGTCCTACAATAGAAACATTCTTTAAAAAGTCTACCTCAGGACCTCCATGCTTGGCAAAATAGTCGTTTAACTGGCGAGGCAATTCTTGATGCACATAATCATACATTTGGTAATGCTTCTTATAAGGTTCCTGTGTTGCATTCACGTAAAAACTGGCTCCGACACCAAAGTCATAAGCAGGATCATCGGGTATGTGTTCACCTCTAGGAGAAGTATCAGGGTAAACTACTGCGAAACCATATTTGTCCGCCTGCAGTTGCCAGAATGCCTTTTCCGAAGCATTTTGAGGAGTACAGGTCAAACCGGAGAGGAAGTAAATGGATGGAATAGACCGGTCACTGGAGCCGTTGTAATATTGTTTTGGTAGGTAGACATTGACATCCATGTGGTTGCTAACCACATCAGAGTAGTGTGAAAGCTTCAGTAGCTTCCCACCACAAACTGCGACTTCAGCTTGCACTTTAAAAGACATTGATTGACTGTAATTGATCTTACTAGGATTGTATAGTTGAAGTGCGGTTTTCCTTACGTTAGTCTTATGTGTGAGAGGCATCCCTAAAATATGCGACGAAAACAGGGTAACAAAGCACTTCAATTTCGATTATTAAAAACACATTGTATTTACAAGCACCAAGATAGTGAGTGCTTCACCTCTGCTATAAATCTAGGAAGTAGGTGACCCTGATTCAGGAGATCTCGATTCATTGGACGTCTCAACCTGCTTGCTCTCTACTTTCAGCTCCCGGTCTTCAGATGTTTCTTCTTTTTCCGACTTCTCTCCTTCTAATCTCCCAGGTTGCGCCGTCTCATCATGATACTCTGCCTTCTCAAGCCCCTCGGATCCCTCAATTGTCTTGCCTTTTTCGGTCGATTCCCTCTGCTCAACTTTCTCAGCTCCTGTGGATTCATTAACTTCTCCTGGCGCCTTTTGTTTTTCAGATTCCTTAGACTTCTCAATCCGTTCAGACTCCAAAGGTCCTTGCGAGTCTCTGTTCTGTGATTCCTTCAATTCCTGAGTTGGCCCTTGAGACTCGAGCTGTTCTTCTTCTTCTTCTACGACAGCAAAGTCGATTGGGTCGAATTGCATCCTCAGCCTGTCTCTGACTTTGGCTTCCTGTGTAGTTGGGTTTCTTATAGAAATATTGAGTTGATCCAAATTATGCTCTCTAACCAAAGGCTTAATCACATCGTTTACACGCCTTCTTCTCAGCTCGATTTTCGACCGTAATGGCTTGTAATAGGCAACACCCTTGTCATCATTTAAAATTATGGATAATTCGCCAAAAGGACCAGAATGGCCCTGTGGTGGAACTTGCTTTAAATCAAAATCCCTAAGTCTCTTAAATTTGTAAACCTTATCCTCGTTTTCATCGGTTTGCAGACTGTCTTCCAACTTCTTGTCCAATTCTTTACTGAGTATACCAGAATCTTTGGGATCAGTGGTGTACATGGAGACCCACTCATCCTCTTCAAGTTCTACAGGTCTGAAAATGGCTGTTGACAATGCCAAATTTTCTTTCTCTTTCTTATCGAGCAAAGCGCTACCCACCATTTTCAATAAGAAATAGTTTTGGTCCATAGAAGCGGTGTCTGGTAACAAATTCCATGTCTTAACGGCACGTAACTTTTTTTTGACAGGATGTTGCAACTTGGAAAGATCGTTCGTCATAGATTCAAAAGTATCTTCTACTTTTCCTAACAGCTGAGTAGAACTCAATAATTCTTCTTCATCCTCCAACTCGGATGCAGCTCTCTTTTTATTTTCCTCAATTTGACTATGGCCATGAGAGGTAATGGCAGTTGAGATATATTCAGTCCTTCTTAAAAACGAGACTCTTGAAATATCAGTCTTTGGAAGTTTATCCACGCCGGGGTCTCTCAGAAGCATACGATCTTCTGGTTGCAATTTAATACTCTCAAAATCGTAAAGGTATTTGGTATCCCTATGATCCAACATCCCCGGAATCTTCATTAAATCCAACGGCATTCCCAAATCATCATTCAGTTTTACCAGTGGAGTCACCGACGTCTTAGTGTACAATGATGTTACCAGCTCCGCAGAATCTGCCTCTTCCTCGGGATTAACGTTGTATCTCAGTAATCTGGGGGCCAAAAGCGGTGCTGGAAGCCGGTTTTCATAGCGTATTTTTGCAATGTAATCTTGCTTTTTTGACATCGTCTCCTTTCTAGACCCCAAAGAGACTTTATTGATTATCTCCGAGGCGTTCGATGCTCCATAAGAATGCGCATCAAAAGTTAGCCCACCTTATTCTTTGAAGAACAGGAAATTTCAACATATCCGGGTAAAACAATACACACCGAAGAGATACCGACGAAGGCAAGTGTTTTAATAGATCATTGCTAAGCAAGCAAATAAGATAACGGCGATTCCTGAATACAACAAAGTTGTCGAACTACTGCCAACGATGAAGAATCTTTTAAATACAGCAAAGTCTTATAAAAACAAAAACAAACAACAACAACAAAAAAAGAAAAATACAAATGCGTTCGTAGACACACAGGACGATTTGGAATGATTTATTTACAGAGTATTATTGATTCAACCCTTGTCTTCACTTACAGGAATTACTCTTTCGGAAGTTTCGATCTTTGGCTTAGATCCATTGGCTGGAATTAGTTTTTTTTCAGTCTTGAGGAGAACAGTTCCATTATCGTAATAAGTTTTACGCTCATTTATCTGTTCTCTGCCTTCGGAAGTTGTCCTAGACATGATATTTTGATAGGAGCTAATGACGTGTTTGCCCTCGTCTGTTATAGCGGTGGTATCAAACATGAGATCCTCAGGGGTTGCAAGACGAGAATCATGCTCTTGTATTTTCAATGCTTCTTGCTGTTGCTGGGTCTTTTCTCTTCTCTCTCTGATTAACTTGTTCATGTGAGCTTTCCACGATAGATAGCCGGTGTAATCTGAAAAAAATAAGCCCAACTTATGACCAGAATCTGCCTCCACCTTCTCCTTGGTGAGCACATTTTTCAAGCTGGCTCGGTCTTCTAATCTATCTTCAACTACCTTCTCTGGAAACAAGCATCTCCACCAACCTCTGGTGCTCCAGACGGAGAGTCCGCCAATGTCTTTACATTGACTGAACTGGCTATCTGTTGGGGTTTTGTAGTTGTAAAGGCCTGTAATTCCCTGCCTAACGACTTCTTCAGATGTGAAGGGACCATCCATCAAACCTCTCATCCTTTTGGAGTTGCTGAAGCCGCCTGGTAAACCCATGACTCCCAATAGGGAGCCCACAGTATCAGATGCAACATCGTCCCAATAATCGCGTTCATTATCATCACCCCTAGTTCCTGATATTTGCCGGAGTAAGTTTTGAGGGTCCTCAAGGGCGGAGCTCCAGAGAGACGAAGAATCTCTCCAAAGAGAGGACATAGAATCCTTAATAGATCCGAGCTTGTCAGAGAATGGATCACCAGCTATTTCATTCAAAATCTTTTCGTTCACTGGATTGAGCTTGTCACTTTCACTGTCGTTGCAGATACCCATAGTTGTAAGAAACCCTGCTATGACTTTAATTGTTGTTTGGCAACATTACATTGAATAAAACGTGACTTATATACAAACTTTCCCATCTGTCACATGACATATAACGACTTTGCTAGAAGATTCTCCTACTTAATGTCAAACTAATCCTCTTGGTCTGTACGCTCTGATTGTGAATCTTCTTTATCCAAGTCTGTGACGTGGTTCATTTGTTCTATCTCTTGCATCTGTTCCTGCACTTGCTCTTCCTGCACTTGTTCTGCAGCCCGCATTTCATCGTCGTTGTCTTCCATATCGTCGTCGTCATCATCCTCTTCTACTTCATCATCAATTTGCTCTGAGTCTACATCGACAGGTCTCTGTGACTCATTGGACTTGTCAATATCTTGTTTGCTGAATGGCAACTGTGTTTGTCCTTTGGCCAATGGACCTACATGGCTAGATGCAGTGGTGTACCTCACCCTATTCTGTTTGACCAGAGACCTTAGATTCTTGGTGCGTGGTACCACGTCTTCCAGAAATCGATATTGTTCCTTTTGAGCGACACATTCTGCCAGATCATTGTAGGTAAGCCTAATTGTCTTGGATTCTTTGTTTCCCTTTGCCAGTTGGGACTGCGCAAGCATCTCTTCCGTCAAAGCCTGAACAAAAATTTCCGTAGCAAAAGCGCTAGCCACGAAAGCATTGTTAGACGTCAGCATGTACTCCGGATCACTTCTAGCTATCCTTTTTACCTTAGAGACGGGCAATTGAGGAAAGAACTCCTTTAATTCGGCATCCGTAGCTGAAATATCCGCAGCCAATGCAGCATCAGCATCTTCTGTAGATTCTACTGGAGCACGATGTTCCTCATCAACCTCCATGTTTTCCATGGGGGGTTCAAGTTCATGTTCGCTCATCACGTTTTGATTCAACTATAGGATGGTATAAAAGTATCAGTTCAACTGTTCAACAGAACTCAATTGAATGTAGCAGGTACTAGCTACAATGTAGTTGGCTATTGGTAAAACGGCGTGAATTATCATTCGAATGATCAACAGAAATTTATTCCGTTTTTATGTTTTTTTTTTTTTTTTTTTTTTATTTATTGACGGCATCATTTTCTAAGTTTATTTCAAGCTCGAAACCGTCCGAGAACGCAGGGTCGTGGGACAAATTATAGTCTCAACAACCAATGCGCTATAAGACTTTGTTCGTGATACACCAATTGGATAGTTCTGACTCACTCTTACACTTTTCCTTATGCAGGTAAGGTCATTACCACTAATTTATCTATACAGTTGTTTTCCTTGATGAAAATTAAAAAAAGTAATTCGTTTAGCATTTATACATTTTGAAAATTATCCGTAATATATCAGTAAGTAACGGTAATAGGCAATTTCTGAGAAATACGCAAATTTTTCTGCGAGGACAGCCATATCAGGACTAAAATGGGCCAGGTTTTTGGAGGTAAAATATAGCACTTGAAAATCGCCACGTTATAAATATTTAACTTGTGAATTCTCAGGCACACCTTCTGTTCACTTTAAAAAGAACTGTTAGTTGTGGAAAATTACAAAAAATGGGTGGCTGAATATGACTTCCCGTGAAGCGCCCTGAATCTTCCATTGTGGTTCGATACAAAGTTAAAAAAACATATATATGTAATTTAAAAGCAGTATGGGATTTTGAAAAAAAAAAAAAAAATCTTTGCGCTGTGCTTGTACCCTTCTCAGTCCCAAATTCGCCCAGATATCTTGAAAGAGGGAGGCAGGTGTTTAATAATCCTTTGGCATAAACAACATGGTCAAGATTCTTCGAGTAAAGTCAGGGTCCATTACAGAATTTTTCAAGCGCCCGAAGCTTTTTATCGTACTATTCGAAAATCGTTACTTTATTACATCAAGGATACCAAAACTAAGTTTTCGTGTCATGATATGTTGCGCGAAATGCCATACCGAATCTGAGCTTATGCCCAACAACAATTTTCATCTTGTAGTTGTAGGTTGAGTTACTCGACATTTTATCGGATAGCTGTTTGCTCGTGTCGCATGATATTAATTTATGGGCGCGCAGCTGCTCAGCAGTTTATAAATAATAAGATTTTCAGGGGGAAGGGATCTCAACTCACAGCCATTTGATGTAGAAGCACTGTCGCATAACACATTCGAAACGTTTTGAGCTATTTGAGGGAGCTTTGAGATGTCAACTTTCGCAGACAAAGAGGCCCAAGTGGCCACCGTTCCGAAAAACTTTAGAAGTTCGTTTACATGGTGCCTACGTGAAACCTTTAGCATTAGGATTTCTTGGCTAGGACCATTATCAATCCTCATCCTTTTATTGACATTGTTCTCCTTTCCAAGATTTCTCAACTTCCCTATCATATGTGCTTCTGTGGTTGCGATAGTGCTATCACTCGTGATGCCATTTTTCATCCTCGCTTATAAAAGAAGAAGTGTTTTTTCGAAAGAAAAAGAGAAGATTGCTCAATGTATTAACACAGTCGATCCGGGCGTTGAAGTCGAAAAATGGGATGAAGTTGCCAGCAAATTGAACTGCCTGCTGTATCATGACCGTAGCTGGAACACTCCCTATTTCTTTTATGATGGCAGCATCTGCCGGCATACCTTCAAGTGCTTAATTTTGAGACCCTTTTTGAAGGATGAATCCAATAACGAAGAAAATGAGAAAAATGTTTTGCGGGAGACTGTAGAACGTTATCAAAACAGAGTAGAAAGTGCTTTCAAAGATTTTCAGCAAGGCACTTTGGCGGAACCTTCTGAGGAATACAAAAGTTTACCAAGATGTAACTACTACAATAGATTCACTTTTCACAAAGGCTTCTTCAAATCTAGGTTTTTTGTTATCAGTCTCTCCCAAAGTAGATATGAACTCATGTTGAGAAGACCATTCAACTTTTACTCGACCTTCGCAAGAGCCTTCTTTTCTGCTGCAATTACTTACTTCTATTTCCGGACTTATTGCAAGCTTAAGTATTCAAAGTTAGATGTCAAGGCGAGGGTCAAGTTCTTCGCAACCATAGTTGATGTGGCACCGGGAGAGGACTTAGTTAAGTGGGACCAGGTTGCAAGGCACATGAACGAGTATTTGCGTGTTGAAGAAAAAGTATGGACGGCGAATGACGATTATTTTTTTGACGGGGGCGATTGCTTGAGTTTTTTCAAGGAACATGCTAAACCAGTTACATCAGGGAAGCTTGACGCGCTTTATCCAGAACTTCAAAACATTGTTAGCGAGACTATTACCGTCTGTGGATCCCTATAGAGCTCGTGTTATCGAGGATATTTTTATTGATCATTGTTCAGAGTCAAATTTACAGCTGTGAAAGCACCTCTGCGGCGTGCACCTTTTTATCATCTCCACAGTCAGGAGAAGATGCTGCTTGCGATATTATAGGGCTCATTTAATTCTCACAGACATTCTCTTGTGCGTTGACAGTCATCATGAAATCTGTTACGACATGTGGCATTGCATATATGTTACTTGACCATACTCTGAAATTACAGGAAAGGAATCTGAAGGAGCACCTGAGGCAAAACATTGATCTCAACTGTAAGGCGATCTGAACTGCTAATGGTAATCGGCTGAAGGTAACGCGAAGTATAACCCTGTATTGAAAGAAAAAGCAAGCTCTACGTATGTTGAAAACATCTGAATCCTGTGCACATACTCGCACAAAAAAACAAGAGAGAAAAAAAAAAATAAAGCGACATAACAACCTATATTAAAATAGATAATAATCTTCTGAAACGTAAACACACAGGTGTGTAAACTTTATTTGTGTAACAATCAGACCTTTTTGATTTAACTACAGAAACTCGACAGGAATGGAGTTGGCCTATTAATCCATGGCACTACTAATATTTTAAAGACTATGTATTTTTCTATTTTTTAAACAACTGACACATCCTCTGCTCACCTCCAGTGTGGTAAGTTTCATTTTCCGGATTCACCAATGATCTTATTAAAAATACTGGTATCAAAATTGGGTTTTAATCAGTCATCTAATTTCAAATATGATCTTGTCCGAGGATACAGGGACAACCCGGACACGTTTCTTTTAAGGGAAGAATGGAACTCTCATCGAACGTTGCAAGGCAAAAAGGATGCGATACCAATCATTTCACGAACGGTATCGATCGACTTCCCATGAAGAAAAAGAGGGCCAGCAGGTTTCGAAAACTAGCCAGTTAGCTCCGGCAATGATGCATCTAACGCCTATGGAGAGGAGGTGTTCCTTCAAAAGACAGAATAGTGCCACTGATGAGGTGAGAGAAAACATCATGCCGACCAAAAGGCAAGACTTTAATAAAACTTGTTACAGGCCCACAGTGCTGCCTCCTGAGTTGTGGAAATTGCTCCAAAAGCACATGTCCTCCCCACTACCGGAATGTGACAAAATTTTTCCTTGGCTACATGGATACTCTACCTCAGCACCACCTGATTCTCCCAACTCCCTCTCTATTGTAAGGTCACAGCCTATGCCAGAGGGTTGGATTCAAAATTCTGGCATCTTGAAGTGCTCTATGGATCCTCATGAGTTTTTGTTATCTTGGTCGAGTCTGGGCACTGCACAGTTTGGTGAAAACGATTTCTTAGTACGAGATCTGGTATCCAAGGAGCTTTCAAAAAGTCACTTTAATCTCAAAGAGGAGGACGTTGAGGATGCCGTATCGCTATGTTTGGAGTACGGTGTTCTGCCTTTCCTCAATACAGATGGACACGCCATAGAAAGCTATTCAATGACTCGCAAAGTTGGAAATACTCGTACGCAAATACCAGGAGTGGCTTGGAGACAACCAGGATCGTTTCGCAGGTTTGATCTTCAACCGGCCAAGATGTTAGAAATGTCATCACAAATTGTAATCTATTGCTTTCACGATAAGGGGGCCCATGGATCTCCTAAGGGCCGTTGCACGCGGTGTCATAAGTTGGCAACTGTTTTAGGTTTGGCACTCAAATTTGTACAAAGAAACTACACTGAAGGAGTTGGAAGGGAGCCCAAGCTAGCCATACTACAGTATAAATCGCTAGAAGAATTCCCTCCGGGACTTATAGGGACTCCTCCCATGACTGTCGATTCGCTGAACAAAAGTTCACCAATGCAATTAGTCTCTCCCTTTGACTTAGTGTCTTTTAACAATTGGGATAGAGACCTACTATATCGTGAGAAGCTCGAAGTGTCCATGATGTCATCTGCGACTCCCGTTGAGAGTTCTCTTTCTTGTTGGTGCGGTAATTCCACGGATTATCAAGTTTACAAATTACATTTGGCAGAGCAGGCACACCCATCGGTTAACGGCAGAGATCGTTTGGCATACTATTCCTCAGAAAACTCTATCGTCAAAGTCCCAAAGTTAAAGTACGATTCACAAGATCCAACTTCAGCAGATGAAAAGCTTTTCAACATTCCATGCTCACCTAAACCTTGGAGGTTTATGGTGAGATGCCTAGAAAAAGCGTCTCCACCGTCTTTGGAAAAAGTTATGACATGTCTGGGAGCAGTGCTTAGTTCAGATCCAGATTCGAAACCAATAGAACTCAATTTTCCTAGCTCGGGTACTATAACGCTTGGATCCTTAAACATCAATTCTATCAAAATCATTCTCAATACTTGTTATGTCCTCTACCAGGTGGGGAATGTAACGGATTATGCATCACTAGTGTATTGCTCTGACGGCTATACAGAGACAACTTTCTTATTGGTGGCTTATTTGATCTTCCTGTGGGATCTGGCACTGGAGGAAACACTCTTAGAATTGCATCTGAAATATGAAAGGCCTTTCTTTTTATTCCCAGTAGATTTACAAGTGCTAGGTCATTTGCAGTCGCTTTTAAGGAAATTTAGTCCCAAAAGAGTCGAGAATCTAAGTTTTTACCGCGCTCGCCGTAAGCACATACTTGAGCCATTGGATATTACGCCAGAGATGTTTAGCAAGATCTTTTTGTTTCGAATTCCGCCAGAATCTGATTTTTCTAATCTTAAAGGTCCATTACCCTCTCGTGTACTACCGCATCTCTATTTAGGATCATTGGAACATGCACAATCTCCAAAGCTCTTGAAAAAGCTGGGTATCAAGTACATTGTGTCAGTCGGCGAGAATTTGTCATGGGCTGGCCCCTTGAACACTCGTAATAGAGCGATTTCCTCACCGTCACCAATTCAGTCGAAAACTATGTCCACGAAATCCAAAAATCGACGGCTGACCTTGCCAGATCAGCATAATGCAGGCGATCAAAAATTGTGTCGCTCAATTGAGACGTTTGAGCAGGAAGGTTTTAAGATCTTGTGTATAGCAAATCTGGGCGACAATGGGAAGGATTCTTTGACGAGTCAGCTTGAACAAATTCTGGCGTTTATCGATGAATGTTACCAAAATAATTGTAAGGTGCTGGTTCACTGTATGGTAGGGGTTTCAAGATCTGCTACGGTCTGCATAGCGGAATGCATGAAAAGGCTACATTGTGGCGTTCTCAGGGCTTATCTTTTTGTCAGAGTGAGAAGATTGAACATCATTATTCAACCGAATCTGATGTTCATGTATGAATTATTAAAGTGGCAAGAGGATCAAGGACATGAAAGGACGATCGATTGGCCTATTATTTGCAGATCTATATCGGAATTGAACAATAATTACATATAGTTTGTTTTATTTCCAAAGCATCTTATTTTTTCTCACTCCAAAATCACATATTTCAACAAATGCTTGGGAATAGCGTTATACAAGTTTTTCTGTTGTAACCACTTCTTGGAGAAAACTCTTTCTGCATATTTATGACCAGAGTCGCACAGGATAGTAACCACGTTGGAATTCTCTGGTAGCTCTTTGGCCATCATGCAAGCAGCTACTACATTCAAACCAGAAGTGCCGCCGACATACAGACCTTCTTCATCCAACAGTCTGTAAACCATAGTAATACTTTCCGAATCTGGGACAAAGATTGCGTCGTCTGCAATTTCCACCGAAGGCCTCAAGTTGTCTGTGATACGACCTTGGCCAATGCCTTCTGTAAATGAGCTACCTTGGCGTTCCATAGTACCATTCTTTATGAAAGAATAGACAACAGAACCTGGTGGATCTGCTGGTGCTAGTTTACATTGCCCTTTAGTTTCCTCTTCCAAATATTTAGCGATACCCGTGAAAGTGCCACCCGTACCAGTGGAACAGGTAAACCCATCACAACTCAAACCTTGAGCTTGCAATTGAGCCAAAATTTCAGGTCCTGTGGTGTGATAATGCGCCTTCCAGTTGGCCTGGTTGTCAAATTGATTAGTCCATACAGCGTTTTCTAGCTTAGCAGCGTGATCTCTAGCTTGATTATTGTAGTTGAGAGGATCGGAAACTGGACAAGGAGGTACAGGATAGACCTCAGCCCCCAAAAATTTCAACAAGTTAACCTTGGTCTCGGACTGAGTATTTGGCATATAAAATATAGACTTATAGCCTCGAGCCCTGGCGATGTGAGCCAATCCTATCGCTGTATTACCTGCGGAACCCTCCACGATAGTAGGATTGGGTTTGGAGGGGTCGATTTGGCCCTTTTCTTCGGCTTCTTTTATCAAATAAAGAGCGGCACGATCCTTCACTGAGCCACCAGGATTCTGGAATTCACTTTTCCCCCAAATATTACGTCCTAGCTCGTTAGACAACCTATGGAGCCTAATCAGGGGGGTATTACCAATGGCATCCGTTAGGCCTTTAGAGGCAAGTACTGGAAATTTCAGCGACATAACCAACGGTGGTCAGAATTTCTTGTTGCACCGCTATGTATTGCAAATAATTACAAGTAATTTGCAAGCTACGTTTTCAAACGTCATTTTCAACTGAAGGCGAATGAAAATCGTTCAAATTACAAAATGATATATATATATACAAGAAATGGCGAACGCGAGAGAGAGTGAGCAGCTGCTTTCTATAGCCTATGCAGTTTCAGCTCTTGCAGGCCTTTCGGTCAATCGATAACCACCTTTTTTAGCTTTGTCGTCTTCTTTCAATTTCTTCAAGTCAGTATTGTACACTTGATCCAGAAGTGTATTCACCAGACCGGTCTGTGCTACCTCATCCCAGTCCAAGCCGGCTTGCGCTAGCAGGAATTTTCTCACAGCCAAAATTTCGCTGTTAAGTTGTTCACGACTTTTCCCTAAAGTCATCTTTCTGAGATTTTGCAGTGTTAGCAAGGTGTAAGATTGGCCCGTTTGTTCGTCCGCCAACGTATTTTTTGTCAATAACCATAGCTTCATGTTCCCTCTATTGAAATTTCCGTTGGCATCCAATACTGGAGTGTTAACCAATTCTAACAGTGATTGTGGCGCACTGTCAGTCAAACGAGGTTCCAAGTGCATCAAACGGGTGTAGCCACCATTTCTAGAGGCATACAGGGGTGCGATCTCATTGACTAATTTTTTCAGTAGCTTAGAATTGTCGCCAGAGAGGAACAGTCGCGATTGAATTTGACTTTTTAGCGGAGATTGAGGATTCTGATGCACTTTCTTGGCCCAGGTAATAACTCTCTCAGCTACTCTAGACGCCTCTTGACATTTGGCCTTTGTGGATGTGATACTGCCATGCTGTAATAGCTGGCTTACCATATTACGCAACAGCGCCTCCCTGTGGGGCTTTGTGCGGGACAACTTTCTCGCCAAGCCAACCGTCATTCAAAATAGCTGCTAGAAAAACTGAGTCGGGCCTTCAAACGATTTTGATCCACCGGTTCTCAACTTTTTTGGACGTCTGAAAGTTATTGATTATGTCTAAAACTTTTTAATATCTAAAAAAAATTAACATCAAAAAATACGATACGCTAAAACCTCCAACTTTGAGGGTGATCCTAAAGGTTAACAGTTGGAAATCTGCCGTTAAGAAACTGCCATAACATCTGGCGAGCTCTTATTTGATTTCCCTAAATCTTTTCTGCGTTACTTGAGCAACATCCTACTATGGTTTTAGATCCTTCTCGTTACCAGGACCATAGAACCTGGAAGATGACTCCAGGTTTACTAAGAGCCAGACAGCCATATTTCAAAAATAACATGATCGGCTTGGCCATTTTGGCTGGAGTCACCGCAGGAATCTACACTTACACTTATAGGTTCCTGCATAAGGATAACGACTTTGCAGACGTTCCTATCCCTCCCATTGATGAGAAGGAATTAGAACAGTTGAAAAAGGAGTACGAGCAACACAAAAAGGATAGGCAATAGATCTACTTACGTTTTTTTGCTTCATCGCCACACGATGACATGTAAATAGTTTGCGCTTTAAGTAAATTAGGTATTCTGACAACTACAACAAACATTTTGAAGAAAGGCACCATTCAAACGAACCATGAAATACGGATTAGAGAACCAAGTCGTACTCATTACCGGTGGATCACAGGGTTTGGGAAAGCAGTTTGCCCACAAGTACCTTACAGAATCTCTCAACACTAAAGTTATTATTGTGAGTAGGTCCGCTAACAAGCTACAAGACGCCATAAAAGATATTGGTGCCCAACCCAAAAGATTGCAAAAAGATAGCACTGCCACAGATGAAGAGCGCATCTGGTATATTCCATGTGATCTATCAGTGCCAGACGCTGTGAATGAATTGTTTGAAATATTGTTTGAAAGCAAATTGGTGCCCACACAGGTCTTGGCCTGTGCTGGTGGTGCCACTCCTAAGCTGTTTGCGGATCTCACAGGTAGAGAGTTGGAGCTAGGGGTCCAGAACAATTACTTGACAGCGCTCTATGTGTCTCATAAAGTTGCCCAATTATTGCCTCGTTGCCATTTAGTGCTATTTTCTAGTGTGGCTGCATTCTTCCCCTTTATTGGCTACGGACAGTATGCCCCCATGAAAGTTGCAGTTAAATCTTTAGCATTTATCTTGAGGCAGGAACTACCAGAGGCGCGCATATCGTGTGTATACCCTGGTAATTTCCTCAGCGAAGGATATGCTATAGAGGAGACTACGAAACCATCGATTACGAAGGAAATTGAAGGCTCCTCAAAGGCCATTACCTGTAGTGAATGCTGCAATCGTATAGTCTGGTGGCTAGAAAAAGGATATGACGATATACCTTCGGATTTCATTGGCTGGTTGCTAATGAGTTTAGATATGGGTCTCAACAAACACAATAACAACTCGTTTTTATGGATCGTACAATTGATCTTGGGTACGGTTGCTAATCTGCTTATTGTTCCGGTCTATATGGTTTTCTGCTCATGGGATATTAAGAAGTGGCATAAGAAGCAGCATACCAAGCGTGAGAAACGCTAAAGTTAAAATAGACATGGCTCGTTTTTACCATTTTTTTTTCCTTTTTTTACCTGTGGATTTTTATTTACTTTACATTTTACTAGGCTTATATCGAAAGAGTGGTCGGTTATGTAAGAGAAAGGCTTGATTGTATCACAATATGCATGAAAAGCCTTTAATCTTTTTTTTTTACTTCTGTAAGATAGCAACAACTCTATACCACTATGTGGCACATTATTTGGAATAAGCCTAACTGTAAAAAAAAAAAAATATATATATATAATAAGAAATCGGCAGGGTTTACACATGGCCTTTCTTTCATGGTTTGTTATTATTGTTAAGATTGACGGCTTTTTTATAACCCGCACATGAAATTTTTGCAGCGCGCGATGGGCTGTGATGAGATGCGATGCGATGCGATGAGCATAAACACTTCACCTTGTTCACAACGGGTAGCAGATTCAAAAGGAAGTACTATCAACCATGACGAGTTACACTTGCAACTCGTGCGAGCTCCAATTTCCTAGTAGTAATGATCAAAGGCAGCATATGAAGTCCGAATGGCATCGCTACAATCTAAAGAGACGTGTGGCTCAACTAGCACCTATCTCGGAGGACGTATTCAACAGCAAAGTGCAGACTTTATCTGCTGAAAACAAAGATATGAAAGAAGAGACTAAGCAAATGACAAAAAAAGAGTTGCGCAGAAGGGAGAAAGAGGCCTTGCTGGAGAGGAAAAGAGAGCTATTGAAAATTGCGCATGAAAATGCTGCCAAGAACATTCAAAAAGAAGAAGACCGAAAGGACGAGGAAGTGAAAAAACCAGTAACAGAGGTGGAAACTTTACCCCAAAAATTCAGCGAAGAGAGTGAGCTCACGGAGGATCAGCTAGCCGAAAAACTGATGCAAGAGAAAATTTCCAATCGCGTAGATATTCCGCTCGAAGAGTGCCTATTTTGTGGCAAGAAATATCAAAACTTGGATGCCAATACTGACCACATGTTCAAAAATCATGGGTTTTATATACCTGAACAGAAATATTTGGTCGACAAGCCTGGTCTTATATGTTACATTTCTGAAAAAATTGGTTTAGGCAATATCTGCATTGTGTGTAATTACCAAGGAAAATCTGTAGAAGCAGTCAGGGCACACATGCTGGCCAAGAGGCATTGTAAGATTCCATATGAGCTAGAAGATGAGAAGCTCGAAATATCTGATTTTTACGACTTCACGAGTTCGTACGAGCCTCAGGTCACCAAACTAGAGGGCGAGGGAAATGAAGAAGATTGGGAAGACGTCGAGGAGGATGACGAGGATGATGATTCTGATGATGACCAAACGGAAGATGCAATATACCATGACGGTATTGAGCTACATTTACCTACGGGCGTAAAAGTGGGCCACAGATCTCTCATGAAGTATTATAGGCAAAACTTGAAACCCGAACATGAAGTAACAGAGGGGCAAGGTACTGTGATGGCCGCGGAAACTAGGAATTTCTTGCAGCCTTACAATAGAAAGCAAGTTCAAATGCAGAAGAGATCTTGGCAGCAGGAGTCCAAGAACAAAAAACAACACGAAAAAAAAGGCGCAAAACATGTCAACTTTCAGCCACACTACAGGGATCAGCTATTGCAGTGAAGCCATATTTCATTTTGTACATTACGTATTCTTATAAGATGTTTTTTTCTCTTTTCAAGAGTTGAACTTCGCGTAACGTGTTTTCTTCAAAAATAAAAGTTGACAATTTGATTTCAATTTGCTTAAGATCAACAAAAGATGTTGAAGAAATTCATCGTCTTATTGCTGATTCAAACAATCGCGGTATTCATATTCTGCTGTGGATTCTTTCCTCAGAAAAATGTCCTAAAAGGCGATGCCAATTTCCTACTGGAAACTTCTTTACAGCAGCAATCAAAACCAACGTTTGACAAGCTAGTGCTGATAATTATAGATGCGCTGAGAAGTGACTTCGTTTTTGATCAGTCTATGTCCAATTTTACTTTTGTGCATTCTCTCATCAATAGCGGCGAAGCTTGGGGCTACACTGCGTTCTCTAACCCTCCAACCGTTACATTACCGAGATTGAAAGGTATTACTACTGGGTCGACGCCTAATTTTTTGGACGCCATTTTAAACGTCGCTGAAGATGACTCTTCGTCCAACTTAAAAGATCAGGACTCGTGGCTTAAGCAGTTCACAAGATATGGCAAAAGAATGAGATTTTTTGGAGATGATACGTGGCTTAAGTTATTCCCACAGGAGTTCTTTCAGCAGTCAGAGGGTACTAATTCATTTTTTGTCAGTGATTTTGAGCAAGTCGATTGGAATGTTACGAGACATTTAGACGATCAATTGGCCACACAGAGCGACTGGGACGTTCTGATCCTACACTACTTGGGACTGGATCACATTGGACATAAGGGAGGAGCCAAGTCCACTTTTATGCCTGCAAAGCATATTGAGATGGATTCAATTATCAAACGTATATATGAGCGCGTGGAAGAGGACACCTTGATTTGCGTTATGGGTGATCACGGCATGAATAATGTTGGAAATCACGGCGGCTCATCTCCGGGAGAGACATCTGCAGCGCTGGTCATGATGTCAAAAAAATTGAAAGATTTCCCACAACCAAAGGCCCAGAGAAATGTCAGTCTTCCATTAGTAACTTCATTTAAAAATGACGAAGTTAGTTACGACTATTTGACAAAAGTGCAGCAAGTGGACTTTGTGCCAACGCTAGCGTCGCTATTCAATGTACCCATCCCTAAAAACAATGTGGGAATTATCATACCGGATTTTTTGCGTTTATTAGATTCGAAAGTCGCATTAATCAAGGTTCGAGAAAATTATCAGCAATTGGCATCTCTCCTAGACAAAACTGTAGACCTCAACATAGAGCAAACAGATCAATTGTTTGAACGAATGACGGAATTGCAAAGCATTTTGACCAAATCAGCGACAAATTATAAGTATTCCATTTTGGTGCTGGGATTCAGCTTATTAGCTCTTGCTACGGCTGTATCTCTTTGGTGCGCTGTCTCTATTATGCACCTGAACCAGTCTTTTCTCCTCATATTAGCTATTGCGCTCCTTCTGGGGCTCTCGACGTTTGGTAGTAGTTTTGTGGAGGAAGAGCATCAAATATGGTGGTGGATAGTCACTGGTACCTTAATGTTGTCCCAATTGCATCTGAGTACAGCTTTCAAGGCTCATTTCATTTGTCTAATATGCGCCAGATTGATTCGTGGCTGGAATAACAGTGGTCAAAAATTTACCTACGCAAACACAATATTTGAACTACTGAAGGCGAACTCCAGTGTGCAATGGTGTTTGAATTTTTTGACTGTTTTTGCCGTTGGAATGAGAGGTACTCTAGGTGACCCGCTGTCCTTTGTCATATCATTTGTACTATCAACTCTTTGTATTGCTTACAAAGTGAGTTGGGCGGTTGTGAATCATGAAGACGTGCCTCGATGGATAATGGAACTCTCTTTCAAATCTTGCCTCTTTTTCACGAAGAGCGACAACACAGTCTTCGATGATGCCCTAGTTCCTATGGCTCAGTTTTACTTCTTTTGCATGACAGCGTCGGTCCTCACAAAGATAATTGCCCTAAAAATGGGTCTCACGAAATCCGGAATTTCTAACTGTATATCCCTGCTGCTCATGTTCCAATCACCTTCACCCAACATTCCGGTATTTCTGATATTCGAAATTTTGCAAACCGCTCTGTCCCGGATCCTGGTCGACCATTACCATTCCAACTGCTACCTCATCTCTCTAACCTCACTAATATTGCAGTACTTCACCTTTTTCCAATTTGGCGGTACAAATTCTATTGCAACGGTAGACCTCTCTAATGCTTACAATGGAGTTCCCGAAAATTATAATATTTACTTTGTCGGGTTGATGATGTTTGTGTCCAATTTTGCACCTACCATCTATTGGTCACTTTCTAAGTCCAAGATACCCCACGCTAATAACTGGAGGTGGACAAACTACGCCCAAGGTAAGATTCCCATTTTACTGCACAATTGCATTGTAGGTTGTTTCCTGCTCTCGGCCTGCTACCTGTTCAGGTTCCATCTATTCATATGGAGCGTTTTTAGCCCCAAGCTATGTTACTTCGCCGCATGGAATATTTTCATGAATATATTCGTTGAGTGCGGATTAGAACCGATCGTCGTAGCAGTCTCAAGGCCTTAAATAAGGGCGATCTGTATTCATAAGTCTAACGCCGATTCATTATCGTCGCAAATGACATTAAATTGTAATTTTTCGAAGGTCAATTAACGAAAACCTTCAAAGCTTTTAGAGTACGTTTGAATCGACAATGTTCGATTAGGCTTTCCACGAATCCTATAGCCCTTCGATTATGCTCAGATATCTTCCCAGGCGCTTTATATCTAGCTCTAGCCTTACTTGGCAAGCAGCTAAATCCTCCTGCCCGGTCGGAACGGTGATAACTGTGAATACTAAAAAATCGGGAAAAGACCCGGTGGCTTTAGAGGATAAAGAGTACCCAGACTGGCTTTGGGAAGTATTGGATCCAGAGTCACAGGATAGAAAATTGCAGGCCGACCCGCTGAAGTTGAGGAAGAAGGAGCTTAGGAAAGCCAATAGAGAAAAGATCAAGCAGAATAATTTTTTGAGGCAGATCTAGATCACGATCAGAATTATATAAACCTGTAAATAAGACATATAGAATCCTCCTGGGACCGTTAAAAACTTTTAGATTGACGATAAAATCATTATTGACGATTTTCACTTCACCATCGAAGATTGTATATGTTTAAAGTAGTCTTCAGTTGATTTGTGCGTGTATTGAAAAAAATTGCTCGGCGGTTCAGGAAGGCTTTGATCATGTCTATAGAATCTCACCCCATTTTTAAGAGGAGTGTTAGTTCACCAGAAAGGTTTCTCTTCTCCTGTCAGAACGGTTTCAGGGTGGTAGTCTACCAGGACTCAGCTGTGAGATGGAGCCATATCTCTGATCCAAGTTATAATTTTATGCCATTAGAACCTCCGATTTCACACGTAGATTCTGCGGTGCTAAGCGGTTCTGGTACTCTTTTATTGCTTTACAATGCGTCGGAAATTAGAATTGTTGAGATTCCCTGGGGATATAGTGACTTTTCTCATCAAAGGTTCCAAAAATTCAGGTATGTGGCAGAGAGACGTGGTCCACACATCAAGCAAGCTTTATTTCATCCACTAGCATACCAAGAGCATTGCCTTGTTGTGCTGATGAGCGACAGCACTATTGCCTTACTAGATATCAATTATCCGCAGACAATGCAGCCTCAGGAACACATTCTGAACAAATATGACGGCACTTTAGGGGTTGATAGTCTCATTTGTGAGATAGAAAGCATTACATTTAGTCTCGATGGGCTAATTCTTTACGCACTAAGCATTTCTGAAGGGGGCGACATTTACGCATTTTACCCCTGCCTACCATATTCAATTAAATTGAAATCCGATGCATTAGATCTACTGATGCATAAGTCATTATTACAGTATGAGAGCTTGGAAGTTGGCACTCCGGCGGCTACGAAGAAAAACACTTTAAAGCAATTCAAACTTGTTTCCGAGCTACGTAAAAGACAGGAAGAGGGTCAAACTACACTTGATATACCGCCAGAATGGATGCAAGTAAGAGGCCAGGGCCCCTTCACCATTGCACCATTTCCGGAACGCTATTATGATCGCACGTCTAGACAACTGGCACTCTTACCAATTGGTTCAGATAACGAACTGCTACTAATGAGCTTGGATGATGGCACCGTTGCAGTGCTTTATAGAGACTTGGAACCTACGATGTCTTGGGATTCGGCCGGCTACACTTACAATAACTCATTGGTGTTAATAGAATCGATCAAGTTGGAGGCAGGAAAACTTTTGGTGCTTCCAGGCACAAAAGGACAATTTTATATCAGCGGAAAATCAAAAACGTATCTTGTAGATACTACGCATTGGTCGCGGGCTTTATCTAATTGCATAGACAACAGCGACTTACAACCAATTGCAGGTCTCGACTTTAAAAGCAACGTGGTAACCTTTGATTTCCAGCATGAAATCAATTCATGTGCTCTATGGAATAAAGTCGGCCAATCATTTCGTGTATTCATGTCGGATGAATCAGTTCACGCAATACCTGTGGCCGGAGAGACACTAGATAAATCCGACTGCAAAAGCATAGATGTCCAATCTGGAATATCTGGATACAAACCGTTGTTTACCCAACCTCTTTCCGAGATAATGGCACTCAATGCCACTTTCCAGAGAGAGGCCAAAAGACCATTAAGCAAACTTATTGATTCCTCTAAAAGACAGAAACCTCTCCATAACGAGTCGAGTGAAGACCAGCTAGATATTTTGACAGATCTCTCCAAGGAATTCTTAGAAAAGGTTTCCATAGGACAAAGTCTAGGGTTGATGATGCATGGAAGATTTGTGGAACAACAAAACGAATTAGCACGCCAACTTCAACACAGCAGTGTCATCCTGGAAAAGCAGACAAATTTAAAACAAATATCAGAAAGGCAATCCTCAGAGTGTGATGCAAAATCAGACAGACAAACG
Organism: Zygosaccharomyces bisporus; assembly: GCA_003707595.2. NCBI lineage: Eukaryota > Fungi > Ascomycota > Saccharomycetes > Saccharomycetales > Saccharomycetaceae > Zygosaccharomyces > Zygosaccharomyces bisporus. The sequence continues at coordinate 303,492 of PPKA02000001.1, forward strand.
AAAATTTTAGAGCGCTTCGACAAGCTTAACGAAAGTTTGGTGCGTATTAGCGAATCGCCCAAATTTAGGGATATGGCTATTAACGACAAAGAAATAGCCTGGTTCAAGGAAATTCGCAACCAGGTGTTTGCTTTTAATCAGTACGTGCACCAGCAAAAAAGGCTTCAGGACCAGCTGGGGTACGTGAGACATGAGCTCGATCAAATACGCCAACAAACTGACAATAGTGACAACTTTAACAGCGAGTGGAAGGAATTGCTGACAATTCTAGAAAACGACACCAAGATTATCAGAGAGTGTAACCATGAGTTATCGCAAACGCACTCCGAGGTGGGAGCGGAGCTGTCGATTCGAAACTAAACCTATTTAAGTACAGATCATTACATGTAGGACCACTTCAAAAATCTGTGACTCTACCGTTGAAAGAGTAGTCGCCGTGCCTTAGCGGATCTTGTTTTGGGCCATTAACCTCACCAGTCTTGGGATTGACATCGCCTTCAAACTCGGGCAACGTCTTAGAAAACTCTGGAGAGAAATTACCCAAGTCGTTTTTCGTCAGAATAGGGTTGTTGAGACTTTCTTTCGTGGAATTGCCTGTCGCCTCCCGGTTGTACGCCTCGATAGCATCCTGTGAATTCGCAAGCTTCTGCAATTCTTCAAACTCTTCTTGTTCTTCCTTCGACAGCTTTGGTGGTCCCGGAGTTCTGTCCGTGTTGAAATATCTGGTTGTCAGAGGGCTCTCCAGAAAGAGTCTTGACCTTAGGGGGATTAGTCTAGCTGCACCTTTCAGATTCGATAGCATGGATTTGGTAAGCTAGTAGGGGATAACTGGAAGGGGTGCGCTGAACCCTGCTGTTAAATATCGTGCATTAATAAATGTTCTTGTTTTAGCGGACCCAAGTTCTTCTTCTCAAGCCCTAACTGGAGCAGAAGTAGGGTTTGGGTCCTTTGTTTTTTCTTTTTTTTATGTTGCCGGTGCTTTTGGTATGTGATTTACGCACGAACGCTCTTGTAAAGAACAGCGCGATATCCCAGTTATTATGGTGAGCTGAGGAGAGCAGCTTGCATGCAGCTCTGTGTATCTCAAGGAGCAACATTATTACCGACGTGCTAATGGCTAAATCTTGGTATTTTTTTTACCCAATTGCAGAAAATTCCACACAAAAAAAAAATAGAAAAAAAAAATATTCGAACTGCCCTGGTAAAAGCGAATTCCTTTATATGAAAGTGTCTTAGCCTTAACAACACTTTTTATTTTTGGATTTGTCCAGCAATTTGTTTTAGCTTTCTCGGTATAAAAGCGACACTTATCCTTATTGATCTACGTAGCTACAAGACCAACTGCCCTGTGATGCCAACTTGCGCTTTCAGGTGTCACAGCGATACTTGTTACTTTCAAAATTATTTACATGTCATGGCTTACTCACTGCCTGAATTGATCGAGTGTGCCTGACGTGCGTGCGTGCCGACACACAAGCAGTGCTTTTATAAACAATGCGTGGTAGGCACACAAAATTCCTTTGAAAGGTATACTTGTCTTAAATATATAAGCTCTTCTTTAGGATCACTCCAGCCCCATGAGGCTGCGAAATCACAATTCATCGGCAGACCCTGGAGGTGCTAATAGGTACTTATCACTTTATCGCCAAACGTTAGTACGCATTGAAACCCTAATCATTGCCCTAACATGCCCTAATTTCAAAAAAGGGTTGTAGTCCTGCCAAGCCCTAACTGTGGCTTTAAAAACCCTGGCTGTGGCTCTGGTTTTCTCTGCAGGTCACGAGACGTTATCGACGAATAGAACGGCCCCTTAAAATCATTTGATGGAGAAAAAACGAAGACAGCATAGCAGAAAACCAGCGGAAGCGTGAGCATCGTAGATGTAGATATATATATTCATGTGTATATACGTACATATATATATATATATATATATAAAGGTCCGATCCTGTACTTAGGGTACAACCTTTAGTTTTGAATTGTAATTGTAATGTGTCTCAAGCCGTATAATTCATTTAAAATAATCAAGAGATACAGTAGTATGACGGTTGCTCGCCCCCATATCACACCAAATAAATATTTCACCTCGAACACTGCTAAAGACGTATGGTCACTGACCAACGAAGCAGCCAGTGCGGCGGCCAATAACTCTCAGAACGAGGGGCGCGAGCTTATCAACTTGGGGCAGGGCTTTTTCTCCTACTCGCCACCACGTTTCGCGATCCAAGAGGCCCAAAAGGCACTTGAAATTCCACTTGTGAACCAGTACTCGCCCACAAAAGGTCGTCCATCTTTGATCAATGCCCTCACGAAGCTGTATTCTCCGTATTACAACGTGGAATTGAAACCGGAAAATGTGACCGTCACGACCGGTGCTAACGAGGGGATTCTGTCCAGTCTTATGGGGATTCTGAACCCAGGCGATGAGGTTATTGTATTCGAGCCTTTCTTCGACCAGTACATTCCCAACATCGAGCTTCTCGGCGGAAAAGTGGTCTATGTACCTATAACTCCTCCTAAGGATGTAGATGAACGTGTTGTGGAGGGAAAGGATTGGACCATCGACTACGAAGAGCTTGCCCGTGCCTTCACCGACAAGACCAAGGCAATAATCTTGAATACCCCTCACAACCCCATCGGCAAAGTTTTCACCAGGGAAGAATTGACGAAGATTGGCAACCTGTGTGTCAAGAACAACGTGGTTATTATTTCAGATGAAGTGTATGAACACTTGTACTTTACCGATTCCTTCACTAGAATTGCCACTATTTCCCCAGAGATCGGTCAATTGACGTTGTCAGTGGGATCTGCTGGCAAGACTTTTGCTGCCACTGGCTGGAGAATCGGTTGGGTCGTGTCTTTGAACCCAGATCTGCTTACTTACGTCTCGAAAGCCCACACACGTATCTGCTTTAGCAGCCCCTCCCCCATACAAGAAGCAGTCGCTAACTCGATTAACGACGCCTTGCAATCCGATTACTTTGAATCGATGAGACAGGATTACATCCGCAAGTTCGACATCTTCACAAGCGCGTTCAAAGAATTGGGATTGCCTTACACCGTTCCTGAAGGTACCTATTTCATTCTAGCCGATTTTTCGAAAGTTAATATTCCAGAGAACTATCCATGGCCAAGCGAAATCTTGAACAAGGGCAAAGACTTCAGAATCTCGCATTGGCTCATCAACGAATTGGGAATTGTAGCTATTCCGCCAACAGAATTTTACATTAAGGAACACGAAAAAAGTGCAGAGAACATGCTCAGATTTGCCGTTTGCAAGGACGATGAGTATCTGCGCAAGGCTGTGGACAGACTCAAACTCCTAAAGCCTCATATTCGCAACTAACTGTTTCTTCTAGTATCTTTTTGACTCGTTAGATATATAAACATATACATATATATTTGTATATTTATATCCGTTAAGCAATTATAGAATGAACATTTCTATCACGTGCAATCTTATGCAGCGCCCTTGATCTTCGTTTTTGTTTCGACTCCAGACTAGTCAATACGAAGCTACAAGGATTACAGAATAATCGTCATTGTTCTCACTTACAAGTCCTCGGGAATATGGAGAGTGGTGAAAGGCATATTTACTTTTATTTCTGGATTTTCGGTCTCATAAACAATGTTCTTTACGTGGTAATTCTTTCTGCAGCTGTGGATATAGTGGGACCCACTTTGCCCAAATCTCTAGTGTTACTGGCAGACATTCTTCCAGCTTTCATCATCAAACTGCTGGCGCCTTTCTTCATCCATAAGATAGCATATAAACGGCGGGTATGGTCCTTGATTGTGTTCAGCTGCCTAGGCATGCTTTTGGTCTCGATCAAGAGGCTCTCTTTCTGCCTTACCGGGATCGTACTGGCTTCTCTGTCATCCGGGTTTGGCGAGGTAACTTTCTTGCAATTGACGCACATCTACAAACAAGTTGGGTTAAACGGTTGGTCCTCCGGAACAGGCGGTGCAGGGCTCGTCGGCAGCGCCGTTTACATGCTGCTCACATCAATGCTGAATATTCCTGTCAAAGTGTCGCTATTGGTCTTTAGTGTTTTGCCTTTTGGGTTCTTACTATATTTTAGGCTGGACGGAAGCCATCATGACGCTGGCAGCGACAACGATATACAACCTTTCCTAAATTTTGAAGGAATGGATGATCAGACAGATACTCCATCTCAAGGTGCTTACTCGGTGGCCAAAAGTAATACAATCGCTAAATTTGCGAACCATTTTCTTAAAACTTGCTCCAAATTGAAAGAACTAGTCATACCCTTTATGCTGCCTTTGACTACAGTTTATCTTTTCGAATATTTGATTAATCAAGCAGTATCACCCACTTTGCTATTCCCATTAAACGATAAAGGAATGCCTTTCTTCTTTCGCAAATATAGAGACATCTATGTGACTTATGGGACGCTGTATCAGTTGGGCGTCTTCATATCTAGATCCACTGCATCTCTATTCCGCATGAAAAGGCTATATTTTCTCTCTGCTCTTCAAGGTGTAAACTTGATATTCACGATACTCCAATCATGGAGTTACATTTTGCATACACCATGGCCTATTATGTGCCTGATATTTTACGAGGGTCTTCTAGGCGGTGCTTCTTATGTTAACACTTTTCTAAACATTTTAGAGAAACTACCACCAGAGAAAAGAGAATTTGGGCTCGGTTCTGTTTCGATTGCAGATTCATTTGGAGTCCTCGTTGCTGCTATTATTGGTCTGGTTCTCGAACCAGCCCTATGTTCACATCAAGTTGCTGATGATAGACCATGGTGTACTTTAGAATAGTGCGCAGAGAACAAGTACTGTCATTATATTTATTAAATACTCATTCTTACCCCTGCTAACAACTCCTGTATTATTTTTTGATGTCTATCGTTGCCAGGTATTGTACTTAAAACACCAAAACACTGTAATAAGGTCAGTTTGTCCTCTTCTGTCACACCGTTTTCTTCTTCCTGGTTGAAAATATAAAGCTGGAAACTCTTGCTAGCGCCATCGTTGCTGTTGATGAAATTCAAATAATATGGCAAAACAATAGAGTCTCGAAAGGACTTTAACAGTATATAATCCACTGAAAGAATACTCTGAGGTACGCCTTCCACATAAGACCAGTATTTCGGGCTAGAAGTAAAGCTTTTTTCAAGTGGAGATAATACTGCCATAACATCGTAATAAACCTGCTGGTAGAAAACTTGCCATATAACACCGAGTCTCTTTAGAGCTGTATTCATAGTGTTTTCATTGGTATAGTTGAAAACAATCTGATTCTCCAAAATGTACAATGAAGTGCTTAGAAAATCTTCCACTTCGCTTAAGAACTTACTATGCTGCGAAGCAGCCTTTGATTCCGTTTTGAGCGTAATGTAAAACTCCAAAATCCTATTGATATCCTCTATTTTGACGTGCAGTTGCCATACTTCGTGAGATTTGAATAACTCCAATACCGTATTGCAAAAAATACCCCATACATTACCTTCTAAAACGTGCAGCTCCTGAGTATTGAAATTTCTGTAATTTGCCTCCAAAGTTGGTAGATGCTTTAAAAAATCATGTAACATCGCCAAACTATTCCAATAATAATCATCTTGTTGTGACCCGCCAACATCAACAGCATTATTGGATATGCTAGGATTGAAAGAATATACGGATTTGGAGTCCATTAAAGGGCCAGGAGTATTATGCAAAAACTGAGATGGCGTCTTGTGTCTGGCATAAGACGAATGCAGAAATTTACTCAAAGAGTTGGGAATTACAGGTTCTATTACGTCGTCGTGATGAGCTCCGGTATTTTTATGGTTGAAAAGCTTTTTTGCAATTTTGGTAAATTTGTTCTTCTTGTTAGGTACCGTGGGACTTATCAATGAGTCTGGTACACCTACCTGGGTCCTACCACCTGGTGACTTAAAAAGTCTAGGTCCTCTTTCACTTTTTGCAATTGCTTCCTTAGGCTTCCCGAATAAAGAAGATTTAAGTTTCTCCTTGGCGCTAGAAGTAGAGGTATGCATGCTTTCGTTAGAGACATCCTCCTCTGATATGCGTGAATCATTTCTTTTCAAACCTAGACCTGAGTCATGACTTCTTCTGCCAGACATCGGCGTGCTTTCTCTAGATTCTGTAGACAAGAGGCTCTGCTTTGATCTTCTCTGGCCTCCGTCATTCAAGATCGATTGAAACCCAACATTAGACCAGCTGGGTGGCGGTGGAAGCACTCCGGGAGATTTCAGAGATCTAGAAGAGTCCTCCTCTTCTGGATGTGTCAAAGTTTGGGGTATAATATCCGATGATATGCTGGAAAACTTGTTGCGAGTGCTATCATGATCAGCACTATCCTCTGAGCGCTGAATCGACTGCGAACTTCCTCGATGATTCAGATCGGGTGCTGCCATGATCCAGAGAGAGAAGCGGCAACGGCCCTTGCGGATAATAGCTTAAGCTATCGTTTTGTTTCTTGTGTCTTTTCACTGGATGACTTAGGGCCGGACCCTGTTGACCGTGTTCTCGAGCCGGAAGCTATAACGAATATCTCATCAGAAGAAATATACTTCATAACATTTTGAAAAATCTGGCCATTAAAAAGTATATACATACATTGTGGATATGCCCATAAGGGACAAGAGTAAGATGGATATCCATTTTTGGCTCTTTAGGGTCGCTTGTATCGAAACGCCTAATAAAACTAGTGATAAGTAAGCTAATATTGATCTTCCTGGAGTTTTATACGAGATGGTTACTGCCAAACACAAATTTATGCAAACACAAAGCCATTTTTTCCAAACTGCAATTATTTGAGGTTCAAGAACAGCATGTGGCGATTTGGCCTCTGATATGGGGCTATTCGAATGATTGCTATTGTCGTCCAGATGCTCCTCATCCTCACTTTCTAAATCATCTGCCAAAACTTCAAAATCCAAGCTTAACCACAATTCATCCAAAAATAACTCCACGTCCTTGGCACGAGGCCTTTGTTCAAAATCTCGGCATAGTAACATTTCCATGAGGTCAAAAATTCTTGTATCTATAGGTTTCAAACCCAGTTTCTGGTGTCTTTCTATTAAAGAATCTGTCTCAAATCGACTAGACATTATTGTTTGTTTAAGATCTTTCAATTCCATCTGGGGTTTAAATGGCAGTTGTCCAAAAACAACAAAATAGCAGATCATACCAAGCGAATACATATCCGATGCGAAACTGTACTCGTTATAATCGGCATGCTTGCTGGCTCCCGTTATAATTAGTTCTGGTGCTGTGAATTCTAGCGTGCCAGTTGCACCAGTCGCTGATCTGGACTCCCCATCTTTTTGACACTCTCCAAGGTCGCCAATTACAAGTGTGGGGTAGAATTCATCCAACGGACAGGAAGCTAGGTACTTTTTTAGCAACAGACAGTTGGATGGTTTCAAGTCTCGATGAATGATGCCGATGTCATGAAGCTCGTGTATACCTCTAGCAATATCCCTCATGATATGTACAATTTGTTCCGTTGATAGCCCTAATTGACTCTCACCATGTGCGCGAGAATATTTAAATAGCCTCTTACGTTCCTCTGGTGATTGAAAGTCTGAAAACCTGTGGAATACGTCTTTTAAAATGAAATCTTCGAGGTTTCCACCGCTACAATACTGCTGCAAAATAAAAATACAAGGAATATTCTCTACCGACTCAGACTGTTTACCTTCTAAAGTTCTTACTAGTCCACAGGCAGTATCCATTTCAAGCCACACATGGTTGTAGGTAATCAAATTTGCACTCAAGTGAGTCAACGAGCTCAGAGCTTTCACTTCTCTGATGCATTTCTGAAACCATGTCATGTCATTTCCGATGGGTATTTTTTTTAATGCGAAAACACCTAGTTCAATATCACCAATCTTGTGTATAACTTTGAACACAGATCCACGAGCACCGCTGCCCAACAACGACAAAATCTGAAAGAATTTACGAAAGTAACCAGGAATAAAAAGTTCTTGCGGAATGAATCGCTGTTGTGGAGGGGGCAACATTGCTCTATCTTGCACATTTGCTTTATGGCTGTCTTCCAATAGATGAAAATATTTACGAGACAGGTTCATACCCCTGGAACCATTGACATTCTTTTCGGTGGTTTCATTAACTTCATCTGAATGCAAGCATGGATGTATTTCAGTGCCACATTGAGGACAAACGTAGGATGCAATAGAAATTCTTCTTTGGCGAAGGTCTCCAGAAGGCTCGGGTCCTTCAGATCCAGTATTATATACCTTGCGAAAAAATTCTAGAGAACCAGACGAGGGATTAACAATCACAAGCGACCTCGAGCTTGGATCACTCAGTACTACCGATCCTTCTTGGTAAGGAATGAGACTCATCGGCCAACTAGTGATTGGATTGTAGTAGTGGAAATGATCCCAGACTTAAGTGGGATGATTCATTTAACGAATAGTCCAAAAATCACGTGTGGATGAAGATTTTGTATAATATCAATCAGTAGTAGCCAGTCAGGAGTACGTTACTACTGGAAATTGGTCTGTGACTCTATATTCTTTGTCGCTTTTCGAAGCCCAATTTGGGTTTTTACGTCCGATCTCACGGCCCAAGATGGAGCAGAATTGAGGGTTGAGCAGAATTGCGGGTTTAGTAAAATGAAGATAACCTTCGAATTGAATGCGAGTGTTTGGTGGCTTTATTTGGCTAGACTAGCCATGCATTCTTTACTGTAATGGCTGTGTTTTAAACTGTGTGGTAGACCTTGCCTGGTCCTAGTTTTTGATTTTTCTCTCAGCACGAGATGTGAGATATGATGAGACGAAGAGACTCGAATTAGAACACCGAGAAACACATCGACATTGGCGTCATGTTTGATCCGTTAGATCTATACAGCCCAGATGAAGGATTAAGTGACAATCATGAGGAAAAGAGTCACGAGGCTGCTAAAGTTGTGCCTGATTTCGTAACATCTAACCAAGATGATCAAGACGACCATAATATACAGGGCGATGATCAACCAATTGATGTTTTGGATTTGCCCTCAGTACATTATGCATCGCCAGAGGTTATTTTGAGCGCTTTGCTACTTTTGAAACCTAAAAACCAGATAAACTTTCAAAATGATAAAAGTGATGAACTGACAGTTGCAGATATATGTCTGCAGAAGGGAATTACCAAAGAATTGATGGACTTCACGCTAGGTTACTACCAAACTTGGGGAAACAGTAGGCTCGACACCGCTGAAAAAATATGCCGGAAGATACCACTCCTCATGTCCATGGGAGAACGTCTACTAAATTATTACACTTCGGTTTTAAAGCATTACGAAGGGTTAGCAAACCCGACCAACGACCAAATTCTTAAAGAAGTGAGTTTGAGAATATCTGAAAACTGTGGTAGGACTGCACAGCCCACGATGACAAGGCAGTTCAAATTTGAAGACCTGAATAGCTGCGTAGAGATTCACGAACCCTCTTTAACGGCGGATAACCTAGGTTGGAAGACGTGGGGGTCGTCTTTCATTTTGTCACAGAAGCTAATCAATTGTGTATCTCGAATGAAGCCACTGCAGAAAATGAGAGTTTTAGAATTGGGATCTGGGACTGGACTGGCCGGAATTGCATGGCTTGCAAAATGGGTGGAAATGTATGGCTGGAATAATATCGACATGTTCTTTACTGACTTAGAAGAGATTGTGCCCAACTTGCGTAAAAATGTCGAGGTTAATGGTTTGGCTCTCAATTCGATCGTGAGCACTTTGGATTGGAACCGTCCAGATGACTTTATGGGACAATACTCGCAAGATAAGTTCGACGTGATTCTAGTGTCTGATCCCATATATTCACCAAATCATCCTAGATTGGTAGTAGACGTGATAGCCAAAATGCTCGCAGCCGAAGGAACATGTCATCTCGAAATACCCTTGAGAGATAAGTACGCCCAAGAAAGGAATCACCTGTGGGAGCTTCTAGGCAACCGTGGTTTGCGAGTAGTGGAACAAATAAGAGACGAAGGCGTGGACGATTGGGGGCAAGTAAGCTACATGTATCAAAAGATAGAATGGCAATTTGATAGTAAATAGTTAAATAAATAACGAGTAATGGATCACATTTATCGACGTGATCTTAGGCATATGACTTCATGATTTTTAGCTTTTTCGAGAGTGTCGAAGTTTTTGGGGCAGGTGCTACATTTGAATTTCTTACGATGAGTCTTGAGATGTTTGTTCAGGTTCGACGACTCATTAAACCTTTTCCCACAAACCTTGCACTGTAGAGGTTTCTCACCCGTGTGAGTTCTGATGTGGATTTTTAACGAACTTGAAACAGAGAATCTTTTACCGCATAAATGACACTGGAATGGTTTCTCGCCTGAATGGGTCCTCATATGCTGATTCAAAGTATCTTCACTGGAGAAAAACTTGAGACACACTCCGCACTTGAAAGGTTTATAACCCGAGTGCACTTTTAAGTGTCGAACCATCTTCTGCCTTTGTGTGAATTTACGAGAACAACCACGCCAATAACATTTGTATTCGGATTGACCTCTCGGCAGGTGGAATTTCTCCAAATGATTACTTAATTCCTCGGCCGTGGCGAACAACTGGGCACAATCGCTCCACTGGCATTGTAGTTTACCCACTTGACATTGTTGGTCGGAACAGTGCAAGGAATGATGCTGTTCCCGTTGCTCCAGTAGTGAGGCCGGATCAAGGACCTTCATGCCAAAATTTATGCCGTGATCCGAATTAATGTGGTTCACTAAGGAACAGATGTCCTCTCCCTTGAACTGACAATTATTCCAGTTACACAAATGATTGGAAGCAGAGTTTTCTTGCGAAACATGGTCCCTGAACATGTGCTTTTGCAGATCTATCAAACTTGGAAATTGCTCAAAACAACGGTCCCATTCACACTTTAATTCCCCACTCATTTCGTTTTTGAATGACCAGTTAAAATTAATGGTATTAGCTTCGACGCCAAAGTTATTGAAATTCAATGGATTTGAGCTATGATGATGTAGGACGGAAGCACATTCCTCCGTTTTTAATTTATCGGGCACATTCTGACTATTCTGACTCTGGTCCCAAAGAATGGAGCCATTTGTATCCAATGCCGCTGATTTGTCTTCTTTTTGAGGGTGTTGATGGAAGTGAATTCGATGGTGATGGTGATGGTTATGTGGTGCAGAGTCATTTCTAGGGCCACTACCGTTAACACGGCCACCGATGGAGGATTGCAGTAAGTTTACACCTTGGTTGTCGTGCCCACGGTGGTGGTCGTGTGCATGATTATGATGATTCATGTGGCTTGCAAACGGGAGCTCGTAAAGAGATGAAATGCCACAAAGATCATCCAAAATTCTCAAATCCATTTGAGAATTAACTACATGGTCATGACAAGCGCTGGTGCGATTGCTGGCAAAATGTATTTTCTCTTCGCCGCTGACTGGGAGTTCTTTTTGGAGACTTTCGCTTGAAGATGACGGAGTCGATGACGGAGTCGCCGAAGTATTATCTGTGTTACAACCACCAACACAGTGACGAGGACGATGAACGTCCTCGTGATCGTGGTCTTGAGCATGTTCTTGGTTCAAAGAAATGCACTCTCGACAAAATTTTTCGAAGATGTCATCCTCAGATTCCTTAACCTCTCCTTCTTCGTTTTCGACGTTAGCAGTTTTGGTATGCAATTCATCCGAAGGACATACGCAAGTCAAATCACAATTGATGCCTGGCAACTCATTTTTAAAGTCGTACTCGTTGGCCGCCGCGGGAAACAAAAAATCGTTTTTTACACCAGCGCATACAACAATGTCATTGTCATTTATGGGTGGCACCGGATGCAGCAGCCCTTCTTCGGTAGAGACTGATGAGGGAACATGATCCATATCACAACACACTTCCAATACCTTCGGATTACAACGACAGTCTGCCCCAACCTCGTCGGTCTCGTTGCTGATAACGTCCGAAAATGATCTCTTGTTCTTCATCGGCAGTAGCATGGAGTCACTGCCTCTCAATTTGCTCGTGCCTTCTACACTCTGAGTGTTCCCCACAAGGGCAGAGCTGGTCTCGCAAAACTCACCGGTTTCACTAGATATGCTAGACTCTTGGGTGCTGGAAGTATTGACCGCATCGGCACCAGTGGGAGCAATTTTTCCATTGCTGCTGTGAACATCCGCCATGTTTTTGGTATGGTAGTTGACGAATTCGAAATGCTGGCAATCAGCATATTTGTGACAGAAATCCTCGCCGCCCACTACGACAGGCGACGAAACTGCCCAACCGGGGTTTTCCTCAACAGTTTGAACAGGCGGCACCACTGCCGCCGTTTCCGAGTCATCGTGATGACCGTGATGCACATGGCCATGTATATAGGTCATGTTATCGTAGTTATGGATGTGGCCATGAACTACACCTTCTCCATTGTAAGCGCCGGTCGTCCCTGCATCACTTTTCTCAACAGCGTCGCCTATTCCGCTATATTTGGTCATTTCACGCTGTCAGTTTCTCTTTGTGACCCTTGGATGTAAGATACGTTTCACACGACTAGCATAAAGACATATACACACCAAAATCCTGATACCGATATTCAATCATCAATGGAAGACTTCTCATGAAAACTTGGGCCTTGCCCTTCTTTGATTTTATTTCATCCAACTCATTTCTTATTCTTTTTTTTTTCATTTCAGCACTCCCTCGACATCTTTGTCGCTGTGATGGACCACGCCAAGTCTCCTCATCGGCACCTTCAAGGTTATCAGCGCGAAAACAGAAAAGGTGTCACGTGCATAGAAGAAGCCATAAATTCCCTCGGCGGCTATTCGAACAGTGGGAGGCATTGCAAGCGGGCAGACTGCGATCGCCAAAGAAGCTCTCAGGCGTCATCGGGTAGCACAGAGTACATTGAAAGGTCGCTGGAGTTGTAGGAGCCTTACACAAAGGTTATTATTGCCTACAAGGACGGATTGCTGAAGAAAAACAATGAATAAACGAAAAAAAAAAAAAAAAAAAAAAAGGCTGCAGTCGCTGATGCGGTCTACTCCATTCAAAGCGTATGTGTGTTTTGCAGGTGAAAGCCCGCTCGATTCAGCGTGCTCGTGCTTTGCTAAGCAGTGGCAGACGTCTGTAAGAGTAGTTTTGGAAGAAGAAGGATTTGCCGCTGAGATAAAAGGCACTAAAATTTGGGGAGAAGAACTAGTTGTACTACGTGATAAGTGACATGAGGCATAAAAAAAGAGTATATAACGCCATGGATGCAGGAAAGGCGAATACTGGGCCTCTTCTTCGGCTGCCTCAGCACAGCTGCGGCGCCAGACCACTCATTAACATAACCTGCTGCCCTAATAGCTATGTCCAGTGTAGTTGACGCTGCTTGTGCACAGAACTGCAGCCTGTAACTTTAAGACAAAATTCTTGATTTCTGCCAGCAGGCAGAGGTGTTTAGCTGCCATGTGCGCGAAGCAGTTGCTGTCGCTGTTGTCGGTTCTACCGCCCGGGCAACAAATCAAGGGGCCATTGCTGCTGATGCTTGGATCAGCGCCAACAGTCATTATTTCTAATCTCTGCTACGAATGAGGTTGGCATGACCTAATACTAATCTATGAATGACTGTTTGGTGGGAATAGCGTCACCTGAGCATCCAGCTCTTGTTTTTGCTTTTCTTATTCGGCCCAGGTGGGTTAGTAGCGCGTGGCAACACCTCCCTTAGGACTATGGCGTGAAAAACTATGGTGTGAAAATGGAGTAAAGTCGAGCTGGTCCACAGGGAACAACGAACAACAACATCAACATCAACATCAACCACAGAGCCACTAGGCCATCCAGTTCAGGACAAATGCGATGACACTCCGCCTTTTTTTTTAATTAAGGAATCGAGGAGTGGGAGCAAAGTCTAGTTTAAGTTGTTTATTTACTGTTATACCGTACTCCGGTTTTTTAGCCAAGAAAAAAAAAAAAAAAAATCGAGCAGACATTATGCACTGCCATTGGATATGCTCCTTTGTTGATTTTAGTGCTAGGACATTCCTCAAATTTTAGCACCAGTGAAAAGCCCAAGCGAAACGTAAAACTATCCCAGCGACAATCGGAATATTGCAAGTCGTGCAACGACAATGTCCTTGCTGATCTGCATTGGGTGCGTCGTGACCTGGAAGTAAAAGAAATGACAACCCGACTAAGCCTTTGCAGTGCGTCTCGAACACTGCATGCAGTGAGCGGAATATTAAAATATAATTTTAGGATACCCCGTAATTATTTTTCGCACATTTTCTTGACTATCAGAGCTGAAACTTTAGCAAGGCATTTAACTCCGCCAATCCGATTAGCAATCTCGAGAAGTGGTAGTACCAGCAGCAACAGCAGCAGTAGTGCTAGTCGTAGCAGTAGTAGTAGTAGTGCTAGTAGTAGTAGTGCAGCGCAGTAGTAGTAGTAGTGAAGAATAAAGGGGGTGGTATGAGGTGGTGCGCGATCCGGGGGATCCGGGGATCGTAGGGATCGTGGGGGCCGTCGTGGGGGTGGGCGAGGTCTAGAAGGAGGATGGAGGGGGCAAGGCAAACAGTTATATTTAAACAAAGATGTTTGAAATGATGAGGGGTAAGAGACGTGCCTGTATTACTTCTGGAACGGTGTTACAAATGATCTCATAACCATCAAGACTAGCCGTACTCATCAAGTACGTAATTTAACAGAACAATGCCAGATCTTTACCCAGAAGACGCCGCTGTCAAGCCGGTTCGATTCGGAACCACCAACCTTTATCTGTCCCCTATCATAGTCGACTGCAAGCTTTCGGACCTGAAACTAGTCGACAACTATAATGAGAGGGAGGACAGAAACCTGTCGCTGATGTTCAAGAGCTGCTACGACAAAGGACTGCGCACATTCAACGTAAACGATGATAATGGATACTCGTTGGGTAGCTTCATGGTGCGCTACAAGCTGCTCCAGAGCAAAATAGTCATCACGAGTCAGATGGGCTTCCCCCCACTTTACGACACTGAATACGTGAGGGCAAAGGCCACCAAGCAGCAAGGTTTCCTGCGCACCTACATTTTCAAGCACATCAAGCAGCTGCTTTACGGCGTGGGGAAGCACATCGATTTGCTTCAAATCACCTCCTGGGACCCGGATCTCTCCAAGGAGGAGCTTCTCAGTACGCTGACAGAGCTGGTTTCCAGGGGTGATGTTCGGTACACGAGCATACTAGCAAGTACCGTCGCCGAGTTCGAAGAATGGCAACAGCTTGCAGAGCGCAACAACTGGACCAAATTTTCAGGGATGCAGCTTAGATTCGGTCTGTTCCGCACTGCAGAAGAGTTGGAAAAGATTCGCTTTGCCAAGAAGAACGGCATTGGGTTGGTGTCCTGGGTCCCCTCCGACGGTGGTATTGCCTCCAAGGCACTTGCCGATAAGGGACAAGCGGTCGGTCCCGATGTGCGCCGTGCGGGTGTGGTGGACTTGCAATTTATGAACGACGAGCAGCAGAAGGCCTTTGATTCGTTGCAGGCCATAGCTGAAAGGAAGAAAGTGCCACGTACCATTGTTCTAGCTGCCCGTGCGTTAATGAACGGTTGTTGTCCGGTAATTGGATGCAGCACCGAGGCACACGTAGATATGGCTGTGAAGGCTCTTTACACAGAGTTAACTCCCGAGGAGTGGAAATCTTTGGAAGTTCACTTGGGCTGAAGGGCTGCTGAGAGCCGCTAATAAATCAGTGTGCTCCATTTTTTTTTTTTTGTTTCAACTGTTTGTTTGTTTGTTTTTGACGATCCTGTGAAGCTTCAACTTCTTTCTCCGTATCTTTATTTTTCTATCCTGGAGGTGAATAGGCTGCTCAAACTATGCTATATCACTGACATAGTTATGCCTGTTTTTACTGCAGGATAGTCGTGCGGTGAGCAATTTTTTGTAATTTCTGTAGGTAACGTTGTAATCACGGCTTAATCTGCGCTAACGATAATTCCTAAATTTTTTTTTACTGTTACTACTATTATTATTATTATCATTATTATTTGGCTGGAAAACTGTTCAATCTTAAGTGCGATTGTTCCATAGACGTTCCCAAAAATTGCAGAAGGGTCGAATCCTGCCTCCCGGGTTCTCCGCCTGGCGGACCATCCACATCTGCAATGCTTGAAGATTTCAACTGTTTTTCCAACCTTATACACTTTTTCGCTTGCAATCCCGATCGGGAGACCTGCGGGCGGATTACCCCCCGGCAAAGCCTAACGGCTTAACAAACCACATGGGGATGAATCACCATAGGAGTAAAACCTAAAGTACAAACAAGCACACTACAACTCTTTGAACTAATCATTTGAAAGATTCAAGTTACATTATAAAAGAAGAGTATACTACAGGATTGCAAGAAAGTTTTTGCCCAAGTAACATCTATCACCAACTTCAAACAGTTCAAAAATCAACCCTTTAAAAAAAAACAACACACATCATTATGACAGAAACTCGTTCTGTGTGCGTCTACTGCGGTTCCAGCTTCGGTAATAAAGAAAAATATGCTTCCCATGCTGAGAAACTAGGCAAGCTATTTCACCAGCTAGGCTGGAAGCTTGTTTACGGTGGCGGTACCACCGGGCTCATGGGTAAGATAGCTAGGGCTACTATGGGCCCAAACACCGATGGTAAAGTCCTCGGAGTGATCCCTGATGCCTTGGTGGCAAAGGAAAGAGAGTCCAGTACCCAGGATTTCAATGAGAAGATCAAGGAAAGTGTGGACAATCACAAGGGATCCACGCCCATTTCCTCGGCTTATGGCGAGACCGCTGTGGTACCTGACATGCATACCAGGAAGAGATTGATGGCTAACGAAAGCAACGCATTTGTGGCCATGCCAGGTGGGTACGGTACTTTGGAAGAAATCATGGAGTGCATAACATGGTCGCAGTTGGGAATCCATGCTAACCCAGTGGTGCTTTACAATATCGATGGATTTTTCGATAACCTATTGAAGCACATTGAGTATTCTATCGAAGAGGGGTTCATCAGCAAAAAAAATGGCGAAATTGTGCAGGTAGCTTACACGGCAGAGGAAGTCGTCGAAAAGATTGCCAACTACGTGGTTCCAGACGGCAGATTCAACTTAAAATGGGTAGACGAAGGGGGGCGTCAATCTGATTCATAGATATATAGGTATTGATATAATTTTATTCTTCTATAGCGAAAATTTTGAAAAACTCATCTCATCTCATTTCTCTTGAAAACGCAACAAAGTAGCGATCCAAAGTCCAAATGGATAAGAAGAAGGGCGCAAAGCCCGGGTATACCAACCCTGCCTTCAAGGCAATGGGTATTCCATCACTGCGGTTGCCCTCGCGGAACTGGACGATCTTTTGGACCTTACTCACCGCATCAATCGGGGGTATTGTTTATGACAAGTACGAGCAGAAACAGATCAGAAACCGTTACAGAGAAATTGTGGAACCTTTGTCTCATCAACGCATGGATATCAATAGGATGCCACGCAAAGTCACAGTTTTCATAGCGCCCCCACCCAGTGACTACCTGGAGACCTCAATGAAAGTTTGGAGAAGGTACGTCAAACCCATCCTGTATTGGGGTGGACTGGACTATGAATTAGTCGAAGCAGACTCTCAAGGTGTCATAAGGCATGAAGTCGCAAAAAGAATCAGGGAAGTAAGAAAGCAGCTATTGGAGACACAGTTGGCGGGTGAAAATGAGCAGTCGAAGGAATACAAACCCCACAAGGTGAAGGAACAAAATTCAGACCAAGATGAAGAATTCGATCCTCAGCAGGCAAAAAAGTTCAAGGAGGAGTTTGACTACAGTAAGGCCTTGGGTGTTTTTCGCAAGTGGAAGGCCCCGGGTTTGGTGTATGAAGATTCTTTAGTGGAGTATCCGGAATTAAGTGGGGGAGTCATATGTCTGGGGAGAGGTGCTTATAAAGAGTATATCACCGGGCTGCATGAAGGTATGCTGGGCCCCTTAGATGCTCCAGAGGACCCCGAAAAATCACAGCAGACAAAACTAGGTGACTTAGAACCAAACAGCACCTCGCAAGTGGGCGTTGACACCCCTCTAGATGTGACTAACAAGAATACTTCTGAGGCTTCGGTTAATATCGAGGCATCTGGAGAACAACCCACAGAAAATGAGATGCATAACCAGGCTGCTGGAGCTCCTGGAGCTAGTGATAGTAGTGAAAGCAACGAAAGTACCGAAAGCGCTGAAAACAGTGAAGGTACTGAGAAGCATCAAGTCCCAAAACCCTACATCACATCAGATGATTACGAAAATGTGGAATATCCTCGTGAACTTCAAGGGATGGTGAGAGACCCAAAGACGAATGTGCCTATCTTACCACATCAATCTATTCTGGCAATACCTATTCCCAATCTTATTGGCTTTCTGTGCATTCCAGAACGTATTGCTAGATTTTATACCAAAAGGTATTATGCCGAGGAGGTTATGTCTGCTGTCACTCATGTGGTATTGCAAGAGAATGTTAGATCTTTTGAAGACCCGGCGGACCTTGACCTCTGTAAGGAGGAGGAATTGGATTGGCCTAAAAAGTGGGTTCAGCGTGGTCTTGATAGAAACAGTGAATGGACGAGTCAATTCAAGGATGATCCTAGAGTTGCCGAACAATTACATGTCTACAACGAGAGAAGAAAAGATGAGGAGGTGTAAATACTGTACATAAAAGCTAAATTGTTGACGCACAAAAACAAAGAGCATGCTTTAAACGCTTGATCCTTGTAGTTGAGTCTTTGTAGCTTTAGACAAAAATTTACTCCGCTATATGTACTTTCTTCTTCGGTAGCATTAAGAATTGTGGCATTGCTGAGGAGATGTTTTTTTTTAGTACTTTAATTTTCTAAAATCAAAATTTCATACAGTAAAAATTCAAATGGATGTAATGTCAAGGTTAGTGAGAGATTATTATTTTGGATTTTCATTATTTCAAATCTTCCAAGCCTGCATTACAGTATAAACAGGGAAATTTTATCTGGAAAACAGCAAAGGGAAGCGAAAAGATAAAATTAGAAAAACAGTTTGGGTGCTGTAACTATGCATCATAGAACTAGTGCAAATACTTTGGGTTTTATTGCCAGTACTCTAGGTTTCTATAATATTTCACTTCCCATCTTTTTCGTTACCCTGCCGTGACAGTTCTACAAGGACGCGAAGTCCAAAACTCAACATGCCTTCCAAGTGGAAGGCTCAGTAAAATGACCAATAAACGCAGTGCCTCACCCCAAAAATTATCGTGGCCTGTTCAATGCACTTGTCGGTTTGAACCAAATACGAAGCTGTGGATACTTTGCTTGCGATAGAGACACAATTATTCATGAACATTAGAGATAGATCTGTGGAGTTTCAGCAGAGCGTGCTGGTGCATAAGAAGCGTAATAAGGCTAATTTACGAAAACAAGAGCGTGCAAGGCAACTGGAGCAAGAGCATAATGAGAGGCAAAAGAAGCCGCAGTCAAGTGAATTTCAAGTGAGAGCATCACGCGTAGCCCATGAGATCTCTTCTACGGCGCAGCTTCTTTCGAAGCTAGCCATCCTGGCCAAACGGAAACCCATGTTTAACGATAGTCCGGTAGAGATAGCAGAGTTGTCTTTTTTAATAAAGCGTAAGATATATGCCATTGAGCAAAGTTTGGTGGATCTGAGCCGATTCCAAAGAGACAAGCAAGATGGGGGTACGTCAGGTCCGGCTAATAGCAACCAGCATTCTAAAAATGTGATGAATATGCTGAATACTAAGATGAAGAACATTTCGGGAGACTTCAAGGGCGTTTTAGAAGAAAGACAAAGGCTGGAGATGAACAACAGAGATCGATGGGAAAAGATATCACAGGTAGACGATAAAGAACAGCAGCCCACGCATACCGATAGTATAGCGACTTATAATAGTTCGAATCCGTTCATGTCGTCTGTGTTGTCTGAGACATCGGAACAGCAGGCCAATGGCAGCGGCAACGGGCTTTCGCTTCCGCAGGAATCGCAAATGATGTTAATGGAAGAAGGTCAGATGAGCAACGGGCAGTATTTGCAAGAACGTAACCGTGCGGTGGAGACTATTGAATCAACTATACAAGAGGTAGGGAATCTTTTCCAACAACTGGCATCCATGGTGCAAGAACAGGGCGAAGTAATCCAACGTATAGACGCCAACGTAGACGATATTGACATGAACATCAGTGGTGCTCAGCGTGAACTGCTCAAATATTTTGATAGAGTCAAGAGCAATAGGTGGCTCGCCGTTAAGATCTTTTTTATTATATTTGTCTTCTTCTTGGTGTGGGTGCTGGTCAACTAGACCGATGTGTAGCGTGTATTACTTATACATAGAACATTAGTAGTAGTTTAGATAATTGGAAAGAAGAAAATAAAAAAGAAAATATAAGATTAAGATGTTGCCTCTTTTTCCCTACCGTGCTATAACCCCATTTCCGCCTGTAACTCTTTCAGCGCGCGTTCGTCCTCATCTTCCTCTTCCTCTTCCTCCTCTTGTTTCTTTGCCTCCGTCCGTGAAGGCTCTATCTTGCTGCTAGGAGCGTTGGGTAGAGACACCGCATCCTTCCCGGCTGGCTCTGAAACTGCAGGCCGTGACACTGGAACCTCTGGCTCCTTGACCTTATTCTCGTGTGCAAGAGCATCCAACTCTTCATCCAGCTCGTCGTCATCCACTTCATTGACACCAGTGTACATGGGTCTCGAGATGGCATCGCTAATCTCTTCGCCCAGCTCTACCTGCTCCCTAACTTCGTCCATAGTTTCGTCCACCTTGTCAATATCCAGTCCGTTATGCATTGTTTTCATGGCCTTAGCTCCCTGTTTCATGGCTCTCATCGTCTCCAAATTCAAATTGGCTGTCTCGATAGAGAACAGTTGCTGCTCGAGGGAATCCATCTGCCCTTCTAATTTGGTCAGTTGGGCCTCATAAATCTTCTTCTTCTTCAACGAATTTTTAGCCATAGACTTGTTGCCCTTGTTGAGGAACGTTTTGGCTTCATTCTCTTGGTTTAGTATCTGAGACTGTAGGTGCGACTGCTTCTTACCCAGGAGGTTGATGTGTTCTCTAAGCTCGACGATGGCTTTCTTGGGCAAATCCCTGTTCTTGCCACCAGAACCACCACTCGAACCACCGAAGAAATATGACCACATGAAAGGAAATGGGGGTTTTATGGACACTTGGGGATGGTTTGATATGTGTGTGCTTCTGAACAGCGACCGTCAGATTATGAAGGGAGTTGAAAAGGGTTGATTAGTACGCTAGTAGCACGTGAAATACACGTGCTACTAGAATGGTGAGCGGTTAAGCAGGAAAGTGCAAAAGTCCCAGGTTATACAATTGTATACAAGTGAATTATCGAAATACAAGTTAATTTAGCAAATATTTGGAGTAAAGGGACCTTTCGTGGTTTGACTTGTAATGTTCGAAAAGTTTACAAAATAGCAAAAAATACCAATAATGATAAAAGCGAAAGCCACCACTGCAGTAAGCTCGAACCAAATAATATTTGCTCGCTATTATCTATTAAATTTTTTTGGGCAGGGTATGAGAAGTATCGTTTGCTGGGAATTGCATTGCGGAACGGTAACTGTGTATCTCGACTTCCAAAAACAGATTCGACCAGACGTTGAGCTTCTGTAATACACTGGGGAACATGCACGTTGCGGCTACTTCGGAAAGCTTATGAGAGAGCCTCTTAAGACACTAGTTCTTTAGGCGTAGTTAAATATTCAAGAATTGAGAGGGGCAAGAGAAGCGAATATACAAGGCGCAGACGCCACAAGGGGTGGGAATGATGCAAAATAACCTACTCAAATCTGCGACAGTAGAGTTTCAACATTTCAAATGGTGTATCGAGCAATATGAATGAGGTTACAAAGGGGGTGGCCAAAACCAAAGACATGGTGCGAAACATGTGTAGGGCCATTTTTTTTCAAAAATTACGTTTTGTTGCCTAAAACAAACTACAACAGTGAGGATCTCTCTTTCTAGAAACCGTTGTGGACTTTGTTTTAACAAAAGAATCAATGAAAATTCATCAAGTGTTTCCGCCACTTGATTCGGCATTTTGCTCGTTACCCACCGTTGTAATGACGCTGCTAACAATCACTATAAGACAAAACAAAAACTCCGATGCACTCCCAAAAAAAGAAAAAAAAAGTGAACAGAAACGACGGGAAAACGAAGTAAAAGAGTTTTAGTAGCACAGTCTGTCCTTAAGTTATGTCACTGCGGGCTGCATGTTAATCTGACTTTAGGCAAGCCCTCAGCAAAATTTCCCATGAAAACACATACTATCATGCATGCACTGAAGTCCTCTCGTTTATAAAAAAAAATCAAACAAAAAAGAAAAAAAAAAGTCAGACAAAAAAATTGAGATAAGTGACCCAAGCAACTCTTCCAAGTCTTTAAAGATTCAAAAGCCCTTCGCTTCCGTCAAAGTCACGAAGTGCATTAACCATCGACGTTTCCTGTGACTACCATCTTTTTACCCGGAGTTCTCAACTTTCCTCCACTGAGAACGAAAGTACTGTACGACAACCAACGAAAAAAAAAAAGATCGGCAACGAGAACTCCTGGGGTAATCAAAGCTCCGAAATAAACATCACCTTTCAACATTCCCTCCACAGTTTTTGATAGTGGACACACTGGTTTTGAACCTTTGTGTTGAAGTATCAAGTCTCACCATACTCTTCAAAAAAAAAATTGTTTCTCACATCTTCCTCTTATTCTTTTCTTTCTACTCGTGCCCACCCTCGAACAGTTTCCTATGCTTCTCGAGCTTTGAGAAAAGCAGACCAAATTCTTAGTTATGACAGATAATCACCACGATACGCGGCTAGTGCCCCACCACCAGCGTATTATCACATCCAGCCAGTGGGTGTTCGATAAGAATAGGGAGGAGTCCAGCTCGACGCCAACAAGAAGTAGCAGCGGTAGTAGCATGGCAAGTAATGGTAGCGTGGATCACAGGACGCACCACGTACAGATCAAGCCCAAGACATCACCGACGTCGTCGGCGGATCGAGAATCTCGTAAAAAAACGAAAGAGCTCGAAAATATGAAGTTGCAGATGGAATACAATTCTGCGAGGCAAGAGAACGACAAATTGAAAAATGTTATCGCTAAATTGAAACAAGAGATCGAGACCTATACGAAGATACTAGATGAGCGAGCACACTCTTCGCCGCCACAGTTGCAGAATGCTCCGCCGATGTCGAGTCTTTTGGTGAACAGTTCGAAGAGGAGGAAGAAGTCGGAATCCAAATCACACAAGCAAGAAAAGCCAAGACAAAGACAGGCTCGACCGGATCCACCGAAACAGGATTTAGACATGGGTATTAACCCCTCTGTGGCTTTCCCACAGGCAGGCCTCGCCAATATTATCCCAACGAACAAGATTATGACTAACGATGTGATGTTTGGAGCCTTGAATGCAGATGCGGAGGCGCATGTGGAAGCCAAGACTTCCAGGAGGAGACAGACCAAGCAGAGGAAAAATGCAAAAGGCAACCCCAGCGGTACGGAGGAAGTCAGCCCGGACGATATCATGTTAATGCATACGCTGACGGACGTGCTGGCGCACATGGAATGACGAGATGACCCGATACAATTAGTCTTGTGCAGTTTGATGACCACGTTACGATTTTTTATTTTTTTTAACATATATTCACGAATAAACAAAAAACCGACTATCCACTTCCCACACCGGCCTATATCTTGTTTCCCTTGTGTTAATTTTTTTTTTTTTTTTTTTTTTTTTTTTTTTTTTTTTTTTTTTTTTTTTTTTTTTTTTTTTTCTTTCAGCCTGACTTCCATGATGTTGCTTTATGGAAACAACCTCTAACTTACATGACTATACTACTTCTACAAATCCAAAAAATTACACCGCATCAAAGAATGGAATTGACCAGATCACTACCCAGCGATGCACCTGCACCAAAGATGGCGGCATTGCCAATCTTTCTCCCGAACTTGTTGAAACCTTTGCCAATACGATGGTGATGGCCCTGGTCTTGCTGCACCACCATCGGTTGAACCTCCTGCTGCTGCTGCTGCTGCTGCGGCTGCTGTTCCTGCTTTTCACCCTGCTGTGGGGCAGGAGCCGCTGGACGGGCCTCACTCTGCCCGCTGAATGCGGGCTTCACATAGTTTGAGGGGAACATGCCCTCCTTGCCGTTGCATTTGCCCTTGTACCAATCAGCAGAGCATTTCTCAGTGACCTCGATCTTATCACCCGGCTTTAGCTGCAAATCGCCTTCATTCTGTGGTTCGAATTGGTAGATGGCCTCTACGTACTCATGATGTTTATGATGTCCAAAAACCATACTTGTAGGATAGTAGTACTCTTGTGTCACTTCTCTATGGTCCGTGCATTTCTTGACGCATCGTTTCGAGTTCCTTTATTTTTATAGCAAGAGCGTAAACTTTGCTATTTAGTTTAGGGTTCATGATTGCTGCTTTTGCAAAGCTAGTCGCTGCACAGCGTGGCGATGTAATTTTGACGTATGGAAGGGGAAGGGGGTGAAAGTCGAGAAGGCGAGTTCAGCCGGGCCTTATCCCCTAAAGACGTGACAGAGCGCCACTATCGGCAAAAGTTTGCTATATGCCCATTTCACCGCTTATGGGAATTGTCCTCGTTGGGCCTGACGACTGTCTTCGAGTCAAGATGCGTGGAACTCATTCGTAATTGCTAGATGATGCAGCGAATGACGAAGGGGGTGGTAGGCATAGCTGCAA
The DNA here is from genome assembly GCA_003707595.2 of Zygosaccharomyces bisporus. Classification (NCBI taxonomy): domain Eukaryota; kingdom Fungi; phylum Ascomycota; class Saccharomycetes; order Saccharomycetales; family Saccharomycetaceae; genus Zygosaccharomyces; species Zygosaccharomyces bisporus. The sequence continues at coordinate 328,205 of PPKA02000001.1, forward strand.
CACTTCAGCCTACAAAACGAAGAGGATCCACATCTGAAATCCTACGTTTTTTCTCCCTGTTGGCGAGCCGGGGCACCGCAATCTACTTTGCGCTGTCGCCAACTAACGTAGTACTAGTCCAAAGCCAAGTTCTCTTTGAAAAATGACCCTTCAGCACACACTAGTAGTACCGTAGAGCATGCTAACAGATCAGAGATTAGCTCGCTCTGAGATTCGTGGAATAACAGCGGGATACGTAGGCTTTTTTTTGGATAAATGACAGGCCGATAGTGCCGTTGCTATGTTGGATTCTGCTACATCAGCTGTCGAAGAGACAAAAATGGCTGCTGTGCGTACGTGATCTTGTCCATTTATCGCTACGCTTTCCTTAATATGTACTGATATACATCGCAAAATTCCACAGTACAATTGTGACGCTGCACCGCGTCAGCCTATATCCACCAAAGTTTCCAGAGAAATTTGCGATACTGTACCACTACAATTTTCTCGTAATTGCGATGCCTTGAAGAAGTGATAGTATGAATACATATACGCAAGTTTATTTCACTCCTTTAAGATTGTTTGAAGGGGCCTAGCAGATCAGAATGCAAAAACTACATAGCGATGTCCCCCTAGACAGAAATCCTTGCACGACGCCTTGAATGCCTGAGTCGAGCGACCACAGCTCTCAATCCTGTGAAATGGTAAATCTGAGAGTAACCTTTCACACGCTGGGGTGGGCGCACTTGAGGCTATATAAATTCATTCTAAAGCACTTTTCACACATACGTAGATACTATACATCATGCGTAAACGTAAAAAAAAGGACCGAGGTCCCCACAGGATACGTTTTGGCAGTACCGGACTAATTTTTGGGATAATTATAATTTTCTCGCAGGGGAACAAGGCCAATGGTTGATTCACAGCGGCTGTCGCTGATCCATCAAAACTTGATCATTGCTCGGGCACGGGTGTCTCTACAGTACCAACGGCCACTCGCTAAGTGTTCCGTCATTTACGCACAAAAAGTGGTATAAGAAAATCAAAGGAGTTGCATTCTCCCATGCGAAGTTAATAGGCAAGCAGTTTTTTTTTTATTTTTATTTTATTTTTGTTTTATTTTCATTTTTTACAGATGCCATTATTCTGCAATGACTAACGGTCAATTGCCTCAACAAGATCTGGCACTTAAAATTGACCGGTCCGATTTAACAGAAGGATCCCCAAACACATTTACAAAATAGCTTTCTTCAACATGTATATATACATATGTATATACTCATGTTGTGCGTGCTATTCTTTATATGTTCTCGCTAACAACGAAAGCCGTTTCTCGGTTCCGAAAATATTTGGGAGCGAAGAAAAAAAAGTTCAAAAATGGCTAAGGCATCCATCACCTTTAAAATAAATGCATCTTAAACTATATTGTCTCCTTAGTTGAGGATAAACAGCCAAAACTCAAAGGTTAAAATGTTGTTCCAGCTAGGTTTGAATAGGTCTGCCCCTTTCTTAAGACCCACTGCGATCTCTCGCTCATGCTCGCTTACGAGGCAGCTGGCCAAAAGATACCAATCCACCGTGAAGACCAGCGTTGATGAAGAACTGCATATCTTGAGGGCCCAGAGAAAGAACAGACCTATCTCTCCTCATTTGACCATCTACCAGCCTCAAATGACTTGGTATCTATCTTCTTTGCACCGTGTCTCTGGTGTCATTATGGGGTTCGGCTTTTACGCTATAACGATTGCCTTTGGTATTTCTACCCTTTTCGGCCTAGGTCTCAACACTGAGAACTTGACTGCTTGGTACAAGCAAAAAGTGCCCACTTGGATGGACTGGACCGCCAAAGCTGGTGTAGCCTACTTGTTTGCTTTCCACATTGCCAATGGTGTCAGACACTTGGTTTGGGACATCGGTAAGGAGGTGAGCAACCCCGGTGTCATCAAGACCGGCTGGGTGGTGCTAGCTTTCACCGCCATTGCTGGTACTAGCTTCCTATTCAAATGAAAATAGGACAAGCATTGAACTATATACGAAAACTTATTTATTTATTTATTTATTTATCATTTATTCATTCCATTAGCAATTGCCGCGGTAGGGAGGCTCCTGGTTGCGCCGGTATAAGGGAGGCAGGGAAACTGAAAAACCATGTAACTTGACCGCTTCCACCGCACTCAAGGCTTCATGAGAATCTCTATTACTGACAGTACTATCATAGGCTTGGTTTACCTGGAAACTCTGTCGGCACTGATATTGAGGCTGGTTCCTCACCGTGTGATTACTTTTATAACATGGGTAATTAACCAGTTTCAAGCCCCGGCAGAGACAGAGGCTGAGTTGAAACTGAGGCTGGCACCTACAATCCATGACATGTGCAGTGTCTTCGAAGTGGACATCGAGGACCACCTTGTCAGGACCGAAGATGACTACGTCCTGACTTTGCACAGGATCCCCCCGAAGCCCGGCGCTGCTAATGGCAAGGTAGCTTACCTGCATCATGGACTACTGATGTGCTCAGACGTTTGGGTGTGCAATATCAAACGCAACAATAATTTGCCGTTTGTACTCCACGATTTGGGATTCGATGTGTGGATGGGGAATAACAGGGGTAACAAGTATTCCAGCACCCACCTGTATAGGCAGCCCAAGTCTCGCGAATTCTGGGACTTCTCAATCGATGAATTCGCCTTTTTCGATATACCTAACTCCATTCAGTTTGTTTTGAATCACACCCAAATGCAACAACTAATCTGCATTGGATTCTCTCAAGGATCTGCGCAGATGTTTGCCGCCTTTTCGTTGAGCAAAGAGTTGAACACGAAAGTGTCACATTTTATTGCCATTTCACCGGCAATGACACCCCACGGACTGCACAACAAACTCGTAGATAAACTAGCCAAACTATCGCCTCGACTAATGTACCTGCTGTTCGGTAATCGAATCCTCCTTCCCTCGGCCGTCATGTGGCAGAGGACATTGCACCCGAAGTTATTCAATTGGATAATAGATTTTGGCAACCGCCATTTATTCAACTGGGGCGCTTACAATATTAATCCGGCTCAGAAGCTGATCTCATATTCAAAATTATACTCTACAACAAGTGTCAAAAGCGTAGTGCATTGGTTTCAAATTTTGCACTCACACCAATTCCAAATGTTCGAGGAATCTGATGGTCTCCTGAATTCCATACAAAAACCTTACCGAATTGCACGTTTCCCTACAAAGACAAACATAAGAATCCCAATTTTGCTCATCTATGGAGGCAGTGACTCTTTGGTAAATATTGACGTCATGAAACAAAATCTCCCCAACAAGAGGGTTTTCGATGCTAAAGTAGAAAATCATGAACATTTGGATTTGATTTGGGGAGACAATGTTGAGTATTTGGTGATTTCCAAGGTAGTGAAATTTATTGATTTTTTTGACCACTCTTTGTCTTTTCTTGGAGCTCCAATACTTTCATACTCCAAGGAAGACAACGATACCTTATCTCTAAGGGATGGGAATAGTTTACATGAAGATACTTTTGAAAATTACGACCGTCAGTCGATAAACAACATGTCCTTCAAGGATTTAAATTTGCCTTCTTGGCAAGACAAAAATAAATAGGTACGGACTAACTAACTTCAGAAGTACGCGATAACCCTCCTTTTTTTTTTTTTTTTGTTAGTTTTCATTACTGTACCGTTTTATTTTTCAACCTAAGTCATCGCATCTCTTCAACTTTCGGCCTTTGAAAAAATAAAAAAAATTGAAAAAAATCATCGAAAGTATTGTAACTAAGGTACGATTTGTAGATAGAGAACTAGGGTACTTCAAAAGGCTGTCAAGATGCCGTATAACAATAGTATGTAGGACACAAAAAAATAATTTTCGTGCTTTTTACTCTCCCCTCTCGGATTACAGTTTACTAATATCTTATAGATCGTCAGAACTTTAGAAAGCGAGCAGGGAATGTGCCCCCGTCAAGACCAGCTCCCAAGAGACTGAGGGCCAATAATCGACCATTGCCACCGCTACCTACACGCCCTATTGGACAACAATCCCAACGTAATTCAGATAATAGTTCGCGGTACAACCGCAGCAACTCCAACAGGCCGACGTCACGATATGAAGGCTCGCCGCGATATACTAATCCCACCAGCGCACCACCTCCTTCAACAGGGAATCACCGTCCTAATGCCTCCAAGAGACAACACAATAAAGATGCCCTGCTTTCGCAATTACCGAAGGGTCCTAAAGTCAGCATATCAAGATATAATTCGAGCTCCACAAATGGTAATAACAGGAGGACTGAACCAAAGAAAAGTATCAAGCCATCCTTCCTTTCTGAAAAAAGAGATGCATCTGTCTACGAAAGGATTCTACAAGTGGGAGAGGGTACCTATGGCAAAGTATACAAAGCTCGAAACACTGTAACAGGCAGAATGGTAGCGTTAAAGAAATTGAGGCTCGAAAGCGAGAGGGAAGGGTTTCCCATCACATCCATTAGAGAAATAAAACTTCTGCAAAGTTTCAATCATCCAAACGTGTCAACCTTGACTGAGATCATGGTAGAGTCTCAAAAGATAGTTTATATGATCTTCGACTATGCGGACAATGATTTGAGCGGTCTACTTTTGAACAAACAGATGAAAATCAATGTATCTCAGTGTAAGCACATTTTCAAGCAGTTACTTCAAGGTATGGAATATTTACACGACAATGGCATATTACATCGCGACATCAAGGGTTCCAATATTCTCATAGACAACAAAGGGCGCCTGCGGATTACTGATTTCGGTTTAGCGAGAAGGATGAAAAGGGAAAAGGATTACACAAATCGTGTGATTACACTCTGGTATAGACCGCCTGAATTATTACTGGGGAGTACCAAATACTCGGCAGAAGTAGACATGTGGGGGTGCGGTTGCGTTCTCGTGGAACTCTTCAACAAATCAGCAGCTTTTCAGGGCCAAAATGAATTAGAACAGCTGGATGCCATCTTCAAAATCATGGGCACGCCGACAATAGAACAGTGGCCAAACCTCTTCGAAATGCCGTGGTTCTTTATGGTAATCCCACAGCACACCGAGAGATACCCAAATGTATTTAAGGAGAGATTTGCAGAAGTGATCCCATCAGAAGCCTGTTTTGAACTGGCGAGAGGACTTTTGGATTACAACCAAAGCAAGAGACTCTCTGCGAGCCAGGCGTTGCAGAGCCAGTATTTCAAAGAGGAACCAGCACCAGAACCTCTGGTGTTAGAAGGTTATGCTGGCTGCCATGAGTATGAAGTAAAACTGGCAAGGAGGCAGAGGAAAATGGAGGAACAACAAGCATTAAAAAGAGAGTCATCAACAGTCAGCGGAAAGTAGTTAATGTTTATACGTAACACTAAGAAAGCCAAAACCAACGAAAATATATGTAGTTTCAATAAGAAGGACTTCATGATTTCATTTGCTCTTTCCCAACATCTCTTCTTCAAAATGCCTATTGCTTGCCATAAACCAGCTGGCATGCACTTTACCAAGCTGTCCCACGATGTTCTTATTGCATTGTCTTGACATTACCTCCAATTGGCGTGATGTCTCGGCTAGATTCGATTGCAGTAACTCTAATTGTTGAGCCATGTGGGCATATTGCCGTTGCTTGGTTGAGTTGGACATGAGGTCTTCTCTTCTTCTCGCTTTCGTGTGTTGTTCAAAGAACGAGATGTGATTTTGACTTCTGAAAAGAAGAAATGTAAACTACGTTGACATGGCGAGCAACGAACTGCTTGAGAACCCAGCGGAACTCCTGCGAGACGTAAGGGAGAATTTTATAATCCAGCAAGATGTGGATTCAATTGCCAATATAGATGGCAAGATTGAAGAGATACGTTCATTGTCCCAGGACAAATTAAAAACCAAAGAAGCTGACATACGATCGCTGGACTCCCAGTTAGAAAAGGATAAACTGCTAATTGATGAGCTGACATTGAAATTGAACACATTCCGTGAGGAATCACTAGAATTGGCCAGTCAGAGGCAAGTGGTAGATTACGTAAAGGAGCTCGACGATTTAGAGCAATCCATTGTGCTAATGAGAGGACAACTAGACGAGAAAATAGTCCAGCTAGTGAAAGACAGTCGCGATCAGCAAACAAAGGAATTTCCAGAGGAAAGCGTGATATTGAGCGATCCAGTTGCTAGAGCGAACATTTTGAAGTTAAAACTATACAGATCTCTGGGGGTAACAATAGACGAGGATAACGGTCAAGCACTCATTAGAGGACAAGGGAATGACGTGGATATTCTACCGCTTGACAGCGACTTCAGCGATTTCTTCAAGACTAAGTTTGTATGGGAAAAGATATCGAAATGAATTTTACATGAGTTAGACATATATATGTACAGGAATTTATTTAGAAGTAACGGGGATTATTCCTTAGTGATAACTTGGTCCACTTGGGAACCTTATGGATACTCTTTCTGTAGCCAGGAGACTTTTTGTCAAAGACGGTATACTTGTCTCTGGGGGACATCTGAAACTCTCTAGGAAAAATGGATGGCTTGTTCAGAAGGCGCAAAGCTTTGACTTGAGGTGTGAATGTCTTTCGAACTTTTAGTGCTTTATCGTAGCCCATGCCCTTGTTCTCACACCTCTCAACGTGCAACCCTAGATTAATCTGCTTGACTACTTCATCCACATCCCGCAATCTGTGTCTGACTCTCTGTTTCTGATGAGAGGACATCCTCCAAGGGATCTTCCACAGCAGACCCCCGAGTAGTGTACTGGTGGACTTAAAGGGACCAAACATGGCGAGAATCTCTTGTTGGTTACTTTGCTGGTTATATGTTTTTAGCGTCTCAGAATTTTTTGTTATAGTTTCGAGATTTTAATGGAGGATGAAAAATAAGATGAGAATCATCTTGGCAAACATTGGAAAGTACAGTAAAGAATAAAAGTACCCTCCAGACTAAGTTCTTCATGTCGCAGGGGTCTAACATTTCCAATCATACATCAAGGTTACCAATCTGGGTACTGTCACCTCGAGAGGAAAAGGAGGCTCGTAAGAACCTAAAGCAAAAAGCTTATGAGAAGTGTGATGACTATGTGAGAGCCATGGCTGAATGCGCGAAGGCAAATGGCGTAAGAGTGTTTCCCGCCTGTGATCAGCAGCGTGACAAGATGAGTGAATGCATTTTATTTTACCAGGTTGACACTAAGTTCTTGGATGCTGAAAGGGATAGAATAGTGGAAAGGAAAATCGCAAGACTAGAAGAGCAAGTCAGGAAGGGCAAGGAGACGAAATGAAAAATGCCATTTGTGTGCTCGCCAAAAATTTACTTTGCATAAATTTGTATATATACGTTATTAGAAGATATTTATATGATCAACCGGTGAGAGGGTACGGAACAAGTAATGCAGTTTCTATCAGTTGCAAGTGTCAAAAGAGATCAAGAAGATCTTGAGTATTGGATAATATCTTACTTTTATCATCATTATTATTGCTGTATGCCTGCTGTTGCTGCTGCTGTTTTAAATTTAGGTCAGACATCCCCTTGCTTATACTACTGCTACCGTTGTTTTGAGTAGAGCTGGTGCCAAAATCGAACAAAGTATCAAAATCATCCAAGTTTGATGTGGGTCTTGCTCCGCCCATGGAGGAACGAGGTGAGGAAAATCCGTCGTCTTCCTCGTCGAAATCCAGAAGCACATCGTCATTTGCCTTTCTAGCCAATTCGTTCTTGGCTAAATCTTTTAATTCATCCATATGTCTACCTCTCACCACATTGTGGTGTTGAACCGCCCCACGAGGACCTTCAAACTGAGGTTTGAAATAAATGGAACTCACACAAGATATTTCCGAAAGTAGTTTCTCCAGCACCTCTGGAGAAAATGTGTCTAAAAGATTTTCGATTTGTGGCGCAACGGAGGAGCAAAGCTCTTCTATGAGAGTATCAGAGTTAGGCATGGACAAACATCTCCAATATATTATAGCCATATCCCTGACATCCAACTCTTGAATCTCATGAGTCGCCAATTCCAAAACGCTTTGCAAGACAGATCCTGGCAATAATGCGTGTAGCCGAACCACTGTAACTAAAAGAGAGGTCTGTGTTAAAGGTTCCTCTAGGGCAAAATTCTCCATGAAACAAGACAATTTTTCCTCTAGCTCCGTAAATTTTCGAGGGTACTGGCCCATGAGCCACACATAATTGCATTTCGCAGAATCCGATAACAATAAAGTCTCTGTAGCAGGCCACGTATCAAATAGGTTACAGGCATCAGTGGCTAGTTTCTCATTACCGACAGCATGTCTGAGGAGATTGCATAGTGCAATGCAGCAATCATCCTTTAGGGCTTCTTGCGTTTCTAGCAATTCCAACAAACTCTCGAAAGTTTTCGACACAAACTTGGTATCTGCACACTTGATTGCCAACTGTGTCAGCCCCTGGATGGCTCGTGTGACAAACTCAGGTTCGAACTCCATCGCATACTCTTTCAATTCTCTCATTAGCACTTGACATTGTTTCAAATTGGTACGGTCGACTAGTCTAACCAGAATGTCTATCTTTTCCAATTTCACATAGAGTGGATCATTAAATTTGACGTAAAAGATTCTCAGTTCCTTCGTGAGCAAGTCAGGGTATTTTTCAAGAATTATGCGGATATTTCTCAAGGCAACATATTGCATCTCTGGCGGGGTAGACATGATGGACACAAGGGCAGATGACAATTTTGATTTAACCACTTTCTTATCCTCTGGTTCAATTTGCACCATATTTTTGATGATCACTTTGATAGTCGCCAGGACAACCGCAGGGTTCACATGTTGCAGATGGGCGGAGACTCTGTCAATGATTTCTTGAGCTTCCACAGAATCCCTTGCAGTGTACTCCGAAAGTGCACCTAAAATCGTGATCCTCGCCCATTCCGTACACTCATTGAGTGCTAATAGAAATTGTGACACGTGTGATTGGATCAAATCGAGCAACGAAATTACACTAGAATCCATGCCATTTATCTCAGCCAAGGATGCAGTGGCATTGGCTACCACCATGGGATTCGAATCGTCTAATGCGGAAACCAAATCTTCTAAAACGCCAAGTTCCTGACATAAGTCTTTGTTGAGCTGAAATAACTTGGCCACGCAAATCACAGCAGTCTTTCTAACGTAGGGATTGTCGTCTTGCAACGTCCTGCGCAATGGAATTTCCACGTACTCGAGAATCTTGTCCACGCGAATCATCGACATAGTTCTTATCGACATGCACCGAATCAAAGGGTTGGGATCTTGTGCATCTGTGACAAAAGTATTCACGGCAAGAATACAAAGCTCAGGATGTGTTTCCGCGTAGTTCATAACATATAGGTAGACAAGTTTCTTTTGCTCGACGTCATTCGTGGCGATGTTTTTAAGCACATCGGGAAACAACGACGAGACGTCTTTTCCCAATGTCATCTGCTGGATGGTCTTTTTGATTGCATCTTTCCTTGTCTGCGGGTACTGGCTAACCAAGCCGGCTCTCAGCTCTGCCAGTTCTCCCTTGTTCGATATTTTCGGAGCCACTCTAATCGAGTTCTTCAAGAACTTCTTGATACGCTTGTCTAAGGGAGGCATTGTAAAGTTTGGAGTGAAGCCGTCAAACAATGTATCCGATCCCCTCCAGGCGGTATTTTCTTTGAAAGGTCCTCACTCTCTGTGCTGTGGACGGGCCTCCGTGTTATTCGAGACTGGCTTTGGGCATTAGCAGGTTATTTTCCCTGCATGTTAAGCATGCGACTCTGAGGGCAAATTATAAAGTCGTGTTATACGAAACTAGTTGCGGAATTCATTCAGAAGGAGAAGTTAGAATGGTCCCCATGTGCTGCCAAGATCCAATCGCCGTCTCAAAGCTGGGTTCAACGGACTGCTGCATTATTTCGCCAGTCAAGAATGTTAGTATGATTATTTAATATACTTTTTGTGACATTTACCATGAATCTATTGTAAAAAAAAAAAAAGCTATCATGTGGGCCGAGAGCTAGCGAATAAGCAGGGACAGACGATTAAGATTTCTGCCTATTACAAGCTGCTAGGCTTCACTGTCTTACCTACTTTTTTCATTTGGACAGTTTTTTTTTTTTTTCCATGCTGTATCATTAAAAAACAAAAAAACAAAAGCGCGATATGTGCTTACTGCTGGCCTTTCTCTATCCTAGTATGTCCATACCTATAAACATATCTATACATGCATCCGTATGACATCGCAGCATCAACAATACAGCAATGCTAACACGTACCGCTGCATGCTACATAATTGTATGGGCACATCTCGAACATTTATCATAGAAGCATGGCAAAAGGTAATACGCTATATTATAACTGTTCGAGTAGTCGGCGAGCTGAGCTTTTCCAGTTAGTAGGAATTAACGAAAGCACTTAGCAGTGCGTGTGGCTATAAAGAACAAACAAACAAACAGCCGGACAACTGAGCAACCATGCTTACTTCGGACATGCGTTTACGCGTCAGTGCCATTTCTGTTTACGCGTGTGATCACGTGGAGATTTTCTCGGATTTCGAGTGCACTTTCTACGTAAAAACCAAGGAAAGAAAAAAAAAAACACACGAAAAAAAAACCTTTTTTTAAAGAAATGTATGGGGTTCAGCAGTCACAAGCGTACGTGCTGAAGTTTTCGCTAGGAAAATGGGCAAAATGGTGGAAATCCCAGCGAAGCTCTGAGAACAGTTCGTGAAAATTGAATTAGCGACGCAAAGCATTTTTCCAACCTCATCTCAAAGGCCAAAAGTAATTGAAAAATTTCAGGTCGTCTGCAGGGAATTTCACAATTGCCTTTTCAAATGTCTCTTTTTCTTGGTTTTCGTCCTCTCTCTTACTTCTTGTATATTTTCTTGTAAAATCACCAAACCCACCCACGTCGCATAATGTCTTCTGCTGAATTTTTGGTTTTGAGAGGTACTTTGGAAGGCCACAACGGCCATGTCACTTCGTTGGCCACTTCTGCTGGTCAACCAAACTTGTTGTTGTCCGCTTCCCGTGACAAGACTTTGATCTCCTGGAAATTGACTGGTGATGACAAGCAGTACGGTGTGCCTGTCAGATCTTTCAGAGGTCACAACCACATCGTCCAGGACTGTGCTTTGACTGCTGACGGTGCCTACGCTCTATCTGCCTCTTGGGACAAGACCTTGAGATTGTGGGATGTGGCCACCGGTCAGACCTACCAGAGATTCGTGGGCCACAAGTCCGATGTCATGTCCGTTGCCATCGACAGAAAGGCTTCCATGATCATCTCTGGTTCTCGTGACAGAACCGTCAAGGTGTGGACCATCAGAGGTCAGTGTTTGGCCACCATGTTGGGCCACAACGACTGGGTTTCCCAGGTGAGAATTGCCCCAACCGAGGACGCTAACGACGACACCGTTACCGTCATCTCTGCTGGTATGGACAAGATGGTTAAGGTATGTGCTAACGATTAATTTTTTTTTTTTTTGGAATTCTAACTGATCACTTCCCTGGGGCGTCAAATGATGCTACATTATATTTGCTACTTCGGACGAGGCTATAAGCCTCGGATGAGACATACTAAATCACCAAGATCTCTGATGGTACCCTAGGAAGAAACAAGATTGGGAGAATCTACGCGATAGAGAGTTTCTGATACTAACTTAAGATACAGGCATGGAACGTTAACCAATTCCAGATCGAAGCTGACTTCATCGGCCACAACAACTACGTTAACACCATCACCGCTTCCCCAGATGGATCCTTGATCGCTTCCGCCGGTAAGGACGGTGAGATCATGTTGTGGAACTTGGCTGACAAGGTCCCAATGTACACTCTTTCCGCTAATGACGAGGTGTTTGCTTTGGCCTTCTCTCCAAACAGATACTGGTTGTCTGCTGCTACTGCTTCTGGTATCAAGATCTTCTGCTTGGATCCAAAATACTTGGTCGATGAGTTGAAACCAGAGTTCGCCGGCTACACCAAGGCTGCTGAGCCTCATGCCATCTCTTTGGCTTGGTCCGCTGACGGCCAGACTTTGTTTGCCGGTTACACCGACAACGTCATCAGAGTTTGGCAGGTTATGACCGCCCACTAAACATTTTAAGGAAGAATCTCATATCTGTTTAGTTGCCGGTTAATGGTTTTGTATAAGTATGTTTGAAAATCTTAAAAAATAGAACAACACTTACGACGTACTTTTACCGTTTGTATAATATATTTTATGTGAGAAAGTTATCACTTTACTGAACACTATTTACAGATCCTCTGATTCCCCAAAAAATTTCATGGCGTGCGTACCCCCATCAGACAGTTCAGGTTGTCCTAGCAGATCTGCGACTGACAGCCAGGGATCCTTGGCACCACCCCATTTTAAAACACACTCCTTGAACTTTTCACCTCCAGCTCTGCTATACGGATCGGCTTGGAAAAGTGCTTCCCAGACTTTGGCAGCAATCGCCCTGTCAAATAGGTAGCTGTAGTACGTGGCACCGTATCCAAACAGGTGTCCAAATCTGCCACACCATGTGCTTTGATCATCAACTAATACTCTCAAATCTTTTTCCAATTCTTGATAGAGAGCCACAACGTCTAGCGCATCCATTCGCGTGATGATATCTTTGTCATGCAATTTTTGATCTAACATTGCCATCTTTGCCTGGGAGTATGTCTCGCAATTTTGCAAGAACTGAGAATCGCGCAAGTAGCTATCTAATAAAGCATCAGGGATTGGTTCGTTGGTACTGTAATGCTTACCGATTTGCTTCAAAACTCTCCGGTCCCTAGCAAAATGCTCCATGAGTATACTGGGCAACTCTACAAAATCTGTGGCACATCGGGTACCGCTTAAGTTTTGTAGACGGGTTCTACCCAACATTGAATGCATAGCGTGGCCCATCTCATGGAACAACGTCTCAATTTCGCTGATGTGCAACAGGCACAGCGATTGCCCAAAAGATACCACAGAGCTAGCAAAGTTACACACAAGAGAAATCACAGGCAGCTGAAATTTGGTTCCATCGCTATTCGTCCCAGTCTGTATCGTGGAAAGATCATTCTCCTGTGGGTAAATTTGTCTCGAACAACAAACCGTGAAGTGTGAAGGGTTCGAAGTTTTACCAGCCCGCTCAAACAAATCACAATAAACTACGCCAATAATTCCCTCGTCTTCTGAGACAACATTCAATCTTCTTACCTCGGGAGACCACGTTTCTCCAGTCTCTGCAATGGCGGGCTTCAATCTAATACCATAAATCTTCTGGAAAAGGTCAGACAACCCCTTCATGACATTACCTAATGTAAAATAGAATGGTATTTGCTGTTCATCCGTTTGAGTTTGACGTTGTTGCATGGAATAGAGGTTATGATAATAATCACGGTCCCAAGGACGAACTACTTCCAAATTTGCACCATTGGCCGTGTCCACAGGTGGTATATTCAGTTCTTTGCATTTCAAGTCAGATATGAATTTCAATTCTTTCGCAGCTTTGGGCTCTGTCGCCTTCACTAAAGAAGTAATGAAATCCTTTACTTGCTCAGGAGTTTTGGCCATTTTTCCTTCCAACTGATACTCTGCATAGCTTTGCTTCCCCATTAAAAATGCCAACACTGCTCTCAATCGAATAAGTTGATTCAGTCTGATCACTTGTTTATCCACACAACTGTGCATGGCAGTCCAAAGCTGTTGTCTTATTTTTTCATCAGGGCATGCTTTAAGAACAGAATACGCAATGTATCCATGAGTGGGTACTTTATAACTTTCTCCCTTGAAATCCTTTTCCAACTGGCCCAATATTAGTTTATTGAGCCCGCTTTTGTCCATGCTTTGGCGGCTGACTTTAACGTAGTTAGTTTGGACATAATCTGTGTTACTTATGAATTCTTGTCCCACCAGGCTTATTTCTTGAGATAATGCAATGAACTGTTCCCTAATCTCCGGATTCATGTAAATCCCTGATTTTTCGAAATCCTCCAGTAGTATCCTTCCGACCTTAACTTCCTCTGCAGAAAGTTTTGCAAGGATTTCCGGTGTGTTTAAAACTAACTTCAATTTATCACAAAGATCTACATCTGTGTTCAAAACATTCATAAATTCAAACATCTCCTCATGACATCCTTGGGCTGCTTCTACAAAATGACAGTCAGGATGAGAGGAGCGGATAAATTCACATAGATCAATTACTCTACAAAGAGTGTCACTCAGTTGATCAAGCTTTAGAATGTAGTTTTGTAAACTTTGTGGAGTCTCATTATTCTTCATATCCTCCAAAAGTCCGTAGGCTTGGTTCAAGGACTGTCGGCTAAATTTGCGCAGTCCCTCTGGACTTGTTAAGTATGGATTTTTAAAAAGACCAGTCTCCTGTTCATTTGATCCAGCAAGCCCTATATTGGACAGAAACTTACCTTTACTATTTGCCAGTGCATAATTTTGCTTGTTAGCTTGATGCCAATAGTCGGCGTCGTCAAAAGTTCTTTGTAATGATTGAACTGACACTTCGCCAGAAGTTGGCTTGCAAACTTGCGTAGCCAGCCTTCTTGTCGACAGTAGCCGCACCCACTTCGGGCTAAACGACGTAATGCGTCTCAGTACTTGTGTATTAAGCATCAGACAATAATTTCAGCACCGCCCTGAACTTTCTGGTTATTCCAGTCTATCATAA